>CABEEJ010000325.1:136214-275267 GCA_901482245.1 Timema douglasi
CGTAGTTAGCTAACGAGCAGGTTTATTGTTGAGCTAGAGTGCCGAGGAGGGGGAGATCAAAGTTCGAATCTCAGTCGGGTAGTTTTCCATAAATGGTTTTCCACTCTCCCTCCACACAAATGTGAGTTCACTTCCTCTAAACTCAACCTTCTCGATTTCTAACCCATTAGAGTAATTAGTAATCCAGCGTACAACCCGAACTGGTAGTAAAATGCGGTGCTATAATTTAATTTTAACATTCGGGTCTACTGACAGTAATTTTTACTAAATGGTTCCCTTATTCTCTTCTTACGAAAATCCGGCTACATTTAATCTAAGCTCTACCTAAAATGCAGATATCCTAGACGAGTACAAATACGTTTTACATTTTTTTTTACAAACTTGTTGGCTTACATAAGCAAAGATTGATGATATCTGACCAGATCCAACACGTACTTTTCCACAATATTCCCACGGTCAGTTTGAATGTTAGTACACTCTCTTGTACTCCTACCAGTGTTTATATATGAATTTTCAAGGTTTGGGCCGATAAGTTTGGCCACTTCACCATCAGGCTTAGAGCGACGCGGGTCTCCCACGGACCAGAAAACATCCTGAGACTCCAACAGATTCAGTCCCTCCTCAGGATGTTCAACACTCATCAGATCAACCCGAGGAGTGTCATCGCTGGATATATCCCCACCCGCGTCACTCACGTTCTGCAGTACTGAACCTTCGAGGGATAGGTTGAGGATCTCAAACATCGCCGTCGAGTAGTAAATCAGGACGATACAAAACGCGTCGCTCACAGCGATGAAGTAAGTAGAGATGGTGCAATCCAAGCTCTCTACGGCGTACTCCACTATGTAGTGGAAACTTCTGCTCCGGTCCAGAGGCGTCCATATGAAGAGCGGTAGAGGTTTCAGGACGGTGGTGACGTTCCTCTGGTCCGTCACGACGGTGGCCGGCTCCACCGTAAGAGGGAGGGAAAGCCAGAAAGTCAACACGTAAGCGTAGAATGCGCAATAGAGCTTGGTTATCTTCTCCGCTCGGCGGTGAAACTTGTCAGTGAACTTTGTCGTGAATCTCCCGTCGACGATTGTATCGATCTCTAGGTGGGTCTTTACCCGTATGATGACCTCATCGTAATTGTCTCTGAAGACGAAGATAGAATATAGGATAGCCATTGTCGGGAAGTGCGTCAGAATGATACCGGAGTTCTTGATGCTTTTGTCGAGATTGAGCTCCAAGAACACGTAGCTTAATTTTAAAATATAAAAGAAATAAATGAAAAACATTATCGAAGAGTAAAGCCTGTAAATGTAACTTCTCCCCCCTTTTCCCTCCTTCTCGTGATAGTTCCAAAGTCCTGCTATGTACATCAGTTTAAGATTCAACGCCATGTATAGATTCTTCGGTTCTTTCAAACTCTTTAGAGGTGTTGCGTCCTTCATTCCACTGTGGCTTGTACGATCAGTCCTAAAGTCTATCATAAAATAGGACACGCGATTCATTCGCCGCGAACGTCAATTTAAAGGCGTGATTTAAAAAAATTCTAATACATCCCAAGAGATTATAAATCCCTTAAGTATCAAAATAATTTATTTTGAAAACACATTACTTGTAAGCGGAGGACCCTTATTATGAACGACGACACTTTGTAATTAAAATAAGGTATCAAATTAACGTCCAGGATTTTTTGAACTTAAATACTTTTATTCTTTGATGTGTTTTTTTGGGGAGCGAGGGGGGTGAATTATTAAAATATTTTTTTCTTTGATTCGGAATTGAGAAGGGTTTAAATTCTAAAGGAATCTCACACGAAGTGTTTACTATTCTTGCGTAATGATTGGGTAGTTAAATTAGAATACGTGATGAAAGTTTCTGGAAAATGGTTGCTCTCTAATTAATTCCACAGGCATTGTTGGAATTTTAACCCAAAAAAAAGAAGGATGTGCTTTTAATTCACATAATTCATGGTTTTGTAGCATATATTCGAATGAATTTTTCATTATAAAATCATTATTTCTTGTCTTTAATTCAGTTCTTGTTATTCATAAATATAAACGAGTTATCTTTTCTGACTGTTCCCTCTTTTCGAAACATGTAATATCGCATTGGCGGGTAAATACGCAAGAAAAGGCACCCGCTGTGTATAATCTGATAATGAATGGTTTGAATCCCACCTGGTTGTAATGAGAACATTTCTCCTGAATGTTTTCCCACCATCCCTCCACGCAAATCAGGTTATATTTACTTCAAATTTTACCTTACTCATACTTATCCTTTTAGTGTATCTATAAACTGAGCCTTCATGTGGTAAACCATAAAATAGAAGTAAAAATTTTAAGCTGTATAAAATAATATATTTATAATATGAAATGATTCAATAATAGGCTGTAAAAATTAATATATATATAATATTTATTTAAAATATTATATACATAATATTTATTAAAAAATATGTCCACTAAATGATTTTTCAATGTAAAGCAATACGAAATATATATATATATATATATATATACTTATCACTCCGACATTTTGTGATTCATTTTAAAGCATTCTAACAATATTACATACTCTATTATTTTGTCAATTTCACCCACACACACGCACACACACTCACAACTTATAAGTAATCGCGATTCAACACTTAAAACTAAAGAAACCAGTGACTATTTCGTAGGATCCCTTTATTAATTAAACACAACATTTTAAGACTCGGGATTTAAATTTAAACTAAATTAACGGATTAATATTTCGTAGGTACTTTTATTGATTAAACATTAAAATGATGTAAGTTAAAATTAGTGCTGTTTTCCCAAGAAAAAATTAGAACCTAACGACTTTTTTATCCAATGAGATTACCTACTTATATTTATATACACGTGTATAAAATACTGTTTTTCTAACAGCAGTAAGAAATAAAAAATAATAACAGATATTTCAGATAGTTCAATAAAGTTTATTTTAATTATTTATTTCAATTCAAATGGCTAAAATAAACTTTTTTCTGCTTCACGAATTTAATTACGCTAGTGGGTTAGAGATAAATAAAGTATAATTTATAGGAAATGCAACCACATTTTCATCTAGGGAGGATGGGAAACCATCGAGGAAAAAAACACCCTCACTAAACTTGGCCGGGATTTAGACCCCAATCTACCCGTCACAGGTAAACCATCCTAGATGAGCTTTAAATTTAATCCACGTACACATTTTTATGGCCTAGAAACATTAAAATTAATCATTATATCCAATCATGACTTATACACTAACTTCACACAGAATTTAACAACTATCACTAAACAACTGCCAAAGCACTATTAATTCTAAGTAAATAAACAGGGAAGTAAAACCTAAAGTAAATAATTAATTGTTTTGCCCGTCCCCCCCTTTCCCAACGCCTTCAATGGGTTCTGTACCTAAATACAGCTTCTCTCCAACTTAGCCACGGGGACAGCCATTTTGAAACTGTCTAAAGTAATTTTAACAAACAATCTGTATCTACCTAAAATAATGAGATCTAGAAATACACAACGTTCAACCCCCTAATGAGCATTTAAAACAAAGGAGCACTAATTGTTTATTCTCTTTCAATTGAAACATACTTAAAAAAAAGATACTTGTAAATGTGATTAGTTCTAAAACAAGATAAATTATTATTATTATTATTAGCACCGCGTCTCACTACCCGTTCGGGTTATACGCACTTACGCTAATGTGTAATGGTAGGGTGATTGTGAGATGAAATGAAGGACCTACAGTTTAACGTGGAATCCGAACCACGGTGGAGGCCTGGCATTCCCCACATTCACAAGATGTCTTGTCAGAGGTGAAGGAGGGGTTTGGTAATTAAAACAAGATAAAAGTTATAAAAAAACAACAACTACCGCACTAGTTTAATCGATAGAAATAATTACTTCCCAAATCGCGTTTTTATGACCACCAAGTTCAACAGTGGTTTTATAAAAAATTTTTTTTATCAAAACAATTCCAATATGGCTCCATTAGAAATACACATATTATTATCAACAGTGTTTGAATAGCTGTAAAGAGTGTACTGGGAATTTTAGCTATAATCTTATACAGAAATTAATGGAAAAATATTGATAAACTGGTTAAATTTAGTTGACCATTGTAGACAAACAGATGCATGAATAGCTTGACACCTGCAACAAATATTTACTAATGCAATGATGGTCGATTATATGGAAGTTTTATTTATTACTTAAGTTTTAATTAGTAGATTATCGTTTTATCAGAATAGTATTAATATTTTAGCTTAAGCTCGTCCATAGTCAAATAACCATATGAACCTTTTTCTTAGTTTTATCTGGCCTTTTCAAGACAAAATATACGAGAATGAATAAATGGGTGAATATTGAATCCCTGCATGATTTAAAGTCACGCCGATTAGCCTAGTGACAAAACCTTACTAACCACAGTATTTAATCCCTGCCTATGACAAACCTTACTAGCCGGGATTTAATCACTGCTTACTGCGTCAGGCACACAATACTTCTGACAACCTCACTAACCAGGATGTAATCACTGCTTACTGCGTCAGGCACACAATACTTCTGACAACCTCACTAACCAGGATTTAATCACTGCTTACTGCATCGGGCACTTTACTTCTGAACAACCTCACTAACCAGGAATTTAATCACTGCTTACTGCATCGGGCACTTTACTTCTGACCAATCTTACTAACCAGGATTTAATCACTGCTTACTGCATCGGGCACTTTACTTCTGACCAACCTTACCAACCAGGATGTAATCACTGCTTACTGCGTCAGGCACACTATACTTATGACCAACCTTATTAACCAGGATGTAATCACTGCTTACTGCATCGGGCACTATACTTCTGACCAACCTTACCAACCAGGATGTAATTACTGCTTACTGAGTCAGGCACACAATACTTCTGACCAACCTTACCAACCAGGATGTAATCACTGCTTACTGCATCGGGCACTATACTTCTGACCAACCTTACCAACCAGGATGTAATCACTGCTTACTGAGTCAGGCACACAATACTTCTGACCAGCCTTACTAACCAGGATGTAATCATTGCTTACTGCATCGGGCACTATACTTCTGACCAACCTTACCAACCAGGATGTAATCACTGCTTACTGAGTCAGGCACACAATACTTCTGATTAACCTTACCAACCAGGATATAATTACTGCTTACTGAGTCAGGCACACAATACTTCTGACTAACCTTACCAACCAGGATGTAATTACTGCTTACTGAGTCAGGCACACAATACTTCTGACCAGCCTTACAAACCAGGATTTAATCCCCGCCTACTGAGTCAGCTCACGCTATCCTTGTGGCCAGACAACCAGGATTCAAACCCTTACTGCCGAGTCAGAGTCAAACAAAGCTAAGTCAGTTTAAATGACCTTGATCTTATGACCTGTTTAGCTTATAAAGGTAATATGAACAAACGTTTATTCATGTCAACGGCCATCCTGCCCGTGTGAAAGGTTATCTAATCACAGTCGAACAGGTACTCTACCAACAAACGTTTGTTACTCGTAACGTTTACATGATTTCGAATCCTTTCACTCTAGGGCAGGTGGGTCAAGGTCATTTTGTCGGTCCTTCCCCTCTTGGACATGAAAGATCACGTTTCGATTTCAGTCATTAGGACGTGGCCTCAGGAACACTGGAACTATAATAATTAAACTATAGGATGATTTTGGTAAGAAGAACGGTAGAAGCTAGTTACTAAAGTTATTAAAACACTTTTAATATATTCATACATCAAGTCATGAGGTCTGCAGCTCTCACTTTTGATAGATTCTATCAATAACTACAAAATAACACACACCAAATTAGTATAATGTTATCGATATTGATCGCAAATAAATGTTTGAATTTTATCTACTGTTTTTCCAACCATAATAAGTGACCTGATGGTCTAGGGGTAAGGTGTCGGACTTCTGTTCTGGGGGTCCGGGGTTCAATTCTTGGTCCCGGCACAGATGTATCTGATCACCAAACCCTTCCTTTACCTCTGACAAGACGTGTATTAATCACAACTTGTGAATGTGGGGAATGCCAGGCCTCCACCGTGGTTCGGAATCCCACGTTAAACTGTAGGTCCTCCATTTCATCTCACAGTCACCCTACCACTACACATTATCGTAAGTGCGTATAACCCGAACGGGTAGTAAGACGCGGTGCTAATAATAATCCAACCAAAATCAGGATCTAGTTTCTCTTCGTCATCTTAGATAGCGGGACGTCAGAAAGAAGGGCGCGTGGGAAGAAGAGGTGCATTCTGAGAGACTGTACAGCGACAGACGATGGTGGAGGGTGGGTGAGAAGGGCCGTGGAAGTAAGGGAAGGGGTGGTGGAGTGAGGTGAGGTCAAGGACGAAATGCAGGAACAAAGAGACTGACTGAGCAGTGCCACCTCAATGGATGGTAAAGTGGGTGGTGGCGGGTTAGAAAGGGCACCATGCCACTACTGAGCCTGTTTTAATATTTTTAAAATAAGTTTTATCAAAAAAGATGCTTAATTTTGTCAGACACACACACACACACACACACACATATATATATATATATATATAACACCTAATTTTACTACCATTCATCTTATACGCTTTATGTACTAATTACTAAGGTTCTAGGGATGCGAAAGGTTTAATTTAGAGGAAGTGTACTCAAATTTGCGTAAAGGGAGTGTAACAAAATACTCAGGGAAAACCCCTCTTAGTGCATCCTACAGGGATTTGAACCCTTATTTCCCCGTCATCGTTTGTCCAGTTTATCGCGAGCGCGATGGCTTAGACCATTCGAACCCCTAAGTGGGTCCAGTCAAGGTTTAAACCTGGACTGATGAGTTAGTGTCCAGCACATTAGCCGTGCAACCAGACCTACTGGTTGATAGTAATATAATTTTACCAGGTATTTTGAATGAGTGTGATTTATTAAGGTGAGGGCGGAGATAGCGTATCAAAAGGGCAATGTTACTAGAGTTTTTATAGCGAAACTTTGTTTTGTCCAAAATAAATAAAATAATTCTCTAGTAGAAACATAGTGTTTTGATTTCTTCATATGGTGATATCAACAATTGTTGAATATCCGTCATGAATGTAGCGGCATTAGATGATAAACTTTTTATATAAATAGAAAAAGTTTTCACTAAATTCCAGGACACCCTTAACAGATAATTTAAAAAAGCTGTTGATATCACCATGTGTGTTTCTACTGAAGCAATATTTGAATTATTTTGATAAACAATTTTTTATATCAAAAACCTATTGACCTTGGTGGTCTTGGTGTGAATTGTTTGCCTCAGGACTCGATGTTCGTGGGTTCAAACCCAACTGGGGTTGACGATTTTTTTTATTAGTGATCCAAATCCGTAGCACAACTTCCTTCGGAGATAAGGTAAAGCGGTTGGTCCCATGCCGATTGTAGTATGTGAAATATCACTGTACAGTATGTGAAAACACTTATCCTGGCAACATTGATAAGCCCTTTCGCTCTCACTCAAAGAAAATTTTCGTGTACTGATACAATCAGTCATAAAGTGCATGATAAATAAACCAAAATAAATAAATATACAAAAACTGCTAAAATATTGGCCCATTCTTGCGTGTGTGTCCCCCCTACACTCCGGCCTTAAATCGATTGGTTGCTGTGCATCTCCTGTCGTCTTTTAGGATTCAAGTTGTCCTCAACCCCCCCTCTCTTTCCTGAGAAGTGCTTCCTACAGTGGTTTTCCTTCGCATATTTTGGATGATAGACCATCACTTTCTTCTCGCCAAGGTGTTTAAACTTAAAAGACAATAAGTTTGCGTTTCTTTTTCTCAACTTGTCAACAGCTATAGAAGACGTAAAATGCGCAGGGCTTAAAACATTTAAAACATATTCCAGATTGTTTCCCCTTTTTTTCACTTTTCAATTTTATAATTTAGGTGTAGATAAAAAAAAGGATAAAAATTAGTTTAATATATTAATAGGCAAAGGTACTGACTGACTGGAGAAGTCATTTCAAATGAAGTATTAAAAAAAAATCTTGTCATTTTATGTTCACTCTAATTCTGCTAGACTGATCAGTCACGTGACCTTGAATATTTTTTACGTGACTTGTTGACACACCTTCATTTTCAAGGTCGAGTGGCAGCATTTTGGTCGAACAACCGATATGTAATGTTGTATCATGCATGCCTTGACCATTCTTGTCCAAATTTGAAGTCACGTCTGATTCGATGTTATATTCATAGACAAAATGTTATTAAAAAGATTTATTGATGAGCTATTTATATCAACATTCGGTCAAGGAAAAAACTTTTTTAATCTATACAGCCTAAGCATCGGATTAAGGGCGCCGTCAATATGTATGGAAATATTCTCACACGTCACTATTTATTAGATACATTTATTTTTATTTTAACACAGTGGCCTACTATCCATTTAGCTTGTACGAATATGTACAGACTACGCTAATGTGTTAGGTATTAGGAAGTGCACCAGTATTTCCAGAAAGGGGCAAACCAGTTTGGAAATAAACACCCTCAGAACACCACACCGGGTTTCAAATCCCAACTTAAAATGCCGTAAGATAGAAAGTGGGGACGACACAAATTTGATAACTATATCATTCATTATGTTAATGACTGGCCTTTATTTAGTTTTAAATTAATATATTCATAATTCACCTCGGTAACCGCATGGTCTTAGCTAAGCCGTTACTCTAAAATAAATATCCGAGCTTGGTATCTTGATCCTGGACAAGTTTTTTTACCAAACGGTTTTACACACTCTCTCCACGCGGGTACATTTCTTGTAAATTCAACCTTCCTGATCCCTAACACATTAGAGTAGTTGGTAAAAGTAGGTATAAACCGGATGGGTATTAAGAAACAGTATTAAAAAAACCTTATATACTGGGAAGCTTTTTTTATTTGTCACACAAATCTAAAACCTTAGAGGATTCCCTCCATGCAAATGCAGGCATACTTCCTCTGAACTCACCCTCCTTTGGCCCTAAAACATTAGCGTAGTTAGTAAATATGTTTATAAACCATATGGGTAGTAAGCGCAATGCCAGCATTGATAGTCGCGTTATCTTAGTTATTACTCTCACAATATATTTGATTGTCGGTGACTGGGATTTGAAGGTTTGAATCTCGGTCAGATGTACTGAGGGTGGATTTTATTTAATAATTTTCACCCTAATTCCACGAAACTTTTGTACATTTGCTCTGATTTTACTCACTCATTCCTACCCTATTAGTGTAAACATGCGGATAGCCTCGTCTATATAAAAAAAATTTAAGACTAAAGTAAAACAATATTTTGTATTCCTAATTTTTTTATTTTACTAGTTTACGTGCAATTTCTAAGAGACATTGATTTAGAATCATAATAAGAGCGCATTAAATAATAATTACTCAACAATATCACGAACAATAAATTATATGTAAACTAGATAATTGGATGAAAGTGTACCCAAATAAACTTAATTATGTTTAGCTACTACGTGAGTAAAGCCAGGGTCCTTAGGTCCAAATTAGAGATTATAATAATTTACGTCCACCAGTACGGGTAAAAATAAACAATACAAAGCATGGATTTGATTAAATAAAATTTGTATTCAAACAATACTAACAAACGTTCTAATTGTGTACCTAATTTACTTTAATACAAGAGTATGATTAAAAAAAAATATTTCTGAGTAGAGATATTGTGCCAAAGGTTGTTGGTCTCATTAAAAATAATTGACAAATGAAGAATTAAAAAAAAGAGAAAAAAAAGAGGGTGATTTAGAAGTGACCTTGATGAAAAAACCTTGTTTTCAAATGTCAACTTAAAATTTGGTATTCCCAACTTGTTTGAAAGTTTAAAGGTGAATAGTTTATTTCTTATTTTCATAGAACCTAAGTTATTTAGCTAAACAATTTTGTGAATACCACCAAACCAATATGTGTGGTGATAACTAGATATTACATTCTAATTCTATACACTTAGTAGCAACAGTAGAATGGTTGACCTACTACATTTATCAAGGTGTTACACCTTTAAATCTCTATATATTTAACTACAGCTCATCCTCTTTTTTGCATAAAAACCAGCCATTAAATAATTTTCTTAGAATGCTTACAACGTTCTACAATATTAAGATGATTCAGAAATCAACATGTAGTACTCATCAGAGAAACCTTAACCACAACTTTAAAAACACAACGAACAAAACACAAAACGTTCTTTCTTGGGTATAGTAGGACTCTAGTAGGAAGAAAGCGAATAACCAGAACGGTTAACGACGTTTAATATATTTTTTTTTTAATGAAGAACAGTATTTGAAAGCCACAACACAGCCATTACACCCACTTTCATGCAGTCATACGTCAAGTAATTTGATCCTAAGTACGTTGCTTACATGTGACGTCATAACAAATCAATATAGGATTTCCCATTTAATTATATTTGCGTTTTATTCTGTGAGTTTTAAGGAAATAACATTGTAACAAACTATAAATTATTTAATAATTCTAAAAAGAGTCATACAGTATCACAAACATGTTTTTGATATTAAAATAATTTTTTGTAAGCGTATTTTTTTTTCATAAATCGTCTACAACTAGGTTTATATGGTTTATTCACGAACACGGCCTGTAGGAATCATTCTGCCAGGATGTAGCTTGAAAAAAACCTGTGGATGCACATGCCTACTCAGAATAGAAAACAAGAAAAGGGGTAGTTTTAAGAAGCAAGCAAATTTTGTCTACGAGCGTGAGTGTGTAAACTCGTCAGAGAGAGAGAGGGGAAGTGTTATTAACCCATAGACAATAGGCCTTACAGGGTGAACTACTAATTTTCTTCCTTCTCTTGCTAACTTTTACTGTACATTGGCGTATAAGTGTGTTCGTGCTTATAGTGCTTAAGTGAGTAAAGTTAAACGCAACCCGCTTCGCAAAATAGATTTAAAATTACCAAGTAGGCAACGTCGTTCTGATATAAAGTATCGATAAGGAAACAGACTAGTAAAATTGGATGCAAATGTTATAAATGTTAACCCAACAAAATTCGGCCTCTCTGAAATTCTCTTCTTACCATAATCGTACTTTACCTTGATGGTGAAAATCTTCCTTTGA
Organism: Timema douglasi; assembly: GCA_901482245.1. NCBI lineage: Eukaryota > Metazoa > Arthropoda > Insecta > Phasmatodea > Timematidae > Timema > Timema douglasi. The sequence goes on from CABEEJ010000325.1 coordinate 147,336, forward strand.
TGAGGTCATACAAACCACAAAGGCGGTTATTAGCTCAGATCTTGTAAGGAACCAGTCAACATTTAAACATGGTTTCGTAGTATTTATAGTACTTTCTAAATACAGCTGTGATTAAATTAATAAACCTTTAAACCAATGCTTATAATACACTTGTGCTAGATTTATAAAATACTTGTAAATTAAAAATGGATAAAGGTAAGCACAAGGTAATATACGATTAGCATAGGACTTAAGTGTTAACGGTTATACTATATAATAAGTAGTTAAAATATTCTTTAAGAATTATATAATACTTTTAAGTAAATTACACTATCAATTATTTATACGTCCCCTATAATTAATTAACTATCAAACAACGTACAAATGTATTGTACCTATTAGTTAATACACAGACGAGTATATCTATCTACCTTATGTATTTTAAATGTTTACATAATACATTAATATACTCAATTATATACATAAATAACCTATTTATGTGCTCCATGGTCTATGACGTCACTCTCGCAATATACTAGACTGCCGATGACGCGGAGATCGAGGTTTAATTCCAGTCGGGTTTACTGAGGCTTGTTTTTCTTAAAGGGCTTAACAGTTTCCCTCCGTGCTAATACGGGTACACTTGATCTAAATTAAACTTTTCTCGTTCCTATCTCATAAGGGTAATTAGTATATAATATCCCTATAATCTTATCAAATATTAAGACGCGGAGGTAATTTTAAAAAGGTGACCTGGCGGTCTAGGGGTAAGGTGCCAGACTTCTATGCTGGCGGCCGGGGTTCAATCCTCGGTCCCGGCACAGATTTATCTGAGTGCCAAACCCTTCCTTCACCTCTGACAAGACATCTTGTGAATGTGGGGAATGCCAGGCCTCCACCGTGGTTCGGATTCCACGTTAAACTGTAGGTCCTTCATTTCATCTCACAATCACCCTACCATTACACATCAGCGTAAGTGCGTACAACCCGAACGGGTAGTAAGACGCGGTGCTGATAATAATTAAAAAAATATATAGAACTGGGTTATCACGTTAAGAAAATAAACATTCATATTTTAAACATTGGTAAAGATTATATAACCTAACCTATAACACAACATTTTTCACTAATAAACTACCCAAAAGTCTAGCCAGCTTAGGAGTGGTCGTAGCAGACAGCTTTAAGAATTAAACAAATATACTCTCATATATCAATACTCCAAACCTGCAAGACCATATGCGGAGACTCTGTCACTTTTGTAAATCGACACTTTTACAACAAATAATTTGTTTTTAATTATTTTTTCAAGCTTCTTTACATTATTAAAATACGAACTTATTAAAATAACCGTTTGGCAATTACTTTTTTTTTGGTGGGAGTGGCATTTGTGGTTCACATAAAAATGCTCTTCAAACAAAAGCTTCTAAAAACCCACCTCGATGGCGTAGTTGGCTAACGCGCTTGTCGTGTTGAGCTCGACTGCTGAGGACGGAGAGATCGAGGTTCGAATCTCGGTCGGGTGAACTGGGGTTGGTTTTTCCTGAATGGTTTTCCACTCTCCCTCCATGCAAATGTGGGTTCATTTCCTCCAATTCAACCTCCCCAATTCCTAATTCATTAGCGTAACTAGTACTCAAGGCGTATAACCCGAACGGGTAGCAAGACGCGGTGCTAAATAATAAATAAATAAATAGCTTCTAAAAGGCTGCCTTCTCTTCATATTCCCTAAGAGGGTGAACCAATGAAACGAGTGTTTGATGACGTCATACAAATCGTATTTGATTGTGTTTGTACGCTTGTGTTAACCAAATAATATGCCATTGATATATTTTTAATTTTTCAATTTTATTTCACATATTTTATGCTTGTTGAAAGCACAGCTTAATGTGTTTCTCAATATTGAAGTATATTCAGTTTCAACCTGTTAATAATTTATAACTTTTTATTAATTTTTTCATTTATTATATCCTTTCACTTTTATATTGCTAATCTTAAGTTTGTTTCTAAGTTTTAACTATAATCATTACTGCTCCTTACTTATTTATAATTTAGAATATTTTCTAAATTATAAATAAAAATGTTTCATTTTGATATCTATATTTTGTTTTGCTACCATCTCTAAGCTATAATTTTTTTATATAATTTATACAAGTGAGTTATAAAAATATACGAGTTTGAATATAATACTTTTTAATTTACGATTTCACTACCCACAATATTTTTTTTTGCCACAATCGGGAAATAAAACACATAATCATTTGATTAATAATTGTTGTTCTTTCATTTAGTTACAAAAAAGCTAATTATACAGTAATTTTTAGGGAAGAAGAGATTATTAATACTTTTGATTGATGGTATAGTATTACTAAGCAAATAATAATTATTTCCCCATATATTAATATTTATGACTTTCGGCCAATTTTTGGAAAATATATCTTCTTATATCTGACTGTCGCTTATCAACATTCCTGCGCTGGATATACTGTAGAAGCATTAATTTAAATGTCAGAATATATATATATATATATATATGTGTAAATATATATATCCAGTCACTTAAATTAACACACATATATATATTTCAAATATATGTATACATCCAAACATTAAAATAAATATATATTGTGTGTACTACCTGGGACCAAACTGGAATCTACTAAATACATAATAAGGATTATTAACAAGTTGGTTTTTGGGATTCGAATTGTATATTTTTTATGTTCTGTATTTCCAATGCATTGATTGATGGTTTCCTTAACAGTACGTTTTAGTTTAAATATTACATGGTGTTGCCTAATTGAAGGGTTTCTGGTAAAACTCCTTTATGTCAATATTTTGCGAAATTGAGTTGTCTACACTGGTCTATCTATGTCTGGTATATTCTGTATCTTTTAGATAGTTGAGTTTCTCACTAAAACACAATTTTCCATGATACAGACGGTTGAATTAACCTCGGTTCTGCAAAAAGACCACATGTTAGTACGGTTTTCTTGTAAGAACCTCACTTGTCAATGACATAAGGTGATTTTACCAGAAAAATTTGAGCAATACTATACACATGGCTGATCAGTTCTCTTATGAACGTAAGCTTCCTGCTGAAAATGTAAATATTCCATTGAAATGAAACGAAATTTGTATTGAATAGTTATATTTTGAATATAACATTAAAAGGATTTCTTTTCATAAAAAAATATTATCCCAAACACACCTTATGTAACAAATATTTCTGCAAAAATACTCTAAGTCGCAAATATTTCCGCAAAACCCTCCATCAAACACAAACTATTTATTTAAAGACCCATAGAGCTAAGTTTATGTTGAAGTGATATATTCAAATTATGTCCAGTATGATGAAGCATACCCCAAAGATTAATCAAATCATTTACTGTAATAGTATCAAAGATATACAATTTTTTGTTCCTCTGAAAATTACTTAAAAGTGGCATAAAGTGTTTTTTTTTTTTAAAAAAAAGCCTTCAATTATTCGTGTTACTTATTAGATATAATTAAAGAAAGATGGTATTTTTTCACCGTACACATAAAGCATTGTGGTTTGGAAAAATCTTAAACATTGGTTTTGGGAAGTGTAAATATATTCTTATAAATAGGGCTTGTCAAAATAAAATAAATCCTTAAGGACAATACACAGGGCTATTCAAAACTTCAGGTAAAATGTTATACAGGTTGTAGCGGGGGACCAGACAATTATTTCCACGTAATTAACTTGGAGTTGACGATGTCAAATGGCGGTGCTACAAGGACGTCAAATTTGACGCTGAATGCACCTGGAGGGGTAGGCAACACATGCATATTCACCACTCCTGCCTTCGACACACACGATAAGTGATGGGAAAAAAGTATCGATACTTTAATAATATCAATATGTTCCTTTCGATACTAGTATTTTTTTGATCGACACTTTTTCCCGATACTTTTACTGATATCAGTACTCACACTCCGGTATCAGATCGGTATATAAAGAAACAACTTTCTTGTTATCTTCAACCATGCTTGGATTAAGTTTTTACTATGATTAAAGAAGGGTACAAAATAGATTGAAAACATATACTACTAATCATATTTAGCTATTAGATAACTTTCCATCAGCTAAATTTTCATAGATATTTTAAAAACTGGTGTGGTAAAACCTTTAATAATATCCATCATACAATACTATCTATCATACCTTCCAAGTTTCAATACTTAAAATGGACGCGATAGACCTAAATATATTATAATATTGTTAAATGATTATAATTTTAAATATTTAAACATGAAAATATTATTATTATGCAAATGTTGACATTATTACTTGATAAAAAAAATATATGTTTTCCCGATTTAAATTTCGATACCGAGACTGTTATTTACACTTTTCTTTCAAAACTATTACGGTATCGATATTTTTCTTCCGATACTTTAAATGAGTACAGTATCGATATTTTTCTTTTGATATCACATCCTTACACACTATGGTACCGGCGCCCGTTAGCAGAGAGGCATTGAACTGTCGGCTGCCATAATTTACACCATACTCCACTCTTGTTATATGCTGTGACCTTGCGGTCTAGGGGTAAGGTGTCAGACTTCTGTGCTGGCGGCCGGGGTTCAAACCTCGGTCCCAGCACAGATTTATCTGATTACCAAACCCTTCCTTCACCTCTGACAATACATCTTGTGAATGTGGGGAATGCCAGGTCTCCACCGTGGTTCGGATTCCACGTTAAACTGTAGGTCCTCCATTTCATCTCACAATCACCCTACCATTACACATTAGCGTAAGTGCGTATAACCCGAACGTATAGTAAGACGCGGTGCTAATAATAATGTTATATGCTGAGGTTTGATGTTTTGCCTACCCCCACAGGTGCAAACAGTGCAAACTTAGATATACAGTAGCTTCGCCATATGGCTTCGCCGACCATAAGATTTTTACCACCTCGTCTTACTACACCTTCGGATTATACACTTATGTACTAAATACGCTAATTATTCAAGGTATTAGTTTGGTTATAACTAATAGGAAGTGTACTTGCATTGGCGTAGAGTGATAGTGGAAAACCATTAGTACTCGCGACCAAAGATTAGAACCTCAATCTCCTCGTCATTGGCAGTCTAGTCTACTGTGAAGGTAGTGCGTTAGACCATGCGGCCACCGAAGTGGGCCACCATAAGTTCACAAAGTGGAAAATATATATTCATATAAATCCGACCCACTAGCTGTGTCAGTATCGTGTCTGTCGACTGAACTAAGATTCCTGGGCTCGATTCACAATAATAATAATATTTAGCACCGCGTCTTACTACCCGTTCGGGTTATACGCTTTAAGTACTAATTACTCTATTGGATTAGGAATTGGTAAAGTTGAATTAGAGGAAGTGAACCCGCATTTGCGTGGAGGAAGAATGGAAAACCATTTAGGAAAAACCACCCCCAGTTCACCCAACCGAGATTCGAACCTCGATCTTCCCGTCCTCAGCAGTCGAGCTCAACACGACTAGCGCGTTAGCCAACTACGCCACCGAGGTGGGTCTCGATTCACAGCATGGTCTAAAAATGTATCATTAGTGAAATGTGGGTTTACCCTTTTGCAATGATGAATTAACGACTGGGGACTGGATGTTGTGCCTGTCCTAGTCTTAAGTTATATTTTAAGGCTTATGAAGCTACGACGGGCCTAGAAAGCCGGTAGTGGAAAATATATGGCTTGAATTAAGAAATGACCCGGGCCATAGGCTGGAAACAGTAATGGCTGTAAAAAAATAAATGTAGGTATACTTACCACGTCTTAGTACTTATTCTGTTATCCGTATCTGATCATTCCAATGTTGTAGGAATGAGAAAGATATAATTTATAAGAAATGTACACAAACATGCATGAAGGTAGAGCAGGAAACCATTTGAGGAAAACAACAACCAAAAACAATATCGGTTCATCTGATTTGATCCGTATAACCCCCAAACCAGACTAGACAATCTTGACGTTTATTCCAAGTTACCATATGTGTGAATTCATAAAGGATAACAATAAGCCTCAATATCTAAGAGAATTAAAAAAATATAATCATTTCATACTTTTGGGGACTTAGCAACGTATGAGTACATTGTAACTAATTAAGGACGCAAGGGAAAGAATATGTGACTTTACAAGAAGGACCATCACGATTTGAACCCAGAGAAATCTAACAGGAGGAGCACCTATACTTTCACCGGCTATCAGCCAATGAGAGAGACATGTAATTACAGACAACGATCATTGTTCATAATAATTACAAGTCATGTTCATACAGTATCAATTAAAGCGTACATCCTTAGATTTCGTAATATATGGTGGGGTCTTTCAAAACATTTTTTATTTTAGCTATTTTATCTCTCAATGCAACTTTTAAAATTTCAACCCTCTTGTCTGCGGTTGATATCACGTAATGCTCGTGACAAAAAAAACACCTTAATTTTATTAATAAAGTTTTAAGTTAAGTTTAAACTAAATACATAAGAATTACAATTAATGTCCTCGAACAAAGCTCTGAATGGAGCTCCTATAGTAAAGTATGATTAAAATTAGTGTAGACATAAACATATGGCGAAAATAATTTATTTACATGATAGAATGTGTGAATTAAAAGCAAGGGATTAGCCATGTAATACGTGATTAAATGGTTTAGATGACTATGTGAAAAAGAGAAACATTAAGAGTTGTAAGAATAAAAGAGCATGTATGACTCGGTTATGGGTGTTGAAGCATACAAGGATAAGGAAGTGTGGAGAAAGTGAAGATGGATTAAGTAAGGAGTTGTTTTTTGAGCCGTATGCACAGTTGGAAATGGCGTGATTATGCATGTATGTATGTATGTATGTATGTATGTATGTATGTATGTATGTATGTATGTATATATGTATGCATGTATGCATGTATGCATGTATATATGTATGTATGAATGTATGCATGTATGCATGTATGCATGTATGCATGTATGCATGTATGCATGTATGTATGTATATATGTATGTATGCATGTATGTATGTATGTATATATGCATGTATGCATGTATGTATGTATATATGTATGCATGTATATATGTATGCATCTATATATGTATGCATGTATGTATGCATGTATGCATGTATGTATGCATGCATGTATGCATGTATGTATGTATATATGTATATATGTATGTATGCATGCATGTATGTATGTATGTATATATGTATGTATGTATATATGCATGTATGCATGTATGTATGTATGCATATATGTATGTATATATGTATGTATGTATATATGTATGCATGTATGTATGTATGTATGTATGTATGCATGTATGTATGTATGTATGTATGTAAGTAAGTATGCATGTATGTATCTATGTATGTATATATGTATGTATGCATGCATGTATGCATGTATGCATGTATGCATGTATATATGTATGTATGCATGTATGCATGTATGCATGTATGTATATATGTATGTATGCATGTATGTATGTATGTATATATGTATGTATATATGCATGTATGCATGTATGTGTGTATGCATATATGTATGTATATATGTATGTATGTATATATGTATGCATGTATGTATATATGTATGTATGTATGTATATATATGTATGTATATATGTATGTATGTATGTGTGTATGTATGTATGTATGTATGTATGTATATATGTATGTATGTATGTATGCATGTATGTATCTATTTATGTATGTATGTATGTATGTATGTATGTATGTATATATGTATGTATGTATGTATGTATGCATGTATGTATGTATATATGTATGTATGCATGTATGTATGTATGTATTTATGTATGCATGTATGTATGTATGTATGTATATATGTATATAGTAAAACTTGTTTGCAATAACCAATAATTTTTTTAAACATCCAAACTTATTGTCATGTTATTCAATTAATATTTTCATATAAAATAACGTAATAATGCACACAACTATATGATCAAATTAACTTAGCATTAAAACGCGTGCGGGCATATACTTGCTACACATATTTAAGTTCATTGATTCATGATTAAACTATATGTTCAATAAAATGTTAGTAGCCTAATATTTGTAGTATATGTAAAGAAATATTCTATTGAGGAATATTTATTAGGCTAAGTCTTGTAAGTAAATGGTATTAGCCCTAGATGAGTGATATTTATGAACCTAGGCGTACACGCACCAATAGCCATGGGGTTTAAGGCGTTATACTCACATTTAACTTTATTGCTGGTTATGGAGAATTATTAGGGGTTATAATCCCGTTTGGATGCTCTATTAAAGTGGTTCTTCCGATCTAATTTTATTATTTACTCTGAACGATAATATATATATGTGTGTGTGTATACACAGTGGCACTTTTTTAATTCAAAGTCTATAGGGTATCTAAAAAAATCGAAATATCAAAATTTCAAAGTAACTATTTTTATGAGTGTGTAAGCATCTGGTAAACCAATAACCTCAACACATGCTACATATAATCACACACATTTAATATAGGCCTATCCTCTATAAAATACACATACACAACATAGGCCTATACATAAAGAAAAACAAAAAAAATGTAACACAAAATATCAAGATTTATTAACATATGAAAATATCAGTTTTAAATCATTGAAGACGTCCAACATGACATTTTTCTCCTTCCACGCTTGGAGTCACGTGAATACATTGTCACACAGAAGAGAAGAAATGAGAGCCAACACAGCCCCTACTTTAGGAAACTTTGATATTATCGGTATATGGGTGATTTAATAAAGATCGTAAAGTTAGGTTTGAAATAAGTACTAATTAAAAAATTAATAATGTATAGGCTTCAAATTGACCAAATATTTCTTTTTAAAATTCGAGTTAAAAGGTTTTTTAAACATTGATTTAAATAATAATTTCATGGCGAATCATGATGGGTTCGAAATGTCTAATTTTCGAATTAACCAATGTTGAATTAGCCATAACCTACTATGCTATAAGATACTTTTCCGATGCTAATCCTTAGGATCAAAGAACTGATAACATTTGAATGTAAATATATTAAATAAAATAACGTATGTTTAAAATATCAATTTCTTAAATAAAACAATGGAATAAGTGTGATTGCAGACAATTAAACTATAAATCACAGTAAAGATTCTAAACAATTGAAAACTAAGATTTGAGATGGACTAAATGAGGAATAAATGACTCAGCCCTCTTGAGGTCAAATGAGGAGCTACTTCAATAAATAAGTAGTGGATCCGATCTATAAAACTGAGGTTAACGGCCGTAGGCTCTTTGTGCTGACCACATGACACCCTCTGTCGGTATAAGTTGGTACTATATTCACCAAATTGCGGTGGCCTCTTGATAGGTATAGCTCTCTTGTGGGCTGCAACCATAGAGTTATTTTTTTCTCATTCAAATTTATTTGTTCACACGATTATTGTTAAATTTTACTGGAATTGAGCTTGTTCAAGTTTTGGGAAATCGTGTAGTGCAAGATATTTCAAATTATAATGGATTGTAAAAAGCATTTCTATTTATGTTTTACTATTAAACGTTTTAAGTTTTATATGTTCGTGTAGCACCATACGTTTACGGTATTCGTCCTTCAGTTGTCGCGCGGCTAAGGATGTGTTCAGTGGCCTGATGTGCCTTAGGGCAATAATGTTAGTCATGAAAAGGTCAGAGTTCGAGAATATTTTTTTTACAGACCAAAAAGTCTGCCATGGATGACTGGGCTAGACTTTCAGAAATTAAACCTTTGGTGGTTCTTAACAGGGTTTTTAGTCGATTCTCTTGGGAGAATTTTAATTGGAACAGGTCCAAAGCTTCAAGGATGTAATTAATTGATAGATGTGTATTAATTAATACCAGATAAAGTAATAATATCCCTTGAACTTTATAATGTAGTTTAAATCTGGTTTATTTAGATCCCCCTCCCCCAAATGTTCTGTAACGGAACACAATAGATTCCAGTCATATTTTTTTTTACATTCCAACTATTTTTACATTTTGCGAAACAAAATGACAAATGTATAATTTATTTTTTTAGCAATATTGCTTGAGAAAACATTTGATCAAAAAATGGCAAAACGGATAAAGAGAAGGTTACATAATGATGAGATACATACCCTCACCATACATTGTCAGGGTAATCAAATTTTGCTGATTACGGGGGCAAGACATGCAATAAGAATGGGAAAATCTATAACCGTGTTCCGGGTATTGACTGGTGAACCCAATGGGAAGATACTATTGGGAAGACTTCAGATAGGAGGATAATATTATAATTGAACTGAAAGAGATAGATAGGGTGTAATGAGGTGGAGAGGGTAGAACTGGCTAAAGATAGGGATAGGGTGTAGTAACGGGGACTGGATAGAACTAGCTCAAGATAGGGATAGGGTGTAATAAAACAGACTGGATTAAAATAGGGATAGGTTGTAATGAGGTGAACTGGATATAACTAGCTCAAGATAGAGAAAGGTAGTAATAAGGTGGACTGGATAGAACATGCTCAAGATAGGGATAGGGTGCAATAAGATGGACTGGATAGAAAATGCTCAAAATAGGGAAAGGATGTAATAAGGTGAACTGGATAGAACTAGCTCAAGATAGGGATAAGGTGCAATAAGGTGGACTGGTTAGAACTAGCTCAATATTGGGGTAGGTAACGTACTTTTGTACGTGCGGCAATGAACTTTCAACTTCCTAATGCCATAAAGTAAGTAAGCACGCTATATTGGACCTTTTGATTTAAATATATATCCAAGTAAACTTTGGGAGAGAGCAATGATTCTTTCATTTATCTTTCAATAAATCACAGTTGGACTCTTGCAAATTTCTAAGTATTCTTTTCAACGGAATGGTGGCACACTTATTTGAAAAGCATATCTCTTAAGAGCCCACCCGACTACCGATTAACTAGGCTATAATGTAGACAGTTACGTTCGAACGGATAAGTCTATCTTAAGAGATGCTTTCCGCATTCTTATTTTGAATACAGCGGAATTAGGACCGGTGAGGTAAGTTGTATTTTTAAAATGAGTTTTTTTAATGTTTTTCTTTAATAATTTTAGTAAAATATTTCTCCTGGTCTGAATTCCAATGTTTTATAATGAAGAATACAAAAAACTGCAACACAATGCGACGTCTGTTCAATCTGTATTTCCTACTTAATACTGTATAGGTGTTACACGTGGAATGTGTATGTGTGTATATGAAACTATGTATTGCATATGAGCTTATGTGTGGTATTTGAGTGTAGGTGTTGTATATAAGTATATGTGTTGTATATGAATCTATGTATTGTATATGAACGTATGTGTTGTATATGAGTGTATGTGTTGTATATGAGTCAATGTATTGTATTTGAGTGTATGTGTTGTATATGAGTGTATGTGTTGTATATGAATCTATGTATTGTATATGAGTGTATGTGCTGTATATGAGTGTATGTGTTGTATATGAGTGTATGTATGTGCGCCCTGCCTGTCCCGCGAGGAATACAGCGGTCAAGCAGTCCTATCAATAACTTATCCTCGGGTCTACATCCGTGATTGCCTGTGCCAAGCGCGGCCCTCGCTAGTCTGTAAGTTGTATAACAAGAACCTGTCGAGAGTAGCCAAGGTGAGCAGGTTCAAAGAACATACACCCGTCGACCGGTAGGGCTAGACCGTCTTCCTCTCAAGTCCGGTCCACACGAGCCGGTCTTTACTATTTAGAGAACACTCACATAGCAAGACCCCGCGCCGCGCGGACTAAATGTCAAACTCGTTTAGTCCTGTGTGCTGTGGACGGGAAGGACCGGGTTTTGAATCCTGGCTGGGTGAACTGATTTTTTTTTTTACTTAAAAATGTTTTATAATACTTTCTTCACGTAAATGTTGGTACATTTGATCTAAATTCTACTTTTCCCTATTCCTATCACATTAGCGGGATTAATATAATAGTATAGCAAGAACAGGTGTGAAAAAATAATAATTTAAAAGTGGCCCCTATTCAATGGCCGCATGGAATAAGGCGCAAATCTCACAGTGGACTAGACTGCCGATAATGGGGAGATCAAGGTTCGAATTTTAGTCGAGTGTACTGAGGGTGGTTTTTCCTAAACGGTTTTCCACTCTCCCTTCATGAAAATGCAGGTATACTTCATATAAGTATAACTTTCCTCATCCTTAAAACATTAGCGTAATTAGTACATAACCGTATAACCCGAACAGGTAGTAAGACGTAGTGATAAAAATGTAAAAGACTGGAGTGCTGGTGAAAGAGTTTTTGCATTTCTGCCTGTCACATTGGGGTTGGGAGGGGGGGGGGGGTTTCAAAAAATTAATTAATAATGTTATTTTCCTGTCCCCTCTCCCCGTTTGTATAAGCCTACATGCACAATTATTCCCAAAATATCCTCAATATATATACACCAGCCCTTTTATGTAAAGTCGTTGATCATTTTGGTGGTAAAATGTCATGGTAAGAAAAGAGACGTAAAAATGAACTAAAAAGTAATATATTTCACGGGTAAATTATTTATTTTATATTTTTAGCATATATAGCCTGGGTTTGTCAACTAGACATTCCTGGTCTTCTACTGGTAGTGACGAATATTTAACCTTCTTCTGAGGTTGGGACACTCGTGCAGTCGGCGTAACTTAATCTAGATGAGAATACATTATGATGTTGATAATTACTATTTGGTGACAGTAAAGTCTTAAAACTAACTTAAGCCTGGCCAACCATTGGAACAAAATCCCCCTTGGAAAAATACTTATGGTACCTCAGGGAATAGAACCCAAGTTCTTTAAATTAGTAGTCAGGAATGTTTGACCACTAGACAAAGATGCGATACATTGGGTTGAACTGACAGATAAGTTTCTTCGTATGGTAGTCAAACTATGTATTATATTATATAATTTATATACTTTTAGTCATCACGTAATTTATTTCTTAATGAATCGAGAACAGTCCCGGACACAAAGTTTTACTTTTTTCTACTTCACAGCCTGGGACCCCACTGTACATGGAACAATTTTTCTTAGCAAGGGCTTTATAGTTGAAAATTACTCCTATATGCATGGATTTATACAGCCTTTTAGAAAATACAATGTTTTTATTACATTATTGGTGCTATTTAATTAAAAAATAAATTACATTGCATCAGCACGAAATCGAGATATACCAAACAAGCGTCATATTTTTTTTAAAAGTGAAGATAGTGACAACTGCTACGGGTAGGTGGTGTCATGTGGTCAGGACAACGAACCCTCCTACCGTTAATCTTAGTTTTCTAGAACGGACACACTACTTATTTATTCACGTAGCTCCTGATTTGTCCTCACAAGACTGATTTTGACCCCATTAAAGACACGCAATAAATCTGGAAGTGCTAGGAATCTAACCCGGGACTTTAAGGAACTGTAGCCAGTGACTCTGGTCACTAGTCAGAGGGGACAGAGGGGATCAGTGTTGTTTTGTAGGTATTAATATTAGTTATAAAAATTGAGAGCTACAGATCAAATGACCTGATATTAAAGTAGATCTTGTACACTTGTAGCTAACCCGCTTCAGTGGCCGTATGGTCTAAGGCGTCACTCTCGTGTTGGCCTGCTAATTATAGTGAGGTCGGGGCTTAAATACTGGTAGGGTCTACTGAGTGTGGTTTTGTGGTTTAAAAACATAGTTTCCCACTCTCTTTCCACGCAAATTCGTGCAGATTACCTCTAAAACTATTACTTCCTCATTACTAATACATTAGAGTAATTATCAAATATGCGTACAACCTGAACAGATAGTAAGACGCGGCGATTAAAAAAAGTAAAAACTGGCGATAAAAACCCTTTCTAATTTATTGGATAGGGTCCTTTATACGAAAATTGAACTATAGACACGTAAAGAGTTGTTCAGGTGAATACTGGATGGTTCAGTTAGCGATGGTGTACAAAAAAAACTCACCGTACTTTTGTGGAAAAAATTACATCTTGTAGGTCAAAAGGGCGTGGCGAATTATACTTCTCATTCAAGGTTACAAAAATTCTAGTTCCCATCAAATAGGTTAACTTGTCCACTCGACCACAATAAGATGGATGGATGGATGGTTGTAAAGGAGGAGAGCTTAATTTTCTTTCACAGCGTCTTACAACCTGTTCAGGTTATCTACATATAGTTTGACTAATCTAAAGCGTTAGAGATGAGGAAGGCGGCATTTTAGAGGTAATCTACTCGCACTTGAGTGGAAAAAGAGTGTGAAAACAATTAGAAAATTCCACCTTCAATAGACCCAGCTGGTATTCGATCCTTGATCTCCCTATCATCAGCAGGCCAGTCTATCATGAGAGTTACTCCTTAGAGGTTAGACCATTCGGCCAATGAGGTGTGCATATACTCATACATTAATTACGATAATGGGCTAGGGATGAAGAATATAGAATTTTAGAGGAAATATAAAAGTATTTGTGTAGAGGTAGATTGGTAACCATGTCTTGGAAAAACTACCCTTAGTACACCCAACAGGAATTTGAACCCTGACCTCTACATCATTGGTAAACTATACTAAATGAATTTTTCATTTATATGCATGCCCACCGGAATGGAAGCTTATTCTTAATATGCACATAAAATAACAGGATATTATTATTAGTATTATTATTATTATTATTATTATTAGCACCGCGTCTTACTACCCGTTCGGGTTACACGCACTTACGCTAATGAGAAATGGTAGGGTGATTGTGAGATGAAATGGAGGACCTACAGCTTAACGTGGGATCCGAACCACGGTGGAGGTCTGGCATTCCAAACATTCACAAGTTGTGATTAATACACGTCTTGCCAGAGGTGAAGGAAGGGTTTGGCAATCAGATAAATCTGTGCCGTAGATGATAGCATTAGTGTAATCTCCCCTATTTAATAAGTGGCTTTTGGTAATTTTACTACAATTTAATCGTTACCCTTTAAATAAAAGTTGATTCCATGAACATTTTTAATTTATTAATACCCTGAATTTGTTGTATATTATAAACTATCACAAATTATTTTGTACAAGTTTAGGTCAAACGCGCCACTCTTGCAGTAGACTAGACTGCTGATGATGGGGAGATCGAGGTTTTAATCCCGGTCGGGTTTACTGAGAGTTGTTTTTTCAAAATTGTTTCTCACTCTCCCTCCATACGTCCTATATATATAGCCCTCCTAATCCATAAAACCATCAGCGTAATTAGTACATAAGCGTATAACAACCCGAACGGGTAGTCAGATGATGTGTTAAAAAAACTTTTATGATTTAAAATTACAGCATAATTCGCATGTATGAATTAAATAAGTATAGGCCTATATTTAAATCACAAAATAATATCCCTGGTTTAATTTTATTTTAAAAGTTATTATAATTCATTCAACCAAACATGATTTCAATCGATAACATTATTCATATAAGACTATACAACTTAGTAAAATTTAAATTTTTGTCAAGTTATAAGCCAAATATAAAAATTAAAAAAACGATAGATTTTAAAGATAGATATACTGTCACAATGTGTGTGGTAATTTTATTTTATAGGAATGTATAAGCCATACATTATTGTTTAATTAGTTAATCATTTTCTTAGCAGTAACTAACAGTATGTGATATAGACACTTAATATCATGTTTCAATAAAATTATAAACACTTTACTCTGTATAAAGCAAGATGCTGTCCATTTTAAATTTACTATGAAAATGAAAGTTGACATATTGATTGACCTTTGATGTTCCGTGCCTGGATGGACATGTGACTAGGAGACGTGTGAATCATCAAACATGCAGGTCAAATCAGGGAGAACGGTTTAAAAGTCAAGGCCGTATGCAAATTAGTGCTCCCGTGTGGGAAAAAATATATTTTTCCGATCTTCTTATAATCATACTGGTTGGTCGTTGCAGCAATGACGGCAGATTATTGCATTTTTGTTAAATTGGGAAAAGTTATCTAAAAATGAAGCCTTACTCGACTTTTTAGATAAAGGTTTACTAGTAAAAGTCTATCAAATTTAGATTTTTAGCTTTCTGTGTTTAACGTACATACGGTATATTTAATCTTAAAACCTCAGTGATATCTTTAAAAACAACCCCTCCTCCAGCTCTTTCTATATTTGTCGCACCATGCCCCTTAAATAACAACCGATTTGTTATTTTTAACCAAAAACAAATACTTTATTTAATGAAATACAGGGTGTGGCAGAAAGTGTTTACATATTTAATAACACTATAGCTGGTCTCTTTTAAATACAAAAAGCTTCAAATTAAACTCAAAATAACAACAAAAGATTGATAATTTTCTACAAAGCCTAGAATTATTAATTTTCTTTAAAAAAATGTCCTTAAGATTACCACCATTATATGCATTACATTGTTGTCTGTGCCTCTAGAATCTTGACACTACTTTGTGCAATGTTTGGTGTTGAGTTTTTTTAAGTTCTTGAATTGTTCTTGGGTGAGTCGCGCAAGCATGACCTACAAGAAAAAGCGCGTGTTGGCCGCTTGGGTTGTGACGGGGTTGGGCGACTGGCCGAAGGGTCGTCGGTCCTCCGGGTAGGCCGATGCTCGGGCTGTGTGAGCCGTTGTTCCATCTTACCGGAAACACACGTTGTTGGTATCCGTTCCCTTACGTTGCAGTTCAGGGCTAAGAAAGGTTGACCATCAATGGAAATGCTTCACAAAATGCTTCTTGGGCACCTTGTTTCATGAATTGGGGAAATTTCCCGGCCACCACGTCCACCAGACTTAATAGGTCTTGAATTTTTCTCGTGGGTTATATTAAAGAGTCACGTCTGTGTGATTCACCCAATAACATTTAAGGAACATAAAAAAATGTTGGGTGACCTGGCGGTCTAGGGGTAAGGTGTCGGACTTCTGTGCTGGGGGTCCGGGGTTCAATTCTTGGTCTCGGCACAGATTTATCTGATTACCAAACCCTTCCTTCACCTCTGATAAGACATCTTGTGAATATGGGGAATGCCAGGCCTCCACCGTGGTTCGGATCCCACGTTAAACTGTAGGTCCTACATTTCATAGCACAACCACCCTACCAGTACACATTAGCATAAGTGCATATAACCCGAACGGGTAGTAAGACGCGGTGCTAATGATAATAATAATAATAAAACCATATAAACCACGTAAGGTGGAGAAAGGAAGAGGGTGGGAGAAGTCAATATGAGTAAGGGTGCGTGTTTATGCAGTTTTTATGATAGATAATAACTTTTTAGGCCAAAAAATACTCGTCACTAGCTATGAGCAATGGTGCCAGATTTTACATTTGAAACGTTTATTAACTTACTTGATTCAAACACTTTTATTTAATCCATTTATCTCACTCTTTGGGACGACTTATTTTTTTAAATTGAGTTTTGGCGCTAACCTTGCGTGGATTGGTTCAATATTATCATTCACTGTATTCAATCTCTTTCATTATTTAATTTTATATTTCATAGACCTAATTTATTGACATTGTATGTGTTTGTGTATGTATTTTCCTCCTCTTCTATTTGTTCTCCTACTGCCGGACATATCCACCCTGTAACATTATAGGCCCACTTGGTTTATGGGGTTTAGGAGCTTTTACTCGACTATTCTAACGCCTTTAACGCAACCAGTTACACATAACTGCTACACCTTTTATCTAAGATGCGAGGCGCGTCGTTTTATTTCTTTCAATCCAATTTGACGTGACCTCAAACTTTGATAGTTTTTATTTTCACGTGTTTTACTATTTGTTTTTACAATCAGCAGCTCATAAAATAAAATAAACTTATTTATCAGGATTATGAAAGTGTATTTTAAGGATGTACTTTACATAGTAATTTACTTGGAGACATAAGTGAGAAATTTTAATGCGTGGATGTAGGAAACACGAGAAAAGGTCAATGTTTTTGCAAAGTTTATGTAAAAAATTGTTTTGGTTAAAATAAATAAAATATTGCTTCATTGCAAATATAGAGTCTAATTTTATTCACACGGTGACCTCAACATTTTTTGAATATTGGTCGAGGGTTTCCTGGAATATAATGCCAACTTTTTCTCTTAATTTAAAAAGTTTCTCATTTTTAGCCGCTATGCTCATGAAAAATGAAAAATATTCAATAACTGTTGATATCACCATGTAAGAAAATTAAACTCTATTTTTCTACTGGAGCAATATTTGATTTATTTTGGCCATAATAATGTGTTGATATAAAAACTGCAAAAAACATTGGCCTTTTCTCACGTCCCCTAAATTTTTACTTTAAATGGGGAGAGTTTATTATGCCAATGATTGATAATGTCCACCAACTTAGCTCTTTCATAAGCGTGCTTGAATTCTGAGCTAAGCGCTCCGAGCTCGATTCCCAGCATGGTTGAAAATTCATCATAGGGAAAAAGTGAGTTTTTCCTTTCACAATAATAAATCAACGGTCTAGGGCTGGCTAATGTGTCTGCCCTATATTTAAATTAGTTTTTAATTCTTGTGCTTAGTCATTTCAAAAAGTAAACGTTTAATGTCCCCTCCTAAAAAAACAACATAAACGATCTTGATTTTTTTTAAATCTACCCTTTTTATCCTCTTCTCTATAGTTATTTACTTTTACTTTAGCACTAAATGTAACGAATATAATTATACTAAATACACTAACACATAGATAGAAGAAACGTGATTATTTTAAACTATCATCTGTTTTAAAAGTACTAAATATTTAAAATTAAAACTTTCGAAGCTTCATTATAAAGATACAGTCTTAAATATGAAATAATACATTAGTATTTTTTATGTCTGACTTTCGAAATGGGGAAATAAATAGTTGCACAAGCTCATGTTTTCATTTTATCTTCATACTCGCATGTTAGTTTATAGCTATGGTTCTAGTTATGAAATGGGCATTAATTATATAACCAAGCAACGCACATTACAAATTATATTTGTGTGTCTAATTGCTATTTCTTTACCTTCTACATGGCTATTACTTAGGTTTTATCAGTAATATTATTCTTTGTCTGGCTGTGTAATCTCACGATTAGTGTTTATCATTATATATTATTTTATTAGTACTTTTAAGTCAATAGTTATTAACGTCTTAATATCCACATCGGTGTTATAATGGTCTAAGGCGTCACTCTCACAGTAGACTAGATTACCAATGATGGGTAGATTGGTGTCCCCCTTGGGTGCACTTGGGGTAGTTTTTCCAAAATTATTTCCTCCTTTACCTCAATGAAAATGCTGGTATCCAGTCACCCAGCAGATACATAAAACCTTCAACTCCACCAGTATTCGAACCAAAGTCTAATGGAGGGAATTTATCACGGTCTGTATAACAATGGCTGGACCATCTTGACCAGAGCTGAGGTCAAGACGTCATCGCTCTTGCTTGTGTGAGCAGACCAGATGGGTCACGGATAAACGAATGCCGCCAAGCATCCAATGGAAATAACAAAGTTCATTTACTTATGTAACTCATTGAGACACAGCTTCTTTATAACGTTGATTTTTTTACAACAGATTGAGAACCGAAATAAATCTAGCCTCCTAAAGTGTAAAACATAGGGTAAGGGTCACACTGATTTATTTTTTAAGGAATAAAAATATATATCCCAGGTAAGTTAAAATCAGATAAAAAAATAATAATTGGCTTATTTGGCTGTATAGTGATATTTTTTCCACGGAGTAATTATATTTAATGGGGATACTTAGCTTTTAACTTTATAGACACAAACATTATATAATTGCATAAGCTACAAATTAACTTCAGCTATAATCCGTGGTTCTTAGGAAGAACCTTATCTGAAAGTTAGAAAAGGTACTTCTAATTTTACGTATTCATACGTCAATTCATGTGATCTGCAGCCATCACGTTTTATATTTATACTATCAATACCTATAAAATAATATAGTAAAATTATATCAACGTAGACCTCAACAAAGTTTGTATTTTTTAAATTTCTCTTTCTACCAGACTCGTCAAATTCATTTCTCGTTCTTGTTTATGGCGTCTATGCATGCTATAAATTAATTAGTTTAAGTTCAACGCCTTAGCTCAGTCGGTAGCGTCTTCTTCTACTCTGCAATGGGTCCCGGGTTCGATTCCTGGCATGACCGAAAAACGTGTCATTGGTGAAATTTTGGTTTACACATTTACACCTATGAATTAACGGTCGGGGGACCAGGTGTTGTATTTACCCTCCATTTAAGTTAATTTATAAGTCGTGTGCTCATATAATCATTTGGGTCAGAAAGCAAATGTTTAATACCTCAAATATATTAAATTAAAATTTAAATTAGTTTAAATTATCCTTCAAACATTGTTACATTTAATAAAGTAGATGGGTAACCTTGCGGTCTAGGGGTAAGGTGTCAGACTTCTGTGCTGGCGGCCGGGGTTCAATCCTCGGTCCCGGCACAGATTTATCTGATTACCAAACCCTTCCTTCACCTCTGACAAGACATCTTGTGAATGTGGGGAATGCCAGGCCTCCACCGTGGTTCGGATTCCACGTTAAACTGTAGGTCCTCCATTTCATCTCACAATCACCCTACCATTACACATTAGCGTAAGTGCGTATAACCCGAACGGGTAGTAAGACGCGGTGCTAATAATAATAATAATNGTAAGTGCGTATAACCCGAACGTGTAGTAAGACGCGGTGCTAATAATAATAATAATAATAATAATAATAATAATAATAATAATAAAGTAGGTAATTTAATTTGAAATAATACACATTTTCCCCACGTATTGATATAAAATAATTAACAAAATAAGTGTTTTTGCTGTCGTTTAAATTGCAGCCCACGAACTTTTTTTTCTATTGCCCACGTTAAGTACAATTAAAGTTACCCACTACTTTAGAGCGTAAGGTACTGTGCGTGTAGATCTATTCGGCATTAGGCCTTTTATCCCACACACAGATCATTATAAACCCTTCTTCGCTAGTTGTGTGGTCTAAGGCAGGGTTTGTACAATTTTGCGTCTCAATCATCTTTAAACTGATCAAAAGTCTGGCGATCATTTATCGTTTCTCTACTCTACTTTTAATCATATTTTGTGAGTGCATCTTATATTTATTCTTTAAAATTAACCTTCCTCAGATACTTACTTCCCCATCATTCGAGAAAGAATAAAAAAACAAATAAATAACATACTGTTTGAATGGATTAGCTAAGGAATGTATGTGGAAAAACTCGTATGGACTGAGTCAGTAATGAATGGGTGCTGAAGGAGTGCGGTTTGAAAGGGAATCGAATAGGTCAGTGTAAAATAAACGTGTTAGTTGATTTTGGCAAGTTAAGAGGGTGAGTGGGATCGAGTAACGAAGAAAATATATGACGGTGGAGTGTGTGGATCAAAAGGCAAGGGTAGGTTATGTAAGGCGTGGCTAAAATATGGTGGTCGAATGTGTGAAAAAGAGAGATATTGAGCTTTAAAAATAAAATAGCGTGTATGACTGTGTATGGATCTTGTTTAAATAAAGGGAGTACGCAAGGATAAGGAAGTGTGGAGAAAGTTAACAATGATAGATTAAGTTCGACGTTTTTTTAAAAGTTATATGCACAGTTTTATGCTTACCCCGTAAGGGAACGGCGTGATTATGTATGTATGTTTGCATGTATGTATGTATGTATGTATGTATGTATGTTTGCATGTATGTATGTTTGCATGTATATATGTATGTATGTATGTGTACATGTTTGCATGTATGTATGTATGTATGTATGTATGTATGATATGTATGTATGTATGTATGTCTGTATGTATGTATGTATGTATGTCTGTATGTATGTTTGCCTGTATGTATTTATGTATGTTTGCCTGTATGTATTTATGTATGTATGTATGTTTGCCTGTATGTATTTATGTATGTGGGTATGTATGTATGTATGTATGTCAGTATGTATGTTTGTATGTCTGTATGTATGTATGTATGTATGTATGTATGTATGTATGTCTGTATGTATGTATGTATGTATGTCTGTATGTATGTATGTATGTCTGTATGTATCTATGTATGTATATAGGTATGTATACTTTCATATTAAACTATTTAATTTTTATAAAATTACCGATTATGACCGATATAGTTTATTTTTATAACACTCAAATAATATTTGAGTGTACTTGATATATTTGTGAGCTCTAAAGACTCAAATATCGACTTGTAATGACGGTGTATCTTTCTGACGAGACCGATTGAAATGCACCTTGAGATCGACTGGTCTAAGGTGATCGATAAGTGGCCGATACCTGAGTCTAAGGCGTTACTCTCGCAATAGAATGGAGTGCCGGGGAAGGTTTGGGGTGGGGTAGGAGGTGAGGAATATCATGGTCCAAATCCCGGTAGAGTGTACTGAGAGTGTGTTATTTTTCTCAGATGGTTTTACACTCCGCTTCCATGCAAATGTGGGTACATTTTAAAATTTAACTCACCTTAAATAGAGTCTATGGTAAAATAAAAAATGACACCCCACTCCCACCTTGAAAATTATTCTTTAAAATTTGACTGATTTTTTTAGCATCCCATCTTACTAATCGTTCGGGTTATACGCTTATATACTAATTATGCTAATGGTTTTAGGGATTAGGAAGGTTATATTTACATGAAGTGTACCCGTATTTTCATGACGGTTGAGTAGAAAACAATTTTGGAAAACCTGTGGAAAACAGTACACCCGACCAAGATTCGAAACTCAATCTCCCCACCATCTGCAGTCTAGTCTAACACGAGAATAGCGTGTTAGATAACGCGTTCCCCAAAGCTTGTAGTTCTTATATTGGTACTCAGACTCGTTACTCATTATAATACCGTTTACCAAATAATAAAAACCAAATACACTTTTATTGTTAAATAAAATTAATTTTGTTTACTAGTACTGTTAGTAAATTAGGTGCCTAGGGTATATGACCCCACCTGCCTCACCCTGGTTACGCCACTAGCTCATTAGCATATATATGCTTATAGCAGGGACAGGTAGTAATATTCGTTGAACAAAAATATCAACAAAAACATCGCTTCCGGAAAAAAAAAGTTTTACTATTCCCACGTTGTCTGTTTCGTTGTAGCTAAATATGGAAGAATCTCCTCAAGGGACTGTTATGTTAATCTCCAGTATGTGCCATATGTGCTCGTGCGTGTTTTCTTGTCACTTTCCCCCGACGGATGAATGTCATTGTAGAGGTAAGTGATGGGATGGTGGTGTGGGGGGAGGGACGACGGAGCTCCCCTCGTTCATCGGAAGAAAGCGGCATGCATGTCTGTGAGTAAAGTTCAAACAAGAAGTGGTGTAGGCGTGACCCGCAAACATTTCGTTGCAGGAAGCTGGATACCAATTTCACGGGGTAGGGTTGGATGGGGGTTCGTAGTATTGGTAGAGAGGGAAAGGGAGAAGGGGTGGGGGGGATTTTCCAGTCGACGTGCTCACCACACACGTTAGGTGTTGGGCAGTGTTTACCAAACTATGTTACGCGACATACTAACAAATTTTTTTAAGACATGTTTTAGTGATAATAAGTCTGCTAAACAAATTAAGGCAGATTTTGAGGGGAAATAACAGCATTTAATTAGATTACTTTTGCCTATGTGACGGCTTTGTTTTTTCCGACCATGTTAAGTATCAAACCCGGGACCTTTAACCTGTGTCTTACTACTCCTTTGGGTTATACGCATATGTATTAAACACGCTATTGTGTTATGGAGATGAGGAAGGTTGAATTTAGAGTAAGTGTACTCACATTTGCGGGAGTTAGAGTGGGAAACAGTTGATGAAATCCTCCCTTAGTAACCCGACCGGGATTCGAGCCCCATTCTCCCCATCATTGGCAGTCCATTCTATTGAGTATGGTCGTACTAAATTAACTTTAAAATTCAATCTCCCAAATTTAATGGTAGTTTTCTTAAGGGTAAAAATTAAAAAATCAATTTTTTCGAAATTCGCTCCAACTAGTTTGATAACATTTTATATCTAGATATTGTTTATTATTGTAGACAAGATGGCAATCCTCATTTTCTTATGAAAATTACTTTGAGGGTACTTTACAAATGGTCGTACTAAATTAATTTTAAAATTCAATCTCCACTTTTTACTCCTGTATCTTTAAGACTAGTTGATTATCCCGTCCGGGGTATTCGAATTCAATCACATAAATGTTGTATGGAAGAGTAAAGTATAAATTTATAGGAAATGTATCATTATTTGCGTGATTGAAGAATGGTAAACTATTTAGAGAGGGAAAGAAACACATATTCCAACCTGCCATAATTCAAATTTAATCAAAATATGTTTTGATACAAAAATTGCAAGAAATACTTCTTTTAGCTCGCGTTTCCTATATTTCCACCTTAACTTATTGAATCTGTAGTAGTTGAGCGCAAACCGAAAGTAATAGCGTTTAAGCGCATGGTGGTAGCACTTAAGCGCATGGAGGTATGAGGAATATACATAGTATAAAAATGTTGTGTTCCCCGTCTTAACTGTTAGTCAGTGAACCAGCCAAGTACATTTGATAGATAATTTCTGTTAACTGACTACAATTTATAGCTACGATCTAAAAATTAAATCATAGTTCTTATTGTAGAGTATATTTAGAATAATTTTTAATATTTGGGAATTATTGAGAGAAACAGTGCTCCATTGTAGAGGCACAAGGCTTCACCTGTTTCTTTAGATAATTACTGAACTTTAAAAATAATCCAAGACATAATGTATATACAATAAAAACTGAAATTACATTTTTAGAGCTTAGGTATAAATCGTTGTCATTGAACTCAAATTAAATTTTGACGTACTTGGTGGGCTCCCTGATTACAAGCCAAGCCGTGGAAAACAATATTCCTATAATCTATTCCTAGGGCTCTAGTCCATGTCTAACCCGCCTCGGTGGCGTAGTTGGCCAACGCGCTTGTCGTGTTGAGCCCGACTGCTGAGTACGGGGAGATCGAGGTTTGAATCTCGGTCGGGTGAACTGGGGGTGGTTTTTCCTAAATGGTTTTCCACTCTCCCTCCACATAAATGCGGATTCACTTCCTCTAATTCAACCTTACCAATTCCTAATCCATTAGAGTAATTAATACTTAAAGCGTATAACCCGAACGGGTAGTAAGACACGGTGCTCAATATTATTATTAATATTATCTAGTCCATGTGCTAAAGTGATTCTACCATACGCTGAAATTCTATTACTTATGGATTGCGCTCAACTGCTAGATAAGTCTTAACCAACTGGCTCCTTTAAAAGCTCATCGTAATAAGAATTCCTAGACATAATCTTGGTTTACAGTGCACACTGTACAGTCAGCGTGATAATTACGACAAATGTTCTTGTACTCAATTGGAACCGGTTCATAAGATATTGTACACAAGCCATATAAAGTGACGTATAGTCCATCCAGTGTAGGAATACTGGTAGTAAACAGCTATAAATAGCTACCAAATCTACTCTAATTTATCCATTCGCCAAACCATGACTTGCAAGACCATATTATGTTGTTACTGTACATTTTTGCAATCAAAACTTTCAGAACAACAAATTTGTTTTAGATCATTTCTTTTTTAAAACTGTTTTTACTTTATTGATAAATGAACCTATGAAAATAACCGTTTGGATATTACTATTTTTTTTTGTGGAAGTTCACTTAAACATTATTTACAAACAAAAACTTATAAAAGTCTGCCTCTTATTTATAAATAATGATGGCAAACAGGACGAAATGAGCGAGATTGATAACGTCATGCAAACAGTATTCAGTTGTGTTAATGGGCATGTGTTTACAAAATAAAATAAAAACACTTTTACATATAAACTTATATTTTGTGTGGATCTTTCTATAAGTTATAACAATAATTTATTTAGTTGAAAATTTATCGTTGTCAGTTAGTTATAAGACGATACAAGTGTGAATATAATATTTTAAGCTTATTTTTTAATGGACAATGAAATATTTTGTTTCCACAACCGCGAAACAAAAAAAAGGAATTTTATTAATATGTTTTGTTCTTTCAATTAATTACTAAAAAGCATATTATTCATGAAGGTAGTAATATTATAAGCGTTTATTAAAACTTTTTATTGATAATATAGTATACAAAATAATAGCTATTCCCGCATAGGTCAACAATAGTTACTTCCAACAACAATAGCTACTTCCAACTAATGTTTGCAATAAACATCTTATGATAGCAATCAATGACCAACACTCCTGCGGGGAATAGACTGTAAAAAAGACATTACTGCAACATCTCTTTGAAAGGTTGCAATTTAGACAAACACAATAAGTAGTGTACAACGCGTACTCAACTATATTTACTCATTTACGTAATAAAGTACATTGTAAAAAAAAATAGATGACATTTAATGTTTCGGTAACATGAAGTGTTATTTCAACAACCTAATGCAGATCCACATATCAAGTGGCAACGTATCCTTAAGTTATATATTGCTTCCACTTAAGTGATATGCATCATCACACGGCCATTGAAGGTTGCTTCGCTCTCCAGGTGACCGCCATGTTGAAACGTGAGATTTATAACTCAACCATGAAGTATAGTCGAATAGGAATTTGGGATCATAAATATGAATAAAAAATAAATAAAATATTGATTCTGTAGAAACCAAATGCTTATTCTATTCGGTATTTTATTTCAAAAAACCCGCCTCGGTGGCGTAGTTGGCTAAGGTGCTTGTCTTGTCGAGCTCTACTGCTGAGGACGGGGAGATCGAGGTACGAATCTCGGTCGGGTGAACTGGGGGTGGTTTTTCCTAAACGGTTTTCCACTCTTCCTCCACGTAAATGCGGGTTCACTTCCTCTGATTAAAAACCTTCCCAATTCCTAATCCATTAGTGTAATTAGTATAACCCGAACGGGTAGTAAGACGCGATGCTAAATATTATATATATATATAAATATTTCAGAAAAATATATGCATTATATAGAGGTTGATACTTAAACTATTTAAAGTTTAATTAATATATTATATCTATAACATTGTTTCCTAAACCGTGGTTCATGAAACACCAGAGGTACGCAAAAGGGTTTTCTTAGGGTAAGTGACGTACCAATGGGATTTTTATTTTTGTCTGTTTTTATATCCCCACGCTCAGGTTTTACAAATGTGTAATACTGTAACTACACTGATGTGATTGGGATGACGGAAGGTTAAATTTAAAGGAAATATACCCGTATTTGCGAGGATAGAGAGTGAAAAGACATTTACGATCAAATACCCCAGTTACACCCCACCTGGATTCAAACACCCGCAGTCCAGAATATTGTCATATCAACCTCTTAGACCATTTGACCACCAAAGCGGGTAGATTTTTAATTATATTTTTTAATATAATATTAAATCTTATGACCAAATTAATGCGTATATTGACTTGATTTTACCCGCTTCAGTGGCCGCGTGATCTAACGCGGTACTTTCCCAGTAGATTATACTGCTAATGACGCGGAGATCTAGGTTCAAACCTCGGTAGGGTGCACTTAGGGTGGTTTTTCCACTCTCCCTCCACGCAAATGTGGGTACACTTACTTTAATATATCACCTTCCTTATCACTAAAACTATTAGCGCGATTAGAACATTAGCGTAAAACCCACACGGGTAGTAAGACTCGGTGCTAAAAGTATAAGAAGACTTAATTTCATGGTAATATGTTAAGGATTTTCTTCCCCTCTGTAAGGATTTTCTTTATTTAATCCCTTAAGATTTATTAAACATTCAGAACAACTGTTTATAATAATTAAACATATATCAGGCATTCGTTTACTTTAGTTTTATTAAGAGCTAGAAAGGTTACGTTGGTTAGGTCGTGGCCTAAATGGGTACGCAACTGGCGAAAGTTTTGGGAAAACTTATCTTTAATAAATTTCTGTGTACGGCACACTTCGTTTAACCCGAGAGGTATTGAACTTACTCCACACGCTTCCGCTATGGTGCAGCTTATAAGATAGGTCCATAGTTTAATCCATCAAGGAAAGACTGCAACCTTTCAGGGGGGAGAGAAAACAGAAAATCCAAAAGATACAAAACTCATGTTTAGGTTTTTGTTTCAGTCTAAAAAAATATGATCATGTTAGCGATTAGCTAAAAAAAATCCTAAAGTGGCCTAATATGGAAAACCAACGTCTTTTGAGTTTCAATTCATGGCTTTATAAAACTATAGAATCGAGATGTCTGTCTTATCTCTACTCAGACGTGACCAAAATATCTTTCATACATAGATTATAAAAATAAAACACGAAATAGAGCTTCTAAAGATTTAAAATCTGTAAAAAGAATTCAGAAAATGGTAGAAGAATCATTTGATGGATAACCAAGGGTTAAAATTGAGCATCAAATGTCTATAAAAAAACTGTAACAAAAATAGTAGGCTATTAGAAATAAGTTTTAACTTTGAATATCAGTATTTGTACTAGTCAACCTTTTATAATATATAGAATAATCTTAATATGAGTAGCTCTCAATTTGTAAGACCACTCATGAGCTGAAATTTGTAGGGTGTAAATAAATAATTTAAGAAAGTGTACCACACAAACTACTCTCTAAATTAAGGTCCTTGGCTCTGTTGATTGCAAGTCTAAAACCTATTTTGTGGGATGGTGGGTGGAAGGGTGAAAGGCATGGCGTGCGTGGCTTCCCAACCGACCAAAGTATCCTTCCGCACCAACAAGAACAGATGGCGCAAGCTACAGGACAGGTCTTGCGGAAAAATCATACTTTTGAAAATATTAGTTTTCTCAAGAATGAGTGAAATTTTTATGTTAATATTTTCAACACTACTTCTAAGATAATGTATCTATGTTTATTAATTGTTACATTTTCTTATTTTTTGTTATGAAGCCGGCAGTTTTCTATTGAAAAATGTCAGTTTTATCGATATTTGAAAACTGTTAAAATTATAGAGGAGGTGTGTAAATAAAAAGTATGAATTAATCAACATGCTTCTATTCTTGAACAAACCGTTTCCGAAAATAAAATTTTAAAACAATAAAAATTCTTGAGGATAGCCATTTGTTTCGATGGTTCTGTATTTCCACGCCAAATGAAAAGGGTCAATCACCTTAAGTTGGTCGTTTTCTCACATTCACTCCTAATATGGTTTGCCAGCTGGGGGGAGGTATGGGGCTCGATTCCCAATCTGGTAAATGGTGTAGCTATGTTCTAAATGGCTTCTTTTTTTATTTCTCCACCAATAAAATAGCTACATTCCTCCAAAATTACACCTGTCTCAATCCTGTACCCATGATATTGCTAAATGCTAATAATTCGTAAGGTTAGCTAAGAGCCAGTAGGAGAAGTAATGGTGGCTTGGCCTTCCATTTGTTCAATTTTCAAGTGTGTACCCCTTGTGACGGATGAAGAAGATAAAATGACCGGAGGGGCACCATGCTATAAATAATTATATTTTTACCTTACATCATTCTAAACAATTATATAAAAGTGCATATGAGTCAGTTTATGAATAATTAGTTATTTAAATATAAATGATAAGGAACATTTTGTTTTATAAAATGTTATCACCAAAACTAATATCCAATTATTGTAGATGAGAGAAGATAACAATTTATATAAATTATAATTTAAGTTTTCACAAATGTTTTCTGGCAAATATTCTTTAGAGCCTCTTATATTATTTATATTGAGCACGGCCAAACCATTAAGTTTGTCCTGACTCATTGTTGATCTCAAGTGGGTCTAATATATTTCTCTTTAACGGACTAAAAGATCGCTACGCTGTTGAAATAGTAACGGGTATTACTCTAAGAGTTTTCAATACGCCCTCAGTGTTTGGATACACAGGCTCAAATCTGTAAGCTTCCATTGGCTTATCGACTTCTTAGGATTTCTGTTTCAAGAATTACCTTAATAATTTCAATTAACTATGGTGGATGGAAAAACAGGATTTATGTGTTTTTAATAGATCCAGTATGTTTTCATCTGTTAATTTTTTTTTTAAATTGAAGGTAATTTAAATTATTGCTGTATATTTTTCAAAAAATGACATTGGGGGGATACTTGTAATGGTGCCCCAGGACACATTTTAAATAGTAGCTTTATTAATTACTTAAGAGATTAAAACGTAATTAAATTGAATGCTACTATTTCAATTAGCTATGCCCACCTATTTGGAAAAATTCAAATATTTTTTATGCATTATTATAGATTAAATCACTACCTTTCAACTCAAGAACGTCTCTTTTCATCTCCCTTTCGAATAGCAGTCTGTGACGAAATATTTCATCAGAAACCTTGCGTCACAAATCTTTTGTGAGGGCAAGCTTATGAACATATAGCTTTTAAATTGAGTAATGCTGACCTTATTGCTTTATATTAGGAAGGATAGAAATTATCTTGAAATACAACCAAAATCACAATCAAGATTTGAAAGAAAGTTTAGGCCTGTATTTTGTTAGCCCTTGATTTCGTAAAAAAATGAAGACAATTTTAAACATACTACCTCTTTCTATTTTAAAGTTATTTCTGTGTGTTTTAATTTTTTTACCACCCGGGAATAAAACCAAACCACTCATAACTTATTTGCTATATTATCTATTTATTTCTATTTTCATATACAACTTAAATAAGCTTATATAAAGGAAAAAGGTGTATTTACATTAGATATTAAAATATTAACCTAAAGATAAAATAAGTAAGCATGTGGATCAAATAATCATTTACCAAGTATTTGAACCCTGACCTAAAAGGTATCAAACTCTTTGCTACTCACCTACATTCTCCAATGAATTTGATACCATTGATTTAGCAGCATGTGGTTTTTCATTGGAAAAGTTTTTATTAAATGCAGTTTTTTTTGGTACAAGAGTTAATTAACAGGTAGGTAAGCTAGCAGTGTAAATCTTTTTTCCAAACAAAAATAAAATAATAGTTTATGGGAACAAATCACTGAAAAAGATAGTCGGGGTATAAGTAGGACAAACAAAGAGGAAAATGTATCAAATTATCTAACGGAGAACTTCATAACTTGTATGCAACACCAAACATTTTAAGGATAATAATTTGGCTCATGGGTGGTGACTGATGAAAGGCGTGTACACAAAATTTTAGTAGGGAAATCTGAAGAAACAATTGGAGGATAGTAAGAAAAAGGATTAAAAGAACGTTGGCCATCAGATTCGGGATTGGATGGAAATGCCAGGATAAGGTTAAATGATGAACTTTTATGCTGTCAGCCATTCACAGTCAAGTTCCTTATGGTGGAAGCTTTAGGGAATACGTGCTAAATTAGTTGTTTCTGTAGTTTTTAAATCAAAACGATTTTTGTCAAAAGAAATCAAATATTGCTCCAGTAAAAAACATACAAATTACTTTTCGTCACATGTTGATATGTCAAGGGTGTTCTGGAATTTAATTACAAATTTTTCTCTTCGTTTAAAAGGTGCATCATTTAATGCCACTATGCTCATGACATATATTTAATAACTGTTATCATCATGCGAAGAACATTAAATTCTACATTTCTACTGAAGCAATATATTTTTTATTTTGACAAAAAAATGTTTGTCTATAAAAATTGCAAGAACACTTCCCTTAACTCGCGTCTTCTACAGAAAGTCCCACATTAAGGGTGCCACTTGCGAGAACACTAAGAAGCGTGGCAAACGTTTATCAATCCCAGATTATTTATAGAATTTTTTGATATTTTTAAAATATTTCTTTCAGTAAAATGTAGGTGAAAACTCTGAAGAGTTCAAAAGTTTAAATTCTAACTTTAAGGTGTTTTTTTAAAAAAAAAGGTGTTATAACTTACATTAAAGCCTTCAAAATAATTCCATATTATCTAAAACCTTTCTCTTGTGGCCACGTAAAAACTTTTTTTTTTTGATCGAGGAAGGTTAGATCAATATTTCTAACCTTTAGCTTTAACTTTTTAACTGGTATCCTGCTAATAATTTTTGCACCCATAGAGTTATCTTAGTTACATTTTTGCTTACCAAATAATATAAGCTACTTATATTTGAGGAATCTCTAATAGAGCGTCCTGTATCCTTGTCTGTGTCCTAGTGGTAATGACGTCGGCTACGGTATATTGGCCGGCAAGGCAGTCTATATAGTAGGGGCACTGGTTTGTAGGAACAGTGCAAGCGCGCTCAGAGTAAGACAAAACAACGGTTGTACTTGTGATATACAGTACTGGCTCAAATGTGCCAACACCGATAGGTACAGTATCCTGGGTGCGGGTACGATAAAGGATAGTAACCTGGTATACTCCATCTAAAAATACTACAAGAAACTGGAAAAAGAATAAAAGAGCATGTCCTAGATGTATGGATTTTGTTTAAATAAGGGGAGTATGCAAGGATAGGACGGTGTGGAGAAAGTTAGTGAGGATGGATTAAGAACGGAGTTGTTGTTTATGGAGATATAGTCACAGTTTCTTGTCTACCCCATAGGGGAATGGCTAAGTTAGATATGTATGTATGTAAGTATGTATGTATGTATGTATGTATGTATGTATGTATGTATGTATGTATGTATGTATGTATGTATGTATGTATGTATGTATGTATGTATGTATGTATGTATGTACGTATGTATGTATGTATGTATGTATGTATGTATGTATGTACGTGTTTATGTATGTATGTATGTATGTATGTATGTATGTATGTATGTATGTATGTACGTGTGTATGTATGTATGTATGTATGTATGTATGTATGTATGCATGCATGTACGTGTGTATGGGTGTATGCATGTACGTGTGTATGGGTGTATGCATGTGTGTATGTATGTATGTATGTATGTATGTATGTGTGTGTGTATGTACGTGTTTATGTATGTATGTATGTACGTGTTTATGTATGTATGTATGTATGTACGTGTGTATGTATGTATGTATGTATGTATGTATGTATGTATGTATGTATGTGTGTATGTATGTATGTATGTATGTACGTGTTTATGTATGTATGTATGTATGCATGCATGTACGTGTGTATGGGTGTATGCATGTACGTGTGTATGGGTGTATGCATGTGTGTATGTATGTATGTATGTACGTATGTATGTGTGTATGTACGTGTTTATGTTTGTATGTATGTATGTATGTATGTATGTACGTGTTTATGTATGTATGTATGTATGTATGTATGTATGTATGTATGTATGTATGTATGTATGTATGTATGTATGCATGCATGCATGTACGTGTGTATGGGTGTATGCATGTACGTGTGTATGGGTGTATGCATGTACGTGTGTATGGGTGTATGCATGTGTGTATGTATGTACGTGTTTATGTATGTATGTATGTATGTACGTGTTTATGTATGTATGTATGTATGTATGTATGTATGTATGTATGTATGTATGTATGTATGCATGCATGTACGTGTGTATGGGTGTATGCATGTACGTGTGTATGGGTGTATGCATGTGTGTATGTATGCATATACGTGTGTATGTATGTATGTATGTATGTATGTACGTGTTTATGTATGTATGTATGTATGCATGCATGTACGTGTGTATGGGTGTATGCATGTTTGTATGTATGTATGTATGCATGTACGTGTGTATGTATGTATGTATGTACGTGTTTATATATATATATATATATATGAATGTATGTACAGTAGCCCCATGACTTCTTTGGTGCTGACTGACAGCTCACAGCTGACTTCTGACTGTCAACATTTAGATATATACAAAAATTTTGACCGTCAGAAGTGACAGCTGCTAAACACATGTTTTTGTAGATCATATGGTTCAGCGTAGGGTTACATAATTTGGTCTGGTAACTTTTCAAAGCGTTTAGCTGTCAGCTGTGAGCTGTCAGTCAACATCAAAAAAGCCATGGGGCTACTGTATATATATATATATATGTATGTACGTGTGTGTATGTATATATAATTGTATGTATGTATTTATTTATGTATGTATGTATGTATGTATGTATGTATTTAGGTATGTATGTATGTATGTATGTATGTATTTATGTAAAAATATTTTAGCTAAACAAAATTAAGTGACGTTTCATGTTACCATTTTAATACACTTTAGTTTCTTGTTTTGATAACATAACTTATCAGATAGGTGGAAAGTTGATGGTGGCAGCTGGTGATAATATTTTGCGTAATATTTCGTTTGGACTTTCTCTGAGAACCTAGTTAATGTTTAAGCTCGATGACGCGTCAAAACCATCATGTGATGTAAGGAAAGTGATCATCACTTGAAAACATCTGGGGGCGTTGGTGCAGTGGATTGCACTCCTGACTCTCATCTGAGAGGTCAAGAATTTATTTGCTTCGAATCCCGACAAGATGTACTGGGGGTTTAATGTCTCGTATTATAGATTTCAAAAGTATTTTTTCCCATTCACTTGTCACAGGAATTATGGCTAGTTTTCTTTAAATTCACCCGCCTCAACTTTTGCTCTTAGATTAAGTCAACTGTATTTGCTTATGATTGACGGGAAGTTAAGGGTTCAAAAGCTGGCCTGTTTCCCAAATGTAATTTTCACTATTGTTTTCCAGTCCTCTCTCAACGCTAAAACCATGAAATCACTATGAATTTCCAACGTAATTATTACATCATATATTTAATCGCTAGAGCTATTGAGTTGAACACACTACAATACTATTACGCGAATCGGCTTTATCATTCGTAGCCCAGTAGTGGAAATATTAGCCAATACTAATGTACCGTTTTCTAGGAGACGCCCAAATGTACTAATCATTCGTCCTTTCAGTGGAGGGTATTTACATATCCCGATTAGATGAGGATGGTAGTGAGTATGAGGGTATAAAAACCAGTGGAAACACTTAACCTAACTTAAACATAACTTACCTAACCCTGATGACTATTGCCCTAGTTCCCTTTTCGGGAAAAATACTTAAGGCACCAACCGGGAACTAAACCCAGGACCCCTAGGCTCGTATTCCGGTGCATTGACCACTACACCATGATGCCGGTTAACATATTACTTATATATATATTTATATATATGTATATATTATAATTAGTAGTATTTGATCTGTGGTCTAGTGGTCAGAGTTCCTGACTACAAATCCAGAGATCCCAGATTCAATTCTTGGCGCTTCCCGTTATTTTTCTCTGAAGCAGTTGGACTGTAACGGGGTGAAACTCAGCCTTGTGAGGACAAATGAGGAGCTACTTGGATAAATATCTAGTTTCTCCGGTCTAGATAACTGAGATTAACAGCCTGTGGGTTTGTTGTGCTACCACATGACACCTTCTATCCGACAATGTTGGCACTATCATCGCTAACGGCTGAGGACGCTCCGCCGTTATAACTAGATCGTGAGCTCACGCCAGGTATTAATATGTTCAACACAATAGTTTGTTTTAGCACCACGTCTTACTACTTGTTCGGTTTATACGCTTACGTACTATGACACTAATGTTTTAGGGACTAATAAGGTCTAATTTAGATAAAGTGCACCCGCATTTCCGTGGAAAACCCTTTAGGAAAAACCACTCCAAGTGTACCCGAACAAGATTGAACATCGATCTTCCAGACTTCGGAAGTCTAGTCTAACACGAGAGTAGTGCTCTAAGCCATGCGGCCCCCCTTTCCCCCCTCCCCCACACACACATTGGCCTAATTAAAAAATTAAGGGGGAATGGAAGATACCGCGTGTAAAAGTGAATATTTTTTAAAGTTTTTATGCTAACTTTTTTTAACCCCTGCAGTAGATAGGTCTACGTTTAGTTAAATGTTCTACTCATGGTAGTCTCATCAGTTTTTGAATATTTGTCGAGATCATAGTGCCCCCTATGAACAGAAAATATTTATAAACGAAGAAAAAAAAAATCCTGGTAAAATTCCGCAATGACCAAAACAGATATACAAAAACACTGATGAAAATTCTAATTATGTGTAGATAACTAAACTAAACCTATCTGATGAAGATACATTTGATTTGTTTCAGCAAAAGAAAAAAGAAGATTTTGTTAAACAAAAACCGTAAATATATGGACCTTTTCTAGTGGTTTTTTCACTTCATCTTACTATCCGTTCGTGTTCTACGCAAATGTACTAAATTATGCTAATGTATTAGGGATGAGTAAGAATGAAGTTAGGGGAATTGTACCCACATTTACGTGGATAAATAATGTGAAAAATTGAAGAAAAACTAATTACATTTGATCAGGATTCGAATCCCGATCTCCTCGTCATATGGTGTCCAGTATAATGTGAGTGTGACGACTTAGAACATTCGACCACCGAATTTACAGATTTTATCAAAGGAAGTGTTTAAAATAATTACAAATTATATTCTTGGTTTACTGAATGTTTTCCCTCTTTTATGTGCCAGTGGTGAAGCAGAAGGCCGCGCATGCGCGCTAACTCTTTGTTGCACCGCCTGGAGCTAGAGTCTTTTTGAACTTGGCCTCCAAACGCCTCCCGGTCACTTTCCATTTCGTCGGGCTACAGAGAACCAGTGATACAGCTTGATCTCGCGGCCGAGAGGAAATATGAGGGAGATACGATATTTATGTGATGTCATCCAGCTTCCGTTACTACTAGCAATACGCCCATCGCCCTCTAGCGACCAATACAAACACTACACCTGTAAGGTGGTTTCTACAATAGGATTCTGATTTTTAAAAAAACGTTTTAAGAATCACAAACTTTTTTCTAGCCAACGTTGATAAAATTTTACTATTTAATTTGTGTTTTTCTTAAAACCATGCTTTTTACTTAATACTTGTTCAGGTTATACGCATTATGTACTAATTACGCTAAAAAGTTAGGGATGAGTAAGGTTGAATTTAGAGTAAATGTACCCACAGTTGCGTGGAGAGAGTGGAGACCATTTAAGAAAAAACACCCTTAACACACCCGATTGGAATTCGAGCCCGATATCCCTGTCATTGGCAGTCTAGTCTATGGCGAGAATAACGCCTTAGACCATGCATCCATTGAAGCGGGTAGTATAGGTGTTGAGAGATACTATCATTATCTTTGAAAAGTAAACGCTGCAGATCACATGACTTTTGAAAAAATACAAGAATATTATTTTTGTTTAGCACCGCCATTTATTTATTACCTGTTCAGGTTATACACATAATGTACTAATTACGTTAATGAGCTAGGGATGAGGAAGGATGAATTTATAGGAAGTGTACCCGCATTTGCATGGAGTTAGAGCGGAAAACAATTTGGAAAAAATCCCTGTTAGTACACCCAACCAAGATTTGAGCCGTGATCTACTCATCATCAACTCTAAGAGTACTCTGAGAGTATCGCCTTAGACTATGCAGCCACTGATGCGGGTCTTTGACGTGTTACGATATGGCGCAAGACAGGGTTAGAGTGTAATTTGATCAAGGTAGGACTGCTAACTTTCAGGGAGAACAGAGTGTGCATTTTATTTATTCTGTATATTTTGGAAGGAGTAGGAATGATTAAATATAAGTCATATAGACAACAATCGAAAGTAGAGTGGAAAAATGGTGTTTAATCTCAGGACCTTTCTTAAGTTTATAAGTTGATCATGTTCCTGAAAGTTGCCCACCACTGCTTTATACAAACTTACAAGAACTATTGCTATTATTATGAATAGAAAATTAAGCTAAATCAACATAACGAAACTATATTTTATTTATTTTTGACAGTAAGGTTTTTTTTGTATTTTTTTGGTCAAAATACAAATCTTAAGGTGAAGGAGATCTAGGGAACGTGAGCTAAGGGCAGTGTTTTGCAGTTTTCATAGCAACACTTTTTATTGTTGCCAAAATTAATAAAATACTACTCTGATAGAAACACAGAGCTTAATTTTCTTCAAATGGATACCTCAACATTTGTTGACTATCTGTTGAAGGATGTTCTAGAATTTAATGACAACCTTTTCTCTTCATTTAAAAAGTTTCTCATCTAATGTCGCTATGCTCTTGACAAGGATTCAATAACTTTTGATATCACCACGTGAAGAAAATTAAACTTTTATGTTTGTACTGGAGTAGTATTTGATTTATTTTGACCAATAAAAAGGTTTTGCTATAAAAACTGTAAAAACTTTGGCCTTAACTAGCGTTCTATACATCCCCATCTTAAAAAGACAGAAGAACATCGGTCTTCATACCGTGCCGGTCGTCACATAATCATATTGGCGCGAAAACTTTCTTTGTTGGGAGGAACGCATGACACTCACGTAACCTGCATAAGACGGAGTCAAAGAAGACAGAAACAGCATCTTTCAAGTCCATCTCTCTCTTCCCCCCTCCCCTTTCCCACCTGAACTGGACCCCTAGTACCCTACCTCTATCTCTCCTGTCAACCATCCTCCCCCCCTGCAAGTTGGGAAGACGATCAACCATCTAACTAATCACCTATCCTACCCCCACCCCCTGACCTATGCATACCACAGCCACGATCAAAACTTTGTAACCTCCCCACCCATCTTCATTCTTCATAGAAGTAGCCTTCAACCTTATGGGGAACTATAAATACTTTCTCTTTGTATTTTTTAACACCATTCACGTTTTGTTCGCTGACCCAAAATCAAGTCTTTTGAGGAGAGACGCATCCTCTACCCCTTTTTGAAAAACAAAAAGGTGAGTTTTTTTTTGCTTTCGTTTTAGTAGAGAGAGAGAAAAAATATTAATGTGTGTGCGTTTATAAGATATTTTTTATATTGTGTTTTAATTTTAAAAAAAAGTGATTTTCACGAAGAAATATTGGTGCAGCTTTTGGAACATACATGGATAACATGTGGACACTGTGAATATTGGCGATTGTATTTTTAAGTGATTTTTGAGGATATTTTTTGGTAAGTCTGTAATTAAACAGAAATTTTTAAAGTGGAAATTCTCTAAATAGTGATATTAGCTATTTATATATATTACACATAAATCTAATGGAATTGATAAAAATGCTTTGCGTTTACCTGTAAATTAACTTTATCTAATTAAAAAATCAATAGTTATCCTTATGATAATTACATAGAAGCTGTATTTGTTTTAACGAGTAACGTTATTTATATCTAACTAGCAGAAGAGACTTGGTTTTGCCCAGGGTAACCACGCAATTCATTGCGTGATTAGCCCGGGTAACGCTTTTCTTTGCTTTTAACAAACAGAAAAAAAATCACTTCATTTTAATATCTTCCGAACCAGTTTTTAATTTATTACAAAAAAATCAAATCAAAATTTTAAAATACCTATTCCTAGGTGCATATGTTAGTACACAGGAAATACTAATTTTAAAATTTCAGACCTCTGGGTGCGATTCATATCCTGTCTGTCACGAGAAATGTACGATATGTATTGCACCCAGAGGTCTGAAATTTTAAAATTAGTATTTCCTGTGTACTAACATATGCACCTAGGAATAGATATTTTAAAATTTTGATTTGATTTTTTGTAATAAATTAAAAACTGGTTCGGAAGATATTAAAATGAAGTGATTTTTTTTCTGTTTGATTAAAAGCAAAGAAAAGCGTTATCCAGGCTAATACATACATATATTATTTGTGACGTTTCCTCTTCGATGATATGATACAATGTCTTACCTAGTATTCAAAATGTGTTTCGTATTCGATTATTAATCGTAAAAATAATTATTGCTTATTCCTATGTTTAGAAATTAACAATAATTTATAAAATAAATATAGGCAGTGTATGTGTATGTATGGACTAATAATATTTTCGGGAAAAATAGCACACCTCCTATATGTTCCTTAAGAACTGTAGTATAAGCCACTTTTAAAATAAAGCCAATTAACATAAAATAACCCGCTTAGGTGGCTCCATTGTCTAAGGAGTCACTCTGACTATAGACTGGATGGCATGGAGATAGGGGCTCGAAACTCGGTCAGGTGTACTAAGGATAGCTCTACACTATCTCTCCCTCTCCCACACGAAAATGTGGATGCAGTTTCTTTAAAGTCAACCTTACTTAACACAAAACACATAAGCGTAATTAGATCATATGCGTACAACCCGAAACGGTAGTAAGAAGTGGTGCTAATTTAAAAAATGAACATAAATTATTAAATACCCAGGACAAATTTTATCGTTTTTAAAAAAAACGGTATAGGCGTTCGACATAGAAGAATGTTCAAAGTTTGAAAAACTTGTTTAGTTCATTCGATAGGGATTGAAGCTCAAAACCTCTGATCAGAGTTATATAATACGACAGAAAGATACGAATCTGTAAAGTAGTGTAATCTGAGGTCAAAGAGCGAGAATAGGAAAATGGTTACGACATAGTACTTATATAATGCAATATAAATGCCTAAATGTACATATTATAGCTGGTAGAACCACATGCTGTGTGGCACTCGCTAAATAACATGTCCTACATTCGATTCACATGTCTTTTATGATAGTTGATATGTGTTTTACAATTTAAAAATATTTATTTATTCACTTTTAAAACCAGCTTATTATATCAACACAAGACTTATAGACTAACTTAAATCTAGAACAGACACAACACCCCACTTCAGTTAATTTCCTGGTGACCTGGCGGTCTAGTGGTAAGGAGTCGGACTTCTATGCTGGTGGCCGGGGTTCAATCCTCGGTCCCGGCACAGATTTATCTGATTGCCAAAACCTTCCTTCACCTCTGACAAGACATCTCGTGAATGTGGGGAATGCCAGGCCTCCACCGTGGTTCGAATTCCACGTTAAACTATAGGTCCTCCCTTTCATCTCACAATCACCCTACCATTACACATTAGCGTAAGTGCGTATAACCCGAACGGGTAGTAAGACGCGGTGACTAATAACAACAATAATAATAATAATAGTTCATTTCCTCACTCTAAGTAAGGTTCAAACCGAATTTAACCTATGAATTTTAATTTTTTTGGGGCCCATACCGGGATTTGATTCCAGGACCATTAGCTAAATAGGTAGACACACTACCGACTGAGATAAAGTGTTAGACTTTGACTATTTTGAAACTAGATGTAAATCTACTTAACTTTTCAGCGTGACAAAATATATATTTGAGCCGGATGAATAATAAATAACTGTCCACAAACACTTTTCAACTTACAGAGACGATAAAAACAACCGTGAATGGGTTGTGTACAGAACAGTCATTACTTCCATTGAGAACGTATTCTTTCTTCAAGTTGTTTACAATTAAGTTGGTTGTCACGGCTACTCGTAGATCCTCCTTGTTTAACGTAAAACCTGACAGTTGAATGAATTAATGTGAGTGGAAGGGGACGGGAAAAAAGTTAGAGTGGTTTTTTTTTTTGCAGTTTTTATAGCAACACATTTTTTTGTGGCTAAAATGAATTCGAACATATAATTAAATGACCTTTATCTAAAAGGGATTAAATCATCTTTCGTGGAGGAACTCGAGCATACCCTAAGACACAAATGTTTATTTTTAGCACCACGTCTTACTACCTACCCAGATTATACGTATAGCTAGTGACTACGTTAATGTGTTAGGAATGAGGAAGGTTGAATATAGAAGAAGTTTATCCGCATGTTCGTGGAGGAAGTGTGGGATATCATTTAGAGAAAACTACAATCAATTCACCTAGCTGAGGCTTGAACCCCGATCTCCCTGACATCCACAGTCTACTCTATTGCGAGAGTGATGCCACAAACTACAATAAAAACTTTTCACCAGTTAAATTTACATGGGAGGATATTATAATAAGATGTTATTTGAAATAATTTTAGTGTTAGCCTGCATTTTATTGGGGAATTTTACGACCAAAATAGTTTATTTCTAAAGATAAACTTCTTATCATCCTTAAACATTTTGAGAAGTGACATAGAGAGTGTCAACCCTTTTAGCCAATAAAAATGAAGAGTACAGGAGAAAAAAATGGTAAAGTCACATTACACGCGATTTCCAGGACAGTGACTCTAATATAAAACCCCATAAATACCCCAGCAAATGATGTTTTTAAAATTAATTTAAGTATAATAAAGACCTATCTTACTCATAATGTAAAAGTGCATGACTCGATTGTCTTAGAGACGGCATAACTAACTCGATTGGAGTTAAAATTGAACTTTCCCCCCTTTTCCCTTGTACCCATAAAATATATTGTGCCTTTCAACTCAGTTCAAACCAGCACCGACGTCCCTTTCTTCTGGTCTGATTTATCAGTGTGAGGGAGGTCTAGGCACGATTCCTGGTTGATTTCCCACTAGCTTTTTTTTAAAAAAATACACTTTCTCTAAATTTTACCTTGACCTACACATGATGACATCCCGGACGGGTAGTAAGACGGGGAGTCTTGGGGAATAAAACCTCAGTTTTATTTAAACACGTTTGAACTGTCTGTAGGTCATGAATAACCACAACCTTTTAGCTTAGATTAATCAATCATTGGTTTCAGAAGTGAAAGATATCTTCAGTTAATATAAGGCTGTCATTCACAAACCTATTTATTAATTATATAAACCATATTTGATAGACACCCGCAATAATCCATTATTTCATCACCAGAAGTTCAGTAAACATATCTACTCCCACATCCAGCAATTATCATAAAAAAAAAGATTCATCAGTTACCGACTGTAAACCGGTTTACATAAATCTTTAAACCAAGCAGTCATTCATCGAAATTGGACACTAACTATTGATTACGAATGAAGATAAATATATTTAAATCGTGATTGTCGTGTATTTACCACACTATAGCCGTTAGGTAATAAACTAGAGTTTTTTAAAAAAAAAAGAAGAGACATCACTCAAAAATAGGTAGTATTTCTCTTTTGCTGTTACTGAGAACGCGAATAGGTTATTTCTAAATCTTTGGAATGTGAGAAGATTCACGTTTGAATTACCTTTATATAATTTGGAGTAGAACTTAAACGAGATGAAGGGTTAACAAATATCTAAATATATGTATATATATACATACATATATACATACATATATACATACATATATAAATACATACATCCATTCATACATATATACATACATACAGGCATTCTTACATAACGGTATACATACATGCATGCATACACACTTACTTACATACCTATATACATACATGCATACATATATACACATATATACATACATAAATACATGCATACATACTTACATACCTATATACATACATGCATACATATATACACACATATATATATATACATACATAAATACATACATACTTACATACCTTTATACATACATGCATACATATATACATATATATACATACATATATACATATATACATACATACATACATATATACATACCTATATACATACATATATATATA
This sequence comes from Timema douglasi, assembly GCA_901482245.1. Classification (NCBI taxonomy): domain Eukaryota; kingdom Metazoa; phylum Arthropoda; class Insecta; order Phasmatodea; family Timematidae; genus Timema; species Timema douglasi. The sequence continues at coordinate 190,514 of CABEEJ010000325.1, forward strand.
CATACCTATATACATACATGCATACATACATATATATACATAAATACATACATACCTATATACATACATACATACCTATATACATACATGCATACATATATGCATACATAAATACATAAATACCTATATACATATATACCTATATACATACATACATAAATACATACATACATGCATACATACATACATACATACATACATACATACATACATACATACATACATGCATACATACATACATACATACATACATACATACATACATGCATACATACATACATACATACATACATACATACATACATACATACAAATGCGGCTACGTTTCCTACCCTATTAGTGTAAATGCTTGCAATCCAGGTAGATAGTAGATGCGGTGCACAAAAAAACCTTTATATTTTGCTTAAATGATTATGCTATTCTAAGTGCTTAGAAATATGTTGTTTGTGTTACTTCATTTGTTAATTAGTGTTTATTTGTTGTTTTTTTCCCCAGGGTCTCAGGACGGTGAACCATGTGGTTACCGATACTAGCCCTGCTCGTCCAGGTAAGTCAACCTTAAAATATATATTTTTTCAAAGTTTTTATTTCGTTTTGATTGTATAGGAATAATTATTACGATTTAAATTAGTTGAAAATATATAAGTTTCTTTTACTTTAAAAATAGTATAAATTATGTACTGTACCTTCTGTTTACCATGATTGATTACCAGTGCCTGGATTATTATGGCCTAAAAATAATCAATAAATGACCTACGAGATAACCTATTCTAAAAAATTACCTAAGCATATGAAGCAGAAACATACATACATACATACATACATACATACATACATACATACATGCATACATACATACATACATACATACATACATACATACATACATACAAATGCGGCTACGTTTCCTACCCTATTAGTGTAAATGCTTGCAATCCAGGTAGATAGTAGATGCGGTGCACAAAAAAACCTTTATATTTTGCTTAAATGATTATGCTATTCTAAGTGCTTAGAAATATGTTGTTTGTGTTACTTCATTTGTTAATTAGTGTTTATTTGTTGTTTTTTTCCCCAGGGTCTCAGGACGGTGAACCATGTGGTTACCGATACTAGCCCTGCTCGTCCAGGTAAGTCAACCTTAAAATATATATTTTTTCAAAGTTTTTATTTCGTTTTGATTGTATAGGAATAATTATTACGATTTAAATTAGTTGAAAATATATAAGTTTCTTTTACTTTAAAAATAGTATAAATTATGTACTGTACCTTCTGTTTACCATGATTGATTACCAGTGCCTGGATTATTATGGCCTAAAAATAATCAATAAATGACCTACGAGATAACCTATTCTAAAAAATTACCTAAGCATATGAAGCAGAAACATGTAATAACTGCACACGTCTAAACCACACACGCACTTAATAAATATAAAATATAATAAAAATACTTTGGTAAATAAACTCTTGCATTCTGCTAAATATAACATTTATTTACAAACATGAGCTTCAAAAGTAATAGCTACCCCCTCTGTAATGCAACCCTCTTCAGCTTAATTGCAGTGTCTTTCCTGGGAATGTGTATTTTACAACTAGACAAGCAAAAATGATACACAGCTCTCATTCCAGTAACTTTTTTTTAAAACATCTATTACTATTCTTAGCATGTGGTCTGGGTATCTGTTTTTATTCAAGCCATCATATGTTCCACTACCAGCTAGCTAGGCCTCTCGTAGCTTCGTATGCCTTATAATCTAACTTTAAGATTAGGACAGGCACAAAAATTAGTTCCCGGCCGTTAATTCATCACTGTGAAAGGGTAATCTCACATTTCACCAATGATACATTTTCGACTATTTCGGGAATCGAACCCGGGATCTTTAGCTTAGTAGGCAGACACAATATCCATTGAGCTAAGGTGTCAGATTCAATCTGGTAACTGTATATTGAAAAAAAAGGTATGTTTAAATATTTATATATTTGTAGAATATCTATATTACGTATTTAAAATTGTACAATATTAATGCCTTAAAATAACTCAAAAATGCATAAACGTGATTCAAATAGACTTAAAAATGCCTAAAAACAATTAAAAATGAAGCAAACCAAGAAAATACGACATTAAATTCCAAAATTACCAAAGCTGTCAAAAAAATGGCATATAAAATATTAATTTCTACAGCCAAGTGATCAGACACAGAGTTTATGTAGGCCAACTTATGAGCGTTGTATATGACGAGCCAAAAAAGAAATGACTGGTCTTCAAAAGAAAAAAAAACTTCTGATAAAACGCATTGACTTATTAAATAATGTTCAAATAAATAAAAGTAAAATAAAAATCTTTCGCCGGGTAAAATTTTGTTTTGCACTGTGTATCTGGAACTTGAACTATTTATTTTAGGGGGACAGGATGAAGAATAATGTATTTTACAATTTAAAATTAGATTTGTTTTAAAAGAAAATAATCACAATTCTGATACATTCTGTTAGGAACCAAACTTCGATAATAGCATTGAAGAAACAAGCATTGAAACGCAAACATAGCCACACTGGTTCAGTGTATTCCTGCTCAAGTTATAACCACGCGCATAGTTGGTGGTTATGCATTACAGGGACAAACTGGCTTCCGAGAAATGAAACGTGTAATTCAGATTGCGCTTTTCTTTGTTTTCTACAATTCACGGATTAATAATTTCGTTTGTTTCTGTGTCAATGTATAGTGAGTGATTCCTTCAAGTTAAATCTCTTCCCCACACACAAGATTAGATTATAGTTTATTTTGGTTTAATTTGTCTTTTTTTTTAAGCGGGTAGGATTTAAAAAAAAAAGAATAGTGTCTTACTACCCGATTAGGTTTCTAATGTGATAGGATGAGAAAGTGAGAATTTTGAAGAAGTGTATCCGCATTTTCATGGAGGTAAAGTGTAAAACTATTTATGAAAGATCACCCTCAGCATATGCGACCACTATTCGAACCCCGACTTGCAAGTTATCATCATTCCAGCCTATTGCAGAAGTTACGCCTTATACAAGAGTTTGGCAGCCTTTTTGATGTCGCAGGCCATATGGGCTTAAAAGATAAAAATTGATGTACCAGTTTGAAAAAACTATCGACCGAAATATTTCATTTTTATATTTTTCATATAATAGGCCTAATTAGTTTTTAGTTTATTTTTATGAACACAAATGTTTAGTTGCTAAATCCTTTGCGGGCCAGATCCAGCCCGTGGGCCGTAAGTTGCAGACCACTGCCTTAGACCATTCGAACAGTGAAATGGGTGGTTAGCATGTTGATATTGTTAAAGATTAAGTTGGGGATGTACATAACGTGAGTTAAGATTAGTGTTTTGCAGTTTTTATATCAAAACTTTCTTAGGCCAAAATAAATAAAATATTTATGCAGAAGAAACGTAAGAGTTTAATTTTATCCACCTGGTGATATCATCAGTTGTTGAATATCTGTTAAGGGTGTTCTGGAATTTAATGACAACAATTTCTCTTCATTTAAAAAGTTTGTCATCTAATGCTGCTATACTCATGATGGATATTCATCAACTGTTCATAACACCCTGTGAAGACAATTAATATCTACGTTTATACTAGAGCAATATTTTATTTACTTAGGCCAAAAAAAGCTCGATATAAAAACTGCAAGAACACTGTCCTATTCTCGCGCTCCCTACATCCCCAACTTAAAGGACAGAACTGATACTATAAAGAATCTGTGCTATTTTTACTTTTAACATTTAGAGAAAGTATTATAGTTATGAACATTTCACCCTATTTTTCAAAAATCGTATTAACGTTTTTATTCAAAATTGATATTGGGAAAGTGTTTCATATTATTAATAATAATATATGTTTGTTATTTTTTTTAAATTGAATGCATTTAGCAAATTTCTGATTTAGCAAAATGTCAATAGCAATGATGATCAAAATTTATATCTGAAGAATCAATCATTTGATTTTTTTTACCCTCAAGACTTTTTTTTTATGTTATAGGCCTATTAATAAAATATTTTTGAAAATTCTGTTACAAACTTTGTAAGAAAGTTAGTTCGAGCAGCAACGATTGATTTTTTTTATTTAATAAAATGCATGTAGAAAATTTATTCATTATTTATATCTTTTGATTTTAAGAAATGAGATTATTTTTCTGGAGAAAACTTAATAAATTGGTGAGTTAGTGTTATAAATATTGTCACAAACTATATTTCGAAATCCAGAAGTATTGTGCCTAATAGCTTATTTAGTTTTTGCACCACTCTTCCCGCCATCCCTTTATTCCCCCATACCGTGACGTAACGGTGGAGATGACGTAGTCTCCGTCATGAATATTTATGTCGCTCCCCGTGGCACAGTGAGTAGTGGATGCTGAGGTACCGTAACTCAAGCGTGGAACCTCTTCCAAGGCCTTGTTCTCCTGATAGTCTCATCTTTAAAATAAGACGGAGTCTGGACAAAGTCTTTTTCAATTTACTTACTACTACTTACTTTTTTACTAGCCTTTATTTTACTTTCAAAAACCAAGGTCATTATCAACGGTTTCATTTAAGAAGAAAAGGGATAGGTGTGGGAAAGTATGAGAGTACATTTAATGGTATTTTATTTGAGGAGAGGGAGGATAAGAAGTTTTATATATTAGGTAGGTGTGTGTTTGTGTATATATGAAAGAGACTCTTTAAATGAAAAACAAAGTCGAAGCCGAAGTTGTAGATAAAGTGAGAAATATATTTTAAGTCAATTAATAATATATTATCTATGGTGTTGAAATATGGTCTCTTACCTTACATAACTAAAAGTCATGTAGGATGTTCGAAAACAAGGAAAGTGCTTAAGAAGACAATTGGTCCAAAAAGGCATGAAGATACTGTGGATGGGAGGATGTTACATATAGGTGATTTACATATACAATGATATGATACTGTCTCGTAGGTTATGGTGGTCAGGACATGCAACGCGAATGGGAGAATCTAGAACCTTGTTCAGGGTGTTGAATAGCAAACCCAATGGGAAGAGACCAATGGGAAAATCTAGACGCAGATGGGAGGATAACATTAGATTGGACCTGATAGGGATAGGATGTAATGGATTGTATATAACTAGTTCAAGATAAGGATAGGGTGTAATGAGGTGTACTGAATAGTACTAGTTCAAGATAGGGATAGGGTGTAATGAGGTGGATTGTATATAACTAGTTCAAGATAGGGATAGGGTGTAATGAGGGGGATTGTATATAACTAGTTCAAGATAGGGATAGGGTGTAATGAGGTGGATTGTATAGAACTAGTTCAAGATAGGGATAGGGTGTAATGAGGTGGACTAAATAGAACTAGTTCAAGATAGGGATAGGGTGTAAGGTGGACTAAATATAACTAATCAAAGATAGGGATAGGTGGTGTACTTTTGTAGTTGTGACTATGGACATTCGAGTTCCTAATGCCATAGAGTAAGTAAGTAATAATATATAAAAGCTTTCTTCTTCCTTTGAAATGTTTCCGAGATGGGAAGGCTATAGTATGTCTGGCTAGAATTTGAACCTTGAGCTCACTGGTCACTTGCAAACCAGTTATATTTCGAAATTTCAAACCATTGGACTACCGGTGCATGTGAAAATAAATAAACTCACTCTGTAGAGATTCAAAAAACCACGAATTTATATCCTTGAGATGTCAGCCGGTTTTTGAACCGTGTTATAGTGTGTCCTAATCAAGATTGCTACATACGGTTTGATTTCCATAGGAAGAACCATATGTGACTGACAGAAAAGTTATCAGGTTTAATTTAATGTAGTCATACGTAGGTTTTGTTAACATTGTCCTTACTTTTTAATAAAGATACTTAACGTGTACTTTCTGAACCCACTGATTATAATCAGCGGATGACTTACAGACTAGCTTAAATTCAGGACATCCACTTCGGTGGGCGAATTGTCTAAGATGTCACTCTTACACTAGACTAGACTGGCGATGACCGGGAAATTGGGGTTCGATCCCAGTCAAGTGCACTGAGGGTGGTTTTTCTTAAATGTTTTCCAACTTGTCTTCCACGCAAATGCGAGTGTATTACCTCTAAAATACTTCCTTCCTCATCCATAATTCATTAAATTAATGTTATAATATATCGTTAACCTTAACATGTAGTAAGACACGGTGATAATAATAATACATATGCGTATAACTCGAATAGGTAGCAAGACATAGGGGAAAAAAAACCTAAAAACTCAAAAGCCTTAATTATATGATAAACCTTTATCAATTTTAACCACATAAAATGTTGGTAGTCCCTAAAAATTTCTTCCTAAGGAAATCCTCTCTACCAACAGTACCACGGAGGACGGAAGTAGTTCCAACTAGGAAGGTATGATAATATTCTCTTTCACCCTCCCTCCACCCTCTCAAGGCCCTCCTTAGAACATATGTAAGGATCTACACACAATGAGGGACGTTACTCGACCCGTGAAGAGAAAGTGAACAAGCCAATGTTTGACATGGGTGTGAGACGTAAAACAAATGAACAACAAAATGCACGGTCACTTTAGCACACTTAGCCGGAAGACCTGCTGATGCAAACCTACATACGAGACGTTAGCGATATTGTAGTGTGGTCCCATTCGTCAGTGTGTGTGTGTGAGCAAGACGTGGGGAGACTGAAGAACGTGAAGATGTTTGATGACGAAAGAAAGCTGTTGTTTACTTAGATGTACTGTCCGCTTAACACAAAAAAACAACGTTTTTTTAACCAAATTGGTGGTTGCATAGTTTAAGGTAGCGTTATTTTTCCGCTGTGTGGTGAAAGGTTATAAGATGTTCCACGGGAATTCGAAGAAAGGCCCAAAAAAAGCGAGGAAAAAAAATTGTAATTTTTTTTTTGTAATGCATGATTAATTTTTTTTTTAAATAACACTACAACTAGAATTTTAGCTATTGGACTTTAAAACACAATACACCCCTATTACTGGCATTTTTAATGACGAAATCTAAAAAAATACTTAATGAGGTAGAACCGCAAGCGAGTTACACCGACCGAGCGGCCACAGCCATTAGCGATGACAGTAACACTATTTGCGGATAGAGGGTGTCATGTGGTCGGCACAGCAAACCCTACAACCATTAATCTCAGTTTTATAAGCCAGAGCTGCAGCTTATTCATTCAAGTAACGGCTCATTTGTCCTCACGAGGCTCTGTTTGATCCCATTCCAGACCAAACTGCTTCACAGATACATTTGGGAAGTGCCGAGAATCGAGCCTAGGACCTCTGTATTTGTAGCCAGGAACTGGGATAAAAAATATTGATGGTGTGCCTAGGCAATTTTAGCGGCTTGTTTAGTGTGCCTTGAGTTGAAGAAGGTTGAAAATCGCTGGTTGAAGACATTACTTCCACAAAAAAACATATCTCTTTCTTCCCTTCGTGAAAATATGCACATAGCCGAACAGGTAAAAAGACGCGTTGCGCAATTTTCTCTCTCTAATGAATCATTCCAAAGAGTATAGATTGTGATAAATGGTTAGAGTAAATGTACCATCATTAGTATGGAGAGAGGATAGAGACCCATATTGATAAAATATGCCATATATGAACACCACCTATTAGGCTAATTTTTCAACAGAAATACGAGACTAATAATTTGTTTTGGCTTAATTTCTTTAAGTATTGGAATGATATAATTAGACCTATGTAACACAAATGTCCTACCATTGTGTGTACAAAATTTTTTATAAATCAATTAGCCTTTTTAAATCTAAATATTGGTTCAACATTCTTGATTATTTTAACGTTTTAAAGTCCAGTTTAAAGCCTTAGTATATTATCATTCAGAATGTACTTCAAGATTTTACGTTAATATTTGAGGTCTAAACAAGGTCGTAATATTTGTTTTTAAGTTTGGACATCCCCAAAGAAGCTGTTTAGTTGATAAATATTTCAAAACAAAGTTACTTGAAGTTAGTTTTAGTTGTTTTCATATGATAAATACTTACCAGTCAAAATGTATTAGTAATAATAATAATAATAATAATAATAATAATAATAATAATAATAATAATAATAATAAACACTTAGGTATATGCAAATGACTATTTTAAAATATGGCGTATGTGCCTTGTAACCTTCTGGGAGATGACGTGCTTTAGGATAATTCGTTAATTAATTAATTTTAGACCTCATGAGTTTTGATGTCTCCAAGGCTCATCGGCAATCGTTGTTATCTTTTTGCTTTAAAATAAAACGGTACGGGGGAAATGGGGGGAAGTATAATTTTAACTCAAATTGTGTTAGATAGTCATGAAACTTTCTAATACGCTTTATATTATAGTTAAAAGAGGTCTTTCTCATATTTAAATTGATTTAAAAACGTAATGGTTGGGGTCCTTATGGGGTTTGGGTTATGAAAGTTGTCCTGGAAAATGTGTGTAGTGTAATTTTCCCTCATTTCCCTCGTATCTCAAAAAATAAATGATGGCCCCCCCCGTTTTTTAAACTTGAGCTTAAAACATGCTGTAACAGGTTATTTTTAGTACAGAGTTTTACTACTCGTTGGAATTATACATTTAAATATTAACTATGCTAATGATTTTTAGAGATTAGGAAGGATATATTAAGAGAAAGTGTACCCACATTTGCGTGAAGAGAAAACTTGGAAAACCACTACGTAAAAACATATCTCAGTACCCCTAACCGAGATTCAAACCTTGATCTCCTCGTCATTGGGTCTAGTCTACGGTGAGAGTAGCGCCAGACGATGCAGCCAACGAGGCAGGTTTTATTAAATTTAATTTGAATTAAGTAAATGCTGTATAAAGGGAAAGAAGGGTTCTTCTTTGGCCGAAAGCACTAAGGTATCAATCTTTATAGCACGTCTCATGGTGTAATATGGACAAATAATTAATTTTTTTAGTATAATTTTACCATATTTAAAAAATAAAAAATAAAATCGTAAGAATATCTATTTACATGAAATATATATATATTTACATGAAAAAAAAATATAACATTTTTATTTTTCTCCACGTTTTACTGCCCATCCAAGCTGTACATATTTAACTACACTAATGGATTTGGGATCCGGATAAGGTATTATAGAAGAAATGTGCTCGAATTTGCGTGAAGCTAGATTGGCGAACCATTTAGGATTTTTTTTTACTCAGTATACCTGTACAGGATTCGAACTCCAACCTTTCCGTTGAACCTTTTCTGTGGTGGTCTCGTCTAAGTGGTCATTCTCATGTTAGACCGAACCACTGGTGGTGGGGTGATCGAGTCTTGAATTCCAGTCGGGTCTACTGATGGTGGTTTTTCCTAAATGGTTTCCCATTCTCCCTCAAAGAATGGGGTAGGGATGAGGAAGGAAGCATTTTGGAGGTAATCTACCACGTTGGGATGAGGAAGAAAGAATTATAGAGGTAATATACCCACATTGGGACGAGGAAGGAAGCATTTTAGAGGTAATCTACCACGTTGGGATGAGGAAGAAAGAATTATAGAGGTAATATACCCACATTGGGATGAGGAAGGAAGCATTTTAGAGGTAATCTACCACGTTGGGATGAGGAAGGAAGAATTTTAGAGGTAAATCTACCACGTTGGGATGAGGAAGGAAGCATTATAGAGGTAATATACCCACATTGGGATGAGGAAGGAAGCATTTTAGAGGCAATCTACCACGTTGGGATGAGGAAGGAAGAATTTTAGAGGTAATATACCAACATTGGGATGAGGAAGAAAGAATTATAGAGGTAATATACCCACATTGGGATGAGGAAGGAAGCATTTTAGAGTTAATCTACCACGTTGGGATGAGGAAGGAAGAATTTTAAAGGTAATATACCCACATTGGGATGAGGAAGGAAGCATTTTAGAGATAAAGAGGTAATCTACCACGTTGGGATGAGGAAGGAAGAATTTTAAAGGTAATATACCCACATTGGGATGAGGAAGGAAGCATTTTAGAGGTAATCTACCACGTTGGGTAGATTACCTCTAAAATGTCTGCATCCTCATACCTACCCTATTAGAGTCATTATAATATATTAGTATGAATCTACAGGTAGTAAGACGTGGTAATACATTTTTTTCTCTCAGGTTTCCCGCGAATAATACAGGAAATCACACATCGATGTGATCCAGCTATACACTTAGAACCTAATAGTTTAATTAAGTCAGCTTGTAAGCCGATCATATCACAGGCTATTAAATACATGGATACCTACTTCTTAAGATATCCTAGGGCTTTTTTTTCGAATCCTGGTCGTATTTAAAGTATGATAAATAAACATTAAACTTGTAACCATAAAATAGAGAGTAATAAATATTGATCAACCATCTCGATTGTTATGTATATACCCAGTGCTGCCTTGGACAAATTTCGTTTAGGGTTCCTCCAGTTATCTGCCTCCCCCTTCTCCCACCAATAAAAATAGTTAGAAATTTAATTTTTGTTTAATGTTAATACAGTTGTTGACATCTAGTATATATATAAATTTTTAATCGTATGGGATATCAGGAAATGTCCTCAAAGGTATATACAAGCAATAACAAAAGCTATAAACCATGATTTTATGGATATAAGGATCTATTTATCCCCAAACCTTATTTCAATTTTATTCCACAGCATCTGATTACCAAACCCTTCCTTCACCTCTGACAAGACATCTTGTGAATGTGAGGAATGCCAGGTCTCCACCGTGGTTCGGATTCCACGTTAAACTGTAGGTCCTCCATTTCATCTCACAATCACCCTACCATTACACATTAGCGTAAGTGCGTATAACCCGAACGGGTAGTAAGACGCGGTGCTAATAATAATAATAATATTCCACAGCAAACTTGAAATGTATAAAGATACAAAGAACAACTGCGCAAAGTTTGGATTGAATCGGTCAATGTGTTCAAAAGTTATTGTAAGGCATATCCACCACAGGCAGACAGACAGACAAATGCAACTCGGTAAAGTTAAAATGGAAATCTCCCTTCACTCGTTTAAAAAATCAAATCATATACTTTTGTGTTTATTTGTTTTTACACTCTGACAATATTTGCTAGGTCACCTATACATGGAGTACGCAATTAAAATATATTTCCCCCACTCCAACTTGTTTTCGACCCTCTGTTACCTAAGCAAGTTGGGGCCTTCCCCCAAATCACGGGGCACTGTGTATCCGCACCGTTAGCACATCCATAAGGGTGGCTCTGTATTTACCCCAAAAACACATAGAAAAGTCATTTTTCGAAATATTCCTTAGACAAAAATAAGCTCTAGTTTTTATTTAGAATTCTTTTGTCTTCATAGATTTATAATTTATTTATTAATACAATAATTACAATTATCATAATTACACTGGTTACTCTCGCAATATATCGGCTGCCAGTAACAGGGAGATCGGGGTTCGATCCATAACGAGTGAAATAGGGTGGTTTTCCTGAATGGGTGTACTCTCTCCTTTCACACAAATGCGGGTGCACTTCATCTAAATTCAACTTTGCTATCCTTAACTCACTAGAGTAATTAGCACATAAGCGTATAACACGAACGGGTAGTGAGATACGGTGATAGGAAGTCACCTGGTATATACTAGAAAATTTCGAAATTTTCGGAATTTTAATTGAATATTACAGCTCTAATATAACCACTATTTAGGGGTTGTTGAGGATTTTAAACATTCTGTTTTATTCTCAGATAGTTTTTCTCCGAGTTATCGGTGTCATTATGTTGGTGGCACTGTATGGGTATAATTTTCTCCACTTAACGCTCATACGTACTATCGTCGTTACAAACAACCTTGGGGATATTTATCGCTTTCCCTGGATCTCGGTAGAGGATCAAAAACTCTGACGGAATGTTAATGCTTAAATCAGACAGCACTTTCACGGTGAAAATAGATGGGAATTCAAATCGTGTATCAGGAAACTTATTTCAATTATCCAAATGATTTAGTACGCCAATAATAGTGTTGAGGATGAGTAGCTGAATATTAAGGTGGGATGGAAGAGAATGTGAGGTAAGGTCAGTGTTGTTGCAGTTTTTTTTATGGTAAACTTTTTTTTTGTTAAAATAAGTCAAATATTGCAGCAGTACAAATATAGAAATTAATCAACAATTCCTAAATATTCATAAGGATCATAGCGGCATTAGACGAAAAACTTTTAGATCATAACAAAAAATTGTCATTAAATTCCAGGATACCCTTGACAGATATTCAATAAATTTTTTTAGAACATCATGTGAAGTAAATTAAATTCTTTTTCTACTGGAGAAATACTTGATTAATTTTGGCGAAATAAAAAAAAAGCTTTGACGTAAAAACTACAAAAACACTGCCCTTTTCTCGCCCCTTCCATCCCACCTTAAGAGTCAGTCTCACCCTCAAATAGCACCTGACTTAGATATTACAGCTTGAGTCAGGCGTCACCTTGTAGTGCGGTTTTCAGTATTTTATTATAAATAATAAATGGTACGGAACTCCGCACGGACTTTCTCGCACTATTGTTTAAAAATGGAGATATTTACTCAAAACTCGTAATATATGTGAAACGAAATAATATAAACTAGAAAACCCGATCAAAAATTGTGTTATACTTGCGTTAAACATTTTTTGACTCCCGGATTTAAATGTTATGATTTTACTTTTAAAGGATTAAAGTCCTCACTATTATATTTGGACCAAAAGAAAATAAATGATACGGAACTCCGCATGGACTTTCTTGCTCTATTATTTAAAAATTGAGATATTTACCCAAAATTCGTAATATAATATACACTAGCGAACCCGAGAACAAATTGCACTAAACATGCGTTAAACATGTTTTGACTCATGATTTTTTGTTTTATAATTCTATTTTTTTAAATTAACGTCTTCATTTGTATATTTGGACCAATAAAAAAATCAATACTGGGTCCCTAAGGGTTAACACTTAGTATTAAAATTTTGACTTCCGGTTAAAAATTTTCATTATTTTATTAGGGGATTCACATTTTATGGTTATCGCATTGCTACTAAATTTCTCTTTTATTAATGTTGACCAATAAAATAGGTAATTATTGACTATTGAGTCTAAAATGAGAGATAGATCATTACTGTACCAGGGGTGGATCCAGGACGGTGGCATGGGGAGCGTGTGCCCCCCTTCAAGAAATTAAACCAATCAAATCAATGTTAAAGTCACTACTAGTTTTCTTGTCACTTAATAGTATCTCACTAATCAAATTTCATTTTTAAGTTTTTTATTGATAATATTATTGAATGATTAACAATTTTGCAGTGATAAGTTATTTAGTATATTAAATAGTTGGAGAGATAAGAACATTTCTGCTTCTATAAAGTACCCTAAAATTAATTTTCACAGGAAAATGAAAATAGCCATTTTGTTTATAATCTTAATCAACGTCTAGATACGAATTTTAATCAAAATCTTTAGAGCTGATTTTGAGAAAAATTGAGTTTTGCTCTTTTCGCCCTTTATTAAACCATTCTTAATTTTAGGGTAAGAAAGACAACCAGACAGATGGCATTGCAAAACCCCCTTTTTAGGTATCGGAGGGTCATGAAACGTCGACACCCATCAACATTTAGGGTTAGATTTTTTTTTACTGTCGTAATACTTGACCATTGGGGTTCTCAAAGTAATTTTTTTAAATATATATTTGCGTTTAACTTGAAATTAATTGGTTTGATAAATATATATTTCAAATAAAAGATTGTTATTATAAATATACCTACATATTTGCAATGGTAAATAATTTCATATCTCAAAGGGTTTCGGAAATGGGATAAAAAAGGAGAGTTTACGCATCAGACCGGAACACTTAAAGTCATTTTGCCGAAAAAATTAAAGTAGCCATTTTGTTTATAATATTGGTCAATACTTACAAATGAAATTTGGTCAAAATGATGAGGGCCAATTTTGAAAATATCAATTTTTTTCTCTTTTTTCTCTTCAGTAAACTACCCTTAATTTTAGGTTTAGGTATCTAATTTCTAAAACCCTCTGAACAACCATATGAAAACCCTAGATACCGATTTTTAGACAGAATGGTAAAATAATTTAGGCTCTAGTCTGAAGTACGAACATACATATAGAGACATACAGACAGACAGATAGACAGACGGAAATTCAAAAACAGCTTTTTCGTATTTGGGGATCATGAAACGGTGAAATTCATCAAAATCTCGAATTTGAATTTTTTTAGATGATCACAATACTTTCTCTACATGAAAGATAATTATAAAGTAAAAATAATGGCAATGAGACCAGGGAAACAGTTTTATAATATTTGTAAAATGTACAAAAATATTCAAACTACATTTTCGTATATTATAACTCACTTTGGAGTTGAATGATCTAAGACTTCACACTCTCAATAGACTGGACTTCCGATGATGATGAAATCGGGGGTTAAATACCAGTCGGGTGTACTTAGGGTGGCTTATGTTAAATATTTTTCCCCTTTCCTTCAACGCAATAGCAGATGCACATCCTCTAAACTCACCCTTACTCATTACGAATACATTAACTTAATTAGTATATACGCTTATAGCCTGAACAGATAATGGAGCAAACACAGAAAGAGAAAAACAAAACAACTAATTTTAAATTCAAAAACTATTAAAGTAATTCTAATTCCATTGTCAAATAAATGAAACAGAAAACCATACTTTGTTACGCTTGCTGGCTCAAGCTTATTCTCAGTTAATCCAACACGGGGTGGACTTTTAAGGTGGGGGTGTGGGGAACAAATCTGTGTTTTTGTAGTTTTCAGCGCAAAACTTATTTTGACCAAAATAAATAAAATACAGCTCCAGTAGAAACATAAGAGTTTGATTTTCTTCACACGGTGATATCACTGTCATGAGAATAGCGGCATTAGATGAGAAACTTTTTAAATGAAGAAAAAAAGTTGTCATTAAACTCCAGTACACCCTTGACAGATATTCAATAGCTGTTGATATCAACATGTGAAGAATATTAAACTTTATTTTTCTACTGGAGAGCTTTATGATTTAATTTGGCAAAACAAAAATGTTTGTATATAAAATTTGCAAAAACACTTGCCTTAACTCACACTTCCTATATTTCCACCTTAAGATATCATTCCACAAGTCAAACTTCTCTCCTAGCCGGCAGACTTACTGAGGGTGGTTTGCTCAAAATGGCACCCCACTCTTACTTCACACACTTCCTATCAATGCTTCTTTTCTCATTAATACCTCTTTATTATAATTAAATGCGGATATCCCGGACGGGTAGTAAGATGGTATAAATAAGTTCAGTTGATAAAATATCCGTGGTGGTTTTTTAATTTGCAAGTTCAATACATGAATTTGCGTATAGTTTGAACAGTTAGTAAGGCGCGGTACTATAAAAATGGGTTATTGATAGCTTAATCTTAAGATCTAGTTTTAAGAATGATAAATCAAAGATGACAGAAAAAAAAAAGTTAGCACCGCAGTTTAAAAGCCACTTCCTGCACATCTTACTACGGTTAAATCCCCAGCCTCTTTTTCAACGACGAGTCTAGATCTTTAAACCACTTGGCCACCGCTACGTGTGCAAAAGGAGAAATTTTATAGTCTATAGTTTACGTTTCCTCTTTTATTTCATATATAATCTACACATACATTCATACATAAAGCATTTTTTTCATCTGTATACTTAAATTTATTCAAGAAATTCAATATTCGAGTTTCGATGATAGTTGTTTTGGAGTAATCATAGAAAATATTGTTTTTCAGGATAGTTTGGCAGTTTAAATCTCTAATGACTACACATTTTAGTTTTAAATTTAGCACTTAGACTATCCCCCCACCCCTCAAATGAAATGTCAGATCTAAAGTAAAAGTAGTCAACCTTGATGATAGGAATTTCCCGATTGACTTAAAGACTGTTCGTGATGGAATCATCTTGGCATAATATAAAGGAATCAAATAGCCAAAGCTATTATTTATGCATTTTAGTGAGGATTACTCCATCTAGATATAATATTCTGAAGATTAAAAAATGACACCTGGACATAGGAATAAAACCCGGTACCTTTGGCTAAGTACGCTGGATAGCTCAGTAGTAAGAGGGCAAAGGGGGGCACTTGCTCCCCCTAGAATTTTGTTTTCTTTGACAAGTAAACATTTTTAACATTTTTAATCCTTTAGTTCACCTTACAATTTATTCCTTCCAACATTTCACAATTATCAAATTAACAATCGTGGTATATGCTCACTACATCCACTAGACGCATTTTCCGAATAAATCCTGTCACTACATTTTAAACATTTGTTGACATTTTATCCTAATATTCTCGTCTGAGAACAGAGAACATGAAGGCTATCGAGTGCTGCTGTATTTTTAGTATCTTTACAGTGCAATTATAAATTATAGTGCCTGGACCCATCAGAAGCTTTTCCAGGTGCGCAAGTGCGTGTGTTTGTGTGTGTGTGTGTATGTATGTGTGTGGGTAAATATTTTGCCCCCCTCTGGAAAAATTTCTATGGACGCCCATGATTATCAGATATAGCCTATATTATGGACAGGCTTATTTTTCTCGACAAGTATTTAATTTTGTCTTTCATCAAGAAACTAATTTGAAAAATCATTTTGTTAGTAAGAAATCAAATGATTTTTAAAGTCATGATATAATTAATCGACTGCATCTGTGGTATTGTGGTCAGAGTTTCTGGTTACATGTCCTGGGTTTAATCCCCAGCGCTTTCAGAATTTTTCTGTGAAGCAGTGATTCTGGAATGTAGTCAAACTCAGCCTCGTAGGGGAAAATGAGAAGCTCCTTGAATAAATAAGTAGTAGATACAGTCTAGAAAACTGAGATTAACGACTGGAGGGTTACTTGGGCTGACCACATGAAAAACTCTATCATTAAATGTTGGCACTATAATCGCTAACGGAAGCGGCCGCTCGGCCGGTATATCTCGCCCACAGACTTGCGACAGGGATCTTTTTTTTAATGTGTTTTAATAACACTGCGTCTTATTACCCCTTAGTTTTATAGGCTTCTTTACTAATTACGCTAATAGTGTTTATAAATTAAGAAGGCAATGTTTATAAGAAGTGTACCCTCATTTTCGTGGAGGGAGAGTGGACAACCGTCTTGGGGGAAAAAAAACCCTCAGTACACCAGAGGGAGATTCGAACATCGATCTCCCCGTAATCAGCAGTTATAGTCAACTGCATGAGTAGCGCTTTAGACCATGCGGTAACCGAAGAGGTTGATATAGTTATTCATGTTTGATTCAAAAATATGCTTCTATACAATTGATAGCACTTCTCGTTCATAGTTCATTTTTAACTTTCGTTTCAGCAGAAACGAGTCAATCCTACACAAAATGTTTAAGAACTTGAGAGCCTCATATAATCGTATTGTTCTTAATGATGTGTTGCGTTAATTATTCCTCTTGTCCCAGCACACTCGGAGAAATTGCGGCGTGAATGAGACGAAGCAAAATGCTCTCCGCCCATTCTGATCTCTACTGCTCTAATGGATTCACGTAACCGGTTCCCCACCGGTATGTGATTGTTCTGCTTCACGCGAAGTCACGTTCTCGTCCTTCAATACCTTAAGAGGTCGTAGGTCACAAGTACTAAGCTGCCTTTGCAATATGGTACAAGGCAATTGTCGCCGGAGGTAATCGAAACTACTTTTACCCATAGGTTTTGGTTTACAAATGTCTTCGCCAAATGATTTATTTCACATAAAGGGTATAGATAAAGGTTAACATCACATGATCGGACATATGGTCAATGTTTTAACTTAGGGATTCCGATGATCACATTTACACAAAAGGTTATTTAATGCACGACCTTTTTTTTTATTGTTAGTTAAGGAGGTTGTATTGTTTAGCTTTGAACGAAGCATGAAACAAAGTTTTTTTCTCTTTCTAATCGATCGAATAACCAACTACAGTCCAATTTTCTTATGGAGACTTATCTGACATCTAGAAAGTTATCAGGTTTACTTTCATGTATTAATACGTCAAGAAATATGATCTGCAGATGCCACTTTTGATATATCAATACAAAAAAACATTAGTAAAGTAATTATCTACTCATCACAAGATAGTGTTAAAATAATCAAGTCTCTTAGATTACGGTGGGCAGGACATACAGCGTAAATGGAAGAATCTAGAACCATGTTCAGGGCACTGACTGGCAAACCCAATTAAGTAAAAATAGGGATAGGGTGTAATGAGGTGGACTGGATAGAGCTATCTTAAGATATAGGGTGTAGTGGATAGAACTAAATCTAAATAGGAATAGTTAGAGTACTTCTGTAATTATTTATAATAGAATTCAATTTTCAGTAAAATTATACAAATTCTGTTAATTTAACATGAAAAACATAGATATATAATGTAATGGGATAATAATATAGGAACTATAATTTGATTCATATATGAAAAATCGATAATGATGACAAGTTATAAAATACTATAATAACAAATTTGATAAAAATCATTGAAATTATAACAAACATCTAAAAAGTTCAATACACGTAAAAAAAATTTGGTTGACTCTTGAGTCAAATTACATTAAAACTATGTGTGTTAAGCAAGGATGATGTGATCATGCATAAATTACATGTCTTTGTATTATATTGAATAGTCAAACATAATTATTTGTAAGAATTGAGAAAATACAAAAGTCTACCAATTTAAAAAAAAAATTATTGAATTTTTTAGATGTTTGTCATAATTTCAATGATATTTTTCACATTTTTTATTATAAAATTTTATAACTTGTAATCATTATTACCAATTTTTCATATATGAATCAAATTATAGTGCCCATACCATTATCACATTACATTATATAGCTATGTCTTTCATTTTAAATTATTGACATAATTTAAAGGTCAATCACAAGGAAATACACTAGCATCTGCATTGAGAGGAGAAAATAAACTCAATGCATCTGGTCCGGCTGGATCCCAAGTCTATAGAGTCAGTGCCAAGCATGCAATGCTGAGCCTAGCTCTTCCTAAGGAGGTTGTTTTAATCAATTTCTCCTATTTTTAAAATACAATATGTTTATTTAAGGATGCTACATAGGAGAGCAGTGAGAAGCAGTACAGATTTTTATAAATCCCAGATTATCTATGAATTGGTTTGATATTAAAAAAAAACAGTTTTCATCAAATTCTAGATGAAAGTTTGGACCAGTTTAAAAGTCTAATTTTTTTAAAAAATTTCTAGCTTACATAAACCTATAGACCAATCCCTAGATTAACTTAAAATTATCTGTTGTAACATTATTAAAACACGACCTTATTTGATAGAGCAAGGCTAGATCTAGGCTTCTCAACACTGGTTTTAATCACGGAATTACACATTTTGATTCTTTTTATTTTTGCATAAAACCGTAAACTAAAAATTTAAACATTTTAACCGGGTCAACTGCTGCTAGTTTTCTCCTTCATGATATTAAAAAATATAGAACCACTTATTAAATGACGGGGGATTTCTAGACGTCTGCAACGCCTCAAAGGGATATCCAAATAGCACCCTTAGTGATTGCATCCATCATATGGCAGATTATGCTGTTTAAATGGTTATTTATGTAATAATATAGCAGTTTTTAACATGTTATTGTATGACCATCTATTAGGGTTACATAAGTGTCAAAGAAGTTTCTAAGGAAGATGTACCAATGGGAATAACAAGCTTCCACGTAACGCCGGCCCTGATTGATGAGCAAATGATTACAAAGAGCGTTTTTTCCCATCACGGAAGTATCCTAAAAACTACTACTTAAACAGTTAGCAACCGTTTGGTGTGTGTGTGTGTGTGTGTGTGTGTGTGTGGAGAAGGGAATAAGGGGAAGCGAATCGGACGAATGTTCTTAAGGTAGGCCTGCCACATTGTGTCTTTCACACACAATTGGGTAATACATGATTATGCCTGTGTTTTTCGATCATTCATTAAAGAGAGAAATTTTACCGTGTCGATAAAGGTCACAGAGGGACAAGACGTTGAGTTACGTTTAAGTGTTGACGTGTAACTTATTACGTTGATGTTAGAGGGGGTCCAAGAAAAATGTTGTTCACAAAAGTGTATGTCTACGCCAAACGTGCAACTACTTAAATATCATTGTTGGAACATATGGCTCAAAAAAGTTTAATCATGCTAACATTATGTGAAATAGACATCTAATTATTTATAAAGTATAAAGAGATTGATTGGAAAATGTTAAGCAATAGATGACGGAGGTTATTTATATAACGTCATAGCCTTAGACAAGGCGGTATTTTTTTTTTATGAGTAATTAACATGTATGGTGCCCATAAGGCACGTATTTGATCTTAACCGACTGCCCCGAGGATTAGTTTTGACAGTGTATTTTTTTTTCTTAAAATTCAGCTAACTCATTGCGTAAAATAATCAAAGTCACTACATGTTTGTAACTAATCTAACGTGATAAATCAAAACGTTCAATACGTTTAAAGAAAAAGGATGCGACTAAATATAAGCACACACAAAATAAAAGAAAGCAATGCTTTCGAAATTGATTATTAATAATAATAATAATGATTATTATTATTATTATTATTATTAACGCCGCATTTTACTACTCGTTCGGGTTATACGCTAAAGTAATAATTACGCTAATGCTTTAGGAATGGGGAAGGTTGAATATAGATGAAGTGAACCAGCATTTGTGTGGAGGGAGAGTGGAAACCCATTTAAGAAATACCACTCCCAGTGCACCTGAGTGAGATTCGAACCTCAATCGGCTCGTCCTCGATAGTCTAGCTCAACACGAGACTAGCACGTTAGATAACTACGCCACTGAGGTGGGTCAAACTGACTATTCATCTTGACTTTAAATATTTTTTGGATATAAATAACTGTAACCGATCTCTCACTCATAAAAAAAATAGATTTGTAATATATTACTAACAGAAGTACTCAGTGCTCCCCGGAGTAGCCACGCAGTGCATTGCATGGTTACCTCAGGAAACGAACGCTTTCTTTGCTTCAAACTGTCAGAAAAAAATCTCTTTATTCCAATCTAGTTTCTAATTAATTAATAAAATAAAATCAACAATTGTAAATTCTGTCTTCCAGGTGCACATGTTTGTGCGCAGGAGCTACTATTTTAAAATTTCAGCCCTCTGCGCGTGGTAGATGTCACACAACGCGCATAACAGACAAACAAACTCTTAATTTATTAGTATTATTATCACCACGTCTTACTACCCGTTCGGGCTATACGCACTTACGCTAATGTGTAATGGCAGGGTGATTGCGAGATGAAATGGAAGACCTACAATTTAACGTGTAATCCGAACCACGGTGAAGGCCTGGCATTCCCCACGTTCACAAGTTGTGATTAATATACGTCTTGTCAGTTCATTTAAAAAAAATGATCGAAATGAACAAAATCAATCTCGACGATAACCATATAAAAACAGTTTTAATGTTCAAATCATTGTATCGTTATAATACAAATTGTTATCTATCATCATGACTTTATTAAAAACTGTCACCAAAGTTGTTATACTACTATGATCGTGTAGTTCTAAAAATAATCACCTTATATGTGTATAGAAAAATTAAATTGAAAACTTGGTTATCTTTTATTTTCTAATTTGAGAATCTTGTATTGATAGATACTTACAAAATGAAGACTTTAAATAGGAAACATGTTCCTTCCATTTCATTGTTTGGTCATCTTTATAAAATGTAGTTTTTTCCATTTATATCCTAAATTAGAGTTTTTTTTATCACCTCCTCGTCTTACTAATTGTTCAGGCTATGCACATCATATATGATTATTCTAATGGAATAAGGATGAGATAGGAAGTATTTTATAGGTAATCTACCCGAATTTGCTTGGGAGGAGAGTGGGAAACTGTTTAGGATCCAAACCCCGATCTCCCTGTCATCTAAGGTAGAGCTGATACTGATGTAATACCAAAGGAAAATAGTATCTTTTGTTTTAAATTAGAGTCTGAGTTTCTTTATTAAAGTAATCAGCTGAATCTTCAAGCCCCTCGGGAACCTGTTCAGTACTGAACACCTGTTTCAACTAACACTATTGCATCTTACCAAACCTGCTATTGGCTATTAAATCAACCGCAATATATTGCGAAATTTGACTGATAGAATGTCAGACTCTCCCTTATTGTGTGTGAGGGAGGGTACCATAACTCGGCCCTCCTTTACGTCAGTCTTGTGGATGTTGGCCAGAAGCTGGCCTTGTTCCTATGACCTACCGGTGGCGGGATTCTCTCCCCTCGCTACAGAAACTTGCCCGACGGGCAAAGAAGACCTTATCCCCGATTCCAGTGCGTCTGTCGTGTAGCTATCAAGTTGTTAATGAATGTATATTATTAAAATAAGCCCGTGGCCGAGTGGTTAGGGAGGTCAACAACAAATCTAGAGGAAGCTCGTTCTGTCTGCCTCAGGTAGTTATTAAATAATTAAAATCTGTGTTTGTATTCCTTCAGTTGACAGCTTCTGTGGTCTAGGGGTCAGAGTTCCTTTACTACAGATGTCCAGGGTTTGATCCCCGGATTTTCAAATTTCTTGTGAAACAATGGGTCTGTGACGAGGTCGGCTCGGCCTCTTTAGGACAAATGAGGAGCTACTTGAACGAAAAAGTAACGGCTCCGGTCTAAAAAAAAAAGCTGAGCTTAACGGTTCATTGTGCTAACCATATGACACCTTATAGATTCAGAAGTTGGCACTATCCTCGCCAACAGACGGTGGCCGCTCGGTCGGTTTGGATCGATTGTAGGCTGACGCCATGGGGTATATTCCTTCAGTTATAATTCATTTTCCATAGGAAGAAGCTTATCTGACAGCTGGAAAAGTTACTTGATATTTTTTCACGTATTCATTCATGTTATATGCAGCTGTCCCTTTTGATAAACATTATCAATACCTATAAAATAACACTTATAATGAAGTTGACTGCAAAAAAACCTATTAGTATTTCCCGTGTTAATACCTTTTGTTTTAGGTTTGAGCGTTGAGTATTCAATGTGATATCCTAAGTATAGCTGATTTGTAAATATCGACACGAATAACCTAAAATGAGAGTATTATTTATTCATAAGAAAAGTCCTAAGTTCTATAGCTTTTCCAGTTAACATATTATGCCAATACTAACAGAGTAAAAACCTTTTCTCTGTGTAGAGGGTTTTTATAATATTCATAGTAAATTTTAGTAAGCAGAGATTAAATTACAAAAATAAGGAAATAAACTTAAGTTATGTTAGAAGATTACCCTAATGTGCAACTGACGTTTCATCTAAATATTAAATAAACTTTAATTTAATCTTTTGACGAAAAGTCTGTTGCACATTGAATGGTCTAACATAACTTAAGTTTCTTTCATTATTTTTATAGTATATATATATATATATATATATATATGGCTGAGCGTCTCTTTATTATGCTTCTCAAAATCGACTCCTATGCCTATCTGAAGATAATGCATTTATAAAATTCCCAAATAAAAACAAGTGTAAATTTTGATTTTTATAGGGAGTCCATTTTTTACCACCAAACTGGAACGAAAGTCACTAAAATTGGGCATTTGATAAATTTATTACTGTAGAGCGTCGATGATCCGAATCGCCAAGAAAAAATATTATTTATAAAAATAACTACAGAGGTATCAATATCAGAAACACGGCCGCCAAAACCTGCAACTCAATCCCTGTTCAAAAAAAAATGGAGAATTTTTTCGTTGGTAAACTTCTGCCTTGTTATATTTCTTCAGAATTTGTGATATTTAGCAACAAAAAAATGTGTAAGTTCATTATTCAAATAAAGTGAAAATATTTCTACCTTAACATGAGTTCTCGTAAGTGTCCCGTCTATGCCTATATATATATTATTTTTTGTATTGGTAATGTATTTTTTTTTTAGTCCAGACAAATCGATGTTCCGGACTGGGTCGATCTACATTTTGTCTGAATTATCGAAGATCTATTGTATTTGATTAACTGATCAAAATAACGGGCCTCCTATGAAACTCAGACAGGAGTTACGATTGTATCTCTTAGCATGGCGTTGATCTTCTGAAGAGAAACCAAAAAAAGACTCGGGCCAAGTGCTGTGGGAAATGCCACCGGGTCACCGACGTATCGTACGTACGGTGTGATAGACCGACCTTATGACAGCCACTTGTATCACGAGCCGATTCACGGGAGGTGTGTGCGTTATGTCAGGACTTTCTAAACGTTATTAAACTTTCAGCAGTGATCGATATGGGTTGGCCCAACAACGGAAGTTGGGGTTGAATACAATCACGAATTGTGTGTCAGGTTATAAGGTTCGATTCTTGTTGAGGGCATACAAGATATAATAATAGTAGGCCAGTACTGCTACAATAAACGTCGCCGTTTGTTTTGAGTCTTCTATAAAATATCTATAGACTTGGATAGTAGGGAATTCTAATAAATATTTAATTTGTCTAAAAAATGAGAGCTAAAGAATTCATGGTATAGTAGATGATTTTCCATGTTTTACGCTTTACAAAAAAATAGTATTTTATATGTGATTTATTTTTACGAGGCAAGCAGTGGGTCTGAAACAGGGTGAAGTCAACCTCGCGAGGACAAACGAAGGGCTACTTGAATGAAAACAATAGCGTCTTTGGTCTAGAAAACTGAGATTAACAGCCGGAGTGTTCATTGTGCTGGCCGCATATTTAAACTTACGTGTTAAGGATGAGGCAGGTAGAGTATAGAGGAACTAGCCATGTAACCGCGTGGAGGGAGGGTGGTAAAACTTGATGAGATTAACACTTTATTACACCAGGCAGGGATTCAAAACCTGACCTAGTCACCGTAGGTGAACCAAATGAGATAAGTCTGATGTCTCAGTCCGAGTACCCACAAGTACGAGGTATTTAAAAAAACTAGTTATTAAATAGTTTAACACATTTAACAATAAAAGCTAATAACGTTGAAAATGTTCATGATTACAATAGTTTCTCTATATTATTATTTGAGTTATTTAACGTGCCCGTCATAAATCTACTGATTATATCAGCACACGACTGATAATATAACTTTAATCTTGAACAAAAACAATACCCTACCCTCGGCTATTAATTCACCAACGATAATTATTTTAGATATAACAAGAATCGACCCCGTGACCTTTAATTCAATAAGCAGACATGATATTGACTCAGATAACCTGTAAGATTATAAAAAAAACCATAACATCAGCCCAAAATCGAGTCATATCAACCGAGCAGCCATTGTCCGTTGCCGAAGATAGTGCCTACTTCCACAGATAGAGGGTGTCATGTGGTCAGTTCAACTAACCGTTCGGGCGTTAATATCAGTTTTCCAGGCCAGATACGCTACTTTTCCATTCAAGTAGCTTCTCATTTTCCCTCAAGAGACTGAGTTTACACTGTTCCAGATCCACTGCTTCACACATAAAACTTGGGAAGTGCCGGAGATTGAACTCGGGACTTATGTATCTGTAGATGGGAATTTTGACCACTGGAACACAGAGGCATTTGGTGTTATACTATAATATATACTATTATTATTCATTTGATTTATTTGAGGTATTTAACGTGCACTTTCTAAACCTACTGACTACAAGAACACAAGAATTTCTACGAACGAAAGCGAAAGGGTCTACCAATGTTGCCGGGAAAGGTATTTTCACATACCTTCCCGGTTTCTTTTACATACCACAATCGACGTTGGACCGAAGGCGTTACCTCTCCTTCGAAGGAGGCAGCTCGGTTTGAACCCACGAACATCAGGTCCTGAGGCAAGCACTTTACCCCCAAGATCACGGAGGTCGATTATACGACTATTATTTTAAAATAAGTCGATAGTCTGGTAGAAAAGTGTTGAACGATTCCAGGTAAACCTACCTCATTGATTGTATTCAACGCCTGCATTATTAGGATAACAAAGGTAATGGGATGTAATACGCGGAACGTGATGGAATAGCACGATGGAACCTTACTGGAGAGAAGATTCGGCCAGTAATTGGACTCATCTGTACGAGATCCATTGAAGGTGATCAAGTTCACGAACTACACTTCCCTCAGCAAGGCCGTTTGCTTACGAGGGGCAGTCTGCTACTATTGGACTTTAACTGGCGGGAACAACTACTTCCCATCAGTGGTACCATATTATTTTCAGGGGTGAGGTAGCCTCTTAAGACGCTATAATAGTCGAACAGAGATTTATAGACGTCATAAAGTTATACAGTTTCTGGGTGGAACTGTCCGGCAGTAGTAGAACAAACGGGGGAGGAGGGAATTACAAATGTCAATATAATTTCTCTAGTGACAACCCTCTTTTAAATTACGCCATTTGATTCATACATATCCATTATATAGTCTTATACTAATTATACCTTTGGTTTCAAAGGCATTCAGCTCTAATTTTTTAATTTAGAGCCGTGTCTTACTATCCATCCGGTTATCATAGAAAAAAGTTTTTATGGTCAAACTAATTCAAATATTATTTTACCAGAAACAGAGTTCAATTTTCTTCACATGGTGATATTAACAAGTTTTTGAATACCTGTCATGATCGTAGCGGCATTAGACGAGAAGCATTTTAAATGAAGAGAAAATGTTGTCATTAAATTCCAAGACACCCTTGACAGATATTCATCAACTGTTGATAACACCATACGAAGAAAATTAAACTCTTATCTTTTTACTGGAGCATTATTTGATTCATATTGGCCAAAACAAAGTTTTGCTGGAAAAAACTTCAAAGACACTGGCCTTTTCTCACGTCTCCCATTCTACCGTGTTGATAGAGAATCTTACAACTGATTAACCGGGCTATAAGAAAAAGGAATAAGTTCGAACAAGAAAACGTATTCAAGTATGGTTTTCTGCATTACTCACTTGAAAATAACGAAATCGGGATCAATTTGATAGTTTCTACGCTTTACAAGTGCTATAGAATTTTCTATATGACATGGGTATAGTTTGAATATTCGTGTAAACGCAGTTTGAGTCTCAGTTTTTTTTAAGGAGCTTCTATAATATTTATCTTTTTCTAAAAAAAATGCTTTTCTTTACACCCTAACCATACAATAATTTTGAGAACCATCTCAAAATAAATATTATTCTTGTTTTCCACAAAGTTGAAATTTAACTTGTCTGTCTTGTAAAGTATAAACTAATCCTTGGGTCCACGATTAGGTCATATAAATTATCTGAAAATAATATATTATAGCCTAATATTACCCCCAATTACGTGAACATATCAGGAATATCTTATAAGGTAACAAACCTTCCAATGAAGAGCTCATTAGCTTTTTGTTAAACTAGGTAGACACTTTAATCGATGTCCTTGACTTATTGATTGAACTTTAATACTTAATCACCTGTCGTCTTAGAAAAGGTTAAATCAAGAAGATTATTTTAACAAAAGGGAATGAAGGAATATTTGTGTAAGAAATATAAATTTACCTACTTACTTACTCTGTTGCATTAGGAAATCGATACTTCATTGGCGTGCTCACAAAAGTACGTGACCTATCCCTATCCCGAAATAATGTTATCCAGTCCGCCTCATTACACTCGCTCCATCCTAATATTATTATTGGGCTTAGGTCTTCCCCCTGGTTTCTTCCCATTAGGCTTTACAGTCAATACCTTGAACGTGGTCCAAATCCTTCCAGTCATGCATCATGTCCTTCCCATCGTAAACCTGCGAGATTAGACTAACCTAACAAGTCTTGTGATGTACACAGGGTTTGTAACTCTTTATTATATATCATCCCCCATCTCCCGTATTTACATCACTTTTTGGTGACCTGGCGGTCTAGGGGTAAGGTGTCAGACTTCTGTGCTGGCGGCCGGGGTTCAATCCTTGGTCCCGGCACAGATTTATCTGATTACCAAACCCTTCCTTCACCTCTGACAAGACATCTTGCGAATGTGGGGAACGCCAGGCCTGCGCCGTGGTTCGGATTCCACGTTAAGCTGTAGGTCCTCCATTTCATCTCACAATCACCCTACCATTACACATTAGCGTAAGTGCGTATAACCCGAACGGGTAGTAAGACGCGGTGCTAATAATAATAATAATAATAATAATAATAATAATAATAATAATAATAATAATACACCACTTTTTATACTAAATATTTTATTAAGCACTTTGTTTTCGAAATAACCTAAATTTTCTCTCGTCATAAAATGTAAGATACTAAGTTTCACAACCAATCAATATCTTCATTTACCAAATAAGAAACTAAATACACAAACTTGTGTAGTCAATGAATTAATCTTACGCGTTTCTGTAGTGACCTTTTCATAATTTATAATAAATGTTTATTTCTCACTACATAATGAATCATGTGATGACATGCTTAACAAGTTGTTTAAAAGTTGACAGTATCAAATGTTTTTTATATTATTTAGATAATGTAAAAGACACGCATTCCTTTATTCAAGGTGGTTTTATTTTTACCTTCAGTCAGAACACGCAGTTTTTTTTAAACTTGTTTGAAAAAGAGACGACATCTTTTAGCTTGTCCACACCGCTTTAGTTTCACTTTTTAAAAGAACGAATCCGTCGGTCCGAAGGCTTGGTTGTCTGCTCTTGGGCGTCTCATCTTCTTTCTAACGTGTTCTGGCACCGTTGCATAACATGACGTGGTGGCCGGGGGGGNGGGGGGGGGGGGGGGGGAGAGGGGGGGATGTCAGTGCAAAGCCGAGCTATCTGCTGCAATTAATAACAAGGTTTTATGTCAATTAAACCTATACTCTTAGAGTGGAGTGTCTTAAATACCTATTTATATGGTATGGATGATAAGTTAGACGCAGGGATGAGGAAAGTTTAGCCCAGTACACTATTTCTTAAATCAGTATTTCATATCTTTGGTAATGGAGCACACCAAATGGAAGTTTTGCGCACTGTGGGACAATTGGGTTTGGGGGTTACAATTTTGTAGGGTAAAACATTACTTTTAAGCGATCATATTTTAGAACAGTTAATACAAGACAAAAAAAATATTTTTGAAAAACATAAAGGACATTTAAGATTATTTATAAAATAAAATTCAATATATCTTCTTAAATTGTATAACTTGTTCTGTTAATTCTCAATATGATACATAAATACTAAATTATGCATGATCATATCATCCTTTGTTTTTAAAAACATAGTTTTAAGTATAATTTGACTCAAATGTATACAATTTTAAAATGTATTGAATTTTTTTAGATGTTTGTTATAATTTCAAGATATTCCTTACTATAATGTATCATAACTAGTAGTTATTATTACCAATCTCTTGAAATATCAATCAAATTTTGTGTATATATATATTATATTATATTACACATTTATGTCTTTCACGTTAAATTAATACAATTTGTATAACCTAACTTCACTAAAAATTGAATTTTATTTTATAAATAAAAATTTATTCATTTGAATAAATGTAGACAAAATCATATAATTACATTGAACTGACAAGACATCTTGTGAATGTGAGGAATGCCAGGCCTCCACCGTGGTTCGGATTCCACGTTAAACTGTAGGTCCTTCATTTCATCTCACAATCACCCTACCATTTCCCATTAGCGTAAGTGCGTATAACCCGAACGTGTAGTAAGACGCGGTGCTAATAATAATAATAATAATAATTACATTGAATTAACAAGTCAAAGTTGTTTGATTATCTTTAACATTCTAAACCTAATATATTTTGACAGATAGTTGATCATATTTGTTGACTCAAGGCTAGTACAGGCTTCCTTTTCCATATACCTTGCGTATACCAAGGAAATTTAATATTAAATCTTTTGCATTTCAAAATTTTTAATATAAATATGTGATCAGTATTCTCTAATTCATTAGTATTACTAAACTTACCGATATACTGCGGACCACACATTGAGAAACACTGTTTCAGGGGATTCTAAAGTAACCAATATTACACATAATAATAATTATTACTGTTATTAATTATTATTATTTACTAAACACAAACCACGAGAGAATTGACTCACCCGCATCGGTAGGCACATGGAATAAATGTCAAGCGCATCTATACTGGCTTTTCGGAGGTCGGGGTTCGCAATTCGGCTAGGTGTACTAAGGGTGATTGAATGGTAGAAATATATAAATGAGTTATCTTTATCTGTAGATTTGCATAAAAATTGATCTTATTTTGTACTTAACCACAAACCCTGGTGACTTGGACAAACAAGGAAGTCGACAAACTATTTTTCCCCTGGTTACGTTTCATTAGTTTGTAATTTGTGTGCAGATATATTTCTGTGTTGGGAATACTCATAATAAGTAGCAAACCTATATTAAGCTTTTTCTTGGACCTAAACCTTAGCTCAGAAAATAACACGTCTGCCTACTGAGCTAAGGGTCCCAGGCTCGATTCCTGAGAGGCTCAAAAAATTAATCGTTGGTAAAATGTGAGTTTCCCGTTTCACAGCCAGGGGCTGTATGTTGTGCATGTTTTAAATTTACGTTTTTTCTTTTAGCTCCCCGTCTTTCTACCCATTCGGTTTATGCGCTGATGGTTTTAAGAATTAGGAAGGTTATATTTATATGAATTGTAACCACATTTGCATGAAGGAAGAGGGAACAACTATTTTGGGAAAAAAAATAGTACACCCAACCGAGATTTGAACCTCAATTTCCCCGTTATCGACAATCTAGCTTACTGAGAAAGTAGTTCATTAGACCATGCGGCCACCGAAGTGGGTCAAAGTTGCTTAGAACAATTGTCTCCAGATTGGAATCCTATGGGATTACGTTAGTTTTTTTTTTGTGTTTTTTTTGTAAAAGTTAAACGTGAATATTAAATTGGTACGGTCCATTTTAAGAACATCTATGGCATGACCTTACACTTAAGGCGTGTGTATTAAACGGGTTTACACAATATTACATTGGGCGGAGAGCCGAGGATCCAACGGCTATAAAACAGATAACATTTCTAACATTGCTGTAGTTGTCAACCTTTTCTTTGTCGACCCATTCTCTAGTTAGAACATCCAGTCTCGCTGTTCTCTATTTCTTTAACACCTCCTCTTACAATAGTGTGCCCCCGTGGCTTAGTGGTTAGAAGGCTTGGTAGCAGGCTTAGGATTACCTGGTTTGATCCCAGGAATGGGGTCCTGGTATTAATGTTGATTGTTTAGTGTCACTTTCCTACACTAGATTTCTCTTCATCTTGTGTTCTTGTATAACACTGTGAATAGAAAGTATACGTTAAATTATTCCGAACATAAGGAGTACTGGGCTAACGTTAAACATGTGTTGGTATTGTCTGGTTTCTTGGATACGGGGCGGTTGGGGTTTGAATTTCAGACGTGTGTATTCGGTTGGTTTGTTTTTTCCAGTTCAATTTTTTTTTTCACAAATCCTCCCTTCACGCAAATGTGGGTAGAATTCCTCATCTTTACCCTACTATTGTACAATCCGTTTACCTAAAAGGCAGCAAGCATACTTTCCGCATTTCTACTTTGGCATAGCTTATAAGACATGGCCATAATGTAACCCATTAAGAAGAGGCTGATAACTTTCATGTTAAACAGAGTGTACATATGTTTTTAACTCGGACGGGTGATAAGATGTGGGGTACATAAAAAGATTATTACTAAATGGCATAAGAGGCTCAAACAATTTTAAATATTCATGAATCTATCATCAGTAAACAACCTTTAATTATTTTTTTTTTTACGAAAAACTATTCTTAGGTGATAATTTTTGTATGTAAAACACTCAAAATATATTCATTAAAAAAAATCAATATAACAAGTTTTTTTTTGTCACCATATCATATACTACCGTTTCAGGTTAAACGAATATATGATAATTACTTTAATTGGGTAAGAATGAGGAAGGAAGCATTGTTTACATGGAATGAGAGAGAGAGACACCATTTAGGTAAAATCACTCTCAGTAGACTCAGCCAGGATTTAACCCCGATTTCCCTGGCTTCAAGAGGCCAATCTATCACTAGGGTAACGCCTTAGAATATTCGGCCACTAAATTAGCTAGCAGTAGACCTTTGTCAATTCTAAGGCTAAAACTAAGATCAGAATTTATTCTCGAAAAATGATCATATATCATTTAGATTCTAGATGATCACGTTTAACGAATTTAATGCACCCATTTTAGCTTTAGCTTTCAGACCCATGCAGACTTACAAATTGAGATAAATATTGGTAAAACCCACTTTTGAAGGGGGGGAGGGGTGGAGACACATATAATGTCAAGATCCGTCTTAATCTCATCGAGGCCAAACATTTTCACGATTACATTTACAGTAAACTTCTTTCTTCATACTAGAATGTAGAAAAACACCTCTAGCTTTGAACCTGGGAGGCAATGTTGTATTGTATTATTTTTTCACGCGCGATGACCTTGAATCATATTTCCGAGTGAATGTCACCCAGTAACGTGTGTTTCTAGGGGTAGTTTCTAATCATTAGGCCATCAATCATGCAGGTTGGTTTGATTCAGATCTCCGTTTTTGCCTGTTCTGGGCTAAATTTGTTACATTTTTGTTACCTTATTCTGCTTACATCGTCCACTATCTGATTCACGTATCCCAGTATTGGTCCCCCTCATAAATTTCCCCCTTCCCACATCGACTTTTAGAATTACATTCGTCAACCTATCATGTTTTACAATATGGTAGACCATGTTAGTTCTTTTTTTTGATGTACACCTTTCCAAAGATAGTTCATAAATCTCTGTTCGGCTATTCTAGCACCTTAAGAGGCCACCTCGTCTCTGAAAAATAAAAAATAAAAAAAGGGAACCATTCTGACTGGAAGTGGTTGTCCCCCCGTTGGGGTCCAGTAGTTGTAGACTGCCCCTCGGAAACAAACGACCTTGCCTCGGGAAGTGTAGCCATTGAGCTTGATCACCTTCAAGTTATTAATGTCTCATCTTCTGTGTGGAAATATTAACCTCTCTACAAAGATAATAAACTGAGAGTTTTTGAGAACAAAGGTTTGAGATAGATATTTGGGCCTAGTAGGGGATACACGAATTGAAGAGTGGATAAAGTCAGATCATAAACAACTTTATGGCTTGTATGTACCTTCAAGAGATGTGTGGTGCTACAAAACTAGCTTGCCACGCACCAAAATACCTTCAATCCCGTAAAAGTTGTATGAAAAGTATATTATTTATATGTTATGAATCTAACAAACATATTATTTGAGTGATGACATACACTCACCTACTTACTCAGATAATATCATTTGGAACCTGAAAATTCACTGCCGCATGGTCCACACCAACAAACTTCATTACTCATTATCCCTATCTTGAACTAGTTCTATCCAGTCCCCCTCATTACACCCTATCTCTATCTTAAACTAGTTCTATCCAGTCCACCTCATTACACCCTATTACTATCTTGAGCTAGTTCTATTCAGTCCACTTCGTTACATCCTATATCTTTCAGATACATTCTAATGTTATCCTCCCATCTTCATCCAGGTCTTTCCAATGGTTTCTTCCTTTGGGGTTTGCCAGTCAGTGCCCTGAATATGGTTATATATATTATATTTCGTGATGTAAGGTATGAGACCATGTTTCACAACCAGAGAGAACAATCAGTAAATCTATGGTTCTGTTAAGTTTCACATTCTTTTTATACTTTCGATGTATTCACACTCTCTTACGGACTCAGAATACGTAGAGAGGAAAGTGTTTTCACTGACTATTGAACGCTAAGTGGCAGTTGTTCTATTTTCTTCGTCGTTCGCTCTGGATGGGGACATCGTTGAGGTGTACAAGGAGAAGAAGGGGGAGGTACATCTCATCTTTTTTTGTTCAAGAGAGCGTTACGCAAGCTGTGGACCTCATAAGCGGGACTTTTAACGGCTCGAGCTCCCTTGAACCTGCAATTAAAAATTTACTACTACGTGTTGCATAGAGCTTACATAACTCAAAACACTTTTATGGCATGGATGAAACATCTTCTAGGAAACGGGTAAGCTCTCCCCATGATTTAGCTATTTACTAATCGTACTGGTGGGTGTGTCATCTAGGGTGTCAGTATCTTGTTTGCCAGAGATGATAAGGTCAGGGTTCGAGTACTAACTGGGTTGGATGAGTTAGCAATAAAACTAAGGTAAGCCACTTCGGTGGTCGCTTGCTCTAACGAGCTACTCTCGTGCTAGACTATAGCCTGCCGATGATGGGGGGATCTAGGTTCGATCCCTGTCGGATGTACTATGGGTAGTTAAAAAA
This sequence comes from Timema douglasi, assembly GCA_901482245.1. Lineage (NCBI taxonomy): Eukaryota > Metazoa > Arthropoda > Insecta > Phasmatodea > Timematidae > Timema > Timema douglasi. The sequence goes on from CABEEJ010000325.1 coordinate 224,710, forward strand.
AAATTGTTTACCACGCTCCCTATATGCAAATGCGAGTACACATCTTCTAAATAAACCTTCATAATCCCTAATACATTAGTGTAATTAGTACATGGACGTATAAACCAAACGGGTAGTAAAATGCGGTGCTAAAAATGCTAAGTGGTTTCCCAATCTTCCCCCGCCTAAAGGAAGGCCTATATCCTGTCAGGTCTACATTCCTTTTGCCTACCGTTAAGGTGAGAATATAAGGAACACGAGTTAAGCTATACTCTTTGGTGGAGTGTTTCTGCTACAATATTTATTATTTAATTTAATAAATCTAAGATTTTTTAGTAAATGTCTATATTTATAAGATAAAAGGGAGAAAGAAAGTCTGTGCGGTGCACTGAACCAATTATTATTTACCAATAATCTCTTGGCAGCAATGATGTGAATTCCAATATTTAAATATTGTGCCGAATTAACTTTAGTAGCTGTTGACAAATGTGTAACCGTAAGCCGAGACTTTTTTTGTACTCTTAATGTAAGAAATCACCTACTATTTGTGCTTACAATAATTGCACATATTTTGTGCTCAAACATAACAGATTTTGTGAATTGATTCCCCTAGGAGAAAAATAAGCCCTAAAAATTTGTCACAGCAATCTTACATGACCATTTATTAAAAATTATGCCAATTTCCCGATTATTTTATCTGTGCGGCATTATAAAAAGAAGAGTTTGAGTTGCTTTAAATGTTGGCTTATTATAAGGTACGTTGGCCGCACAAATTGGGTTATATCCTGCATGCGGCCCACGGGTGTGTGGCTGTTTAAGGATTATTCTATATTATATGTCTATATCATAGTCTTGGGGTAAAGTGCATGCCTCAGGACTTGATGTTCGTGGGTTCAAACCTAGCCAAGGTCGACTGATCTTTCTTGAGCGATAAAAAAAATCCATAACACAACTCCCTACTTAGAAGAAACGCCGTCGGTCCCATCTCGATTGTGGCATGTAGAATAAACCTGGAATATGTTTGAAAATACCTTTCCCGGCAAAATGGGTTGGCCCTTTCACGCTTGCTCGTAGAAATTCGGTGTTGAAGATAACGGGGAACCACCACGCTTCCTGAACTCCCTAGCACATGAAATCTGCAACAGGGGGTTCCGGCAGCGCTAAACGACCGAAGGGAATGATAAATATCACCTACCTTTGGGTTGATGTCTTCTTCTTACTATTATTATTAATTTGTTTTCTTACGACTGGTCCATTCCTTTTGTCAGTGAACTTAGACCGGCAATGCACGCTCTCCTTTGCCTCCTCCTTAATTTCCCGGAATTTTCTTCTTTCCTTCAAGTCATCCAAAATATGAATCCTCCTTCTTCCTAAGCTCCTCTTTCCCTCAACCTTTAATTATATGATATCTTGCAGAAGACAGTTCCTCCTAAGGATGTGTCTGATCCAGTTTGCTTTGCACCAAAGATTCACATCCAAACTGGTTCTCTTCTCACCCACTCTTGTTAGGAATTGTGCATTTGTCATCCTCTCTGTCCCCCTGATATTCTCAAGTCTTTCTCCAGCACAACATTTCAAAGCTTTCCAAGTATTTCTTTTCCATCTCCATGAGAGTCCAAGTTAACAATATTATATAATAGATAGTCCTCCATAGTACTGACGGATGTACTGTATGTACTTGTGTGTGTTACGTCTGAAAGGTAAGTTAGTGAAGATAATATACCGCATAGATCTAACCCAAAGATGACCTTCTCCATTGCCCCTGACCCAACACGTTGCATTCAGAAATATCACATAGAAAGAAAGAAAAATATCCACACACACACACTAAACCGAAAACCCCACTAGACGTAAACTATGACGTGGCTGTTTCATAACGACCCAGTGTTATTATTAATATTCCTCTCGTATAAATGTAGCACACAGGTGCAAGTCTTATTTTTCTTTGGGGGGAAAGATACTATCGTATCTAAGAATAGTATTTGCGTTGAGGTTATCGAGAAAACAATCGAGTAATTATAAGTTTCTCGCTTTCTACTATTGTTTCTCTCATTCTGTGTATCTCATATTTACTGCACTAAAAGGTAAATAAGGCCTTATGTGTGCTATGACCTGTATAACACATCATTATTCACTTTTAATTGAATATATAATAATTTTAATAATGGCCACCTATCAAAAAGGAGTAAATTAACTATCTGGAGTCTGTTTGCTGTGTTTACCCTAGAATTAGGTTGAGATAAACTACCATTAGACATAATACCAGCACTAAAATGCACAAATAAAGTAGTAATATGTAAACATAAATTAGTATAAATATCTGTATGTTTTTCCGCTTCTTTCTGCACATTTGTGCAATTCTTAAGCAAACTCCAAGGCGTCATTACACAATCGAGCCATACCAACAGCTATTTGTTGGTGAAGATAGTGCCAACTTTGGTGGGTACCCGCCTCGGTGGCGTAGTTGGCTAACGCGCTTGTCGTGTTGAGCTCGACCACCGAGGACGGGGAGATCGAGGTTCGAATCTCGGTCGGGTGAACTGGGGATGGTTTTTACTAAATGGTTTTCCACTCTCCCTCCACGCAAATGAAGGTTCAATTCCTCTAATTCAACCTTCCCAATTTCTAATCCGTTAGAGTAATTAGTACTTAAAGCGTATAACCCGAACGGGTAGTAAGACGTGGTGCTAAATATTATTATTAACTTTGGTGGATATAAGGTGTAATGTGGTCAGAACAACGAACTCTCCAGCCGTTAGTAACGCTTTATTAGATCAGAGCTTCTACTTTTACAATCAAGTATCTCCTCATGTTGTCCTTACGTGGCTGAGTTTACCCATTTCTAGAGCCACTGCTTCACAGAAAAATCTGGAAGTCTCAGGAGTCGAATCCGAGACCTCTGTATCTGTAGTCAGGAGCTCTGACCACTAAACAGAACACGGAAGACGCAAAGCATTAAATCACGTGACCAACGATGTAGACAAACGTTCATCGACGTTTTTAATTAGGGAAAATTCTCTTGCAAACTTGAAATGGTGTAAATGTATATAATCCTAATGACCCAAAATATATATATAAAAAAATAAACTCCTACTATTAATCTTCAACTTAAGGCCATCTCCAGCAGATACGATGACTAAATTCTGAAGACATTTTCTAAAATGAAATCAGGTCAGGCGGTAACATCTCAAAAGGTGTACGTACATAAATTGAATAATTGATTTCACTTTCGAACAATACTTGTGATGAAATGTTTTTTTCATGATAGGTTTGACGTGCATTTAACTGTAATACGTGTGTTGTATGTGTGTGGCTTATTTGTGTATGTTGTCACCCGATGTTTATGTCGATTTACATCACAAAATGTGTAGGTAGTGTTTAAAAGGAATTTAAATATGCACACACTAGACTTACTAAAGGTAACGGTTTAAGATGCATTATCCACGTAGAATATGAGTCATGTGTGTTGCAATGTCCTCTTCACTCGTAAGAGTTACGTTCCTGGCAAATATTTTGTAACAGGTTCAAATAAATATACCCTTTTCAACATTATTACCAGACATATTACACATTAAATAGCTAACGATACTTTCTAAACTCTTGTTCATACCAACCCACCACCTGTAAACATTTTGTTCTATCACCACATCTTACTACACGTTCAGGTTATACGCTTATGTACTAATTACGCTGATGATTTTAGGGATTAGAAAGGTTATATTTGGAGGAAGTGTATCCTCATCTGCGTGGAAGGAGAGGGGAGAACCATATTGGAATAAAAGACCACCCTTAATACACCCGACTGAGATTTGAATCTTTATCTCCCCTCCCCGTCTTTGGCAGTCTAGTCCAACACAAGAATAGCGCGTTAGAACATGCGGCCACCGAAGTGGGTCTACCTGCAAACTAATAATAAATATAATTATAATAATTAGCGCCACTTCTTACTACCCGTTTGGGTTATACGCTTTAAGTACTAATTACTCTAATGGATTAGGAATTGGGAAGGTTGAATTAGAGGAAATGAACCCACATTTACGTGGAGGGAGAGTGGAAAACCATTTAGGAAAAACTACCCCCAGTCCACCCGACCGAGATTCGAACCTTGATCTCCCCGTCCTCAGCAGTCGAGCTCAACACGACAAGCGCGTTAGCCAACTACGCCACTACCTGCAAACTAATGGCAGGTTATGAGTGTTGGTTCTTTTCTAAGAAGAGAGGGTTTGATTTCCAACTATATAAACTGCTTTCTCTATCAACATTATTACTTCATTTTACTTTTAGAGGCACAACATTACACCATGATAGTGCATGGGTTTTCCCCAACTCACGTGGTCACGTGGCATGAACGCCAAATCGCTTTCCGACTTAATGGGGTTAGAAATGTGGTAAGGTTCTATCCACACACTCTTCCTCGTGGATAAGTTATACGGGCCATTACTTACTTTAAAATCTGGAGCAGGCTTACACAAAGAACACGAGTGAGCCAAAACCGTTACAGTTTTGAAACTGTGAGAACACTACTTTGGTTTGATTTAGATAACATTAAATGTTTCCAAAATTAGATATAGTTGATTACGGATGCGGAAACTTCCCTTAATTTTTTGGGGGGGGGAAATAAACACATCCTATATATAGTATGTTAGCCGTAGTTTAATAATAGAGGTCATAAAATAGTACTATATAAAATTACACTCAATTAGATTTGGTTCATTGCCAATAACGTGACGTTCCGGAAAGACTAAGGAATCAATGATGCACCCAAGGGAGGTGAAGGGTTGAAAACAGGGCCGCTAACTCCCCCCTCAAGCCCCCCGCTTTCAAACCTAAGGTTAATTTTCAAATATTTGCTAGATGACTAGGACCATATCAACTAGCTTCTAGAGATATATTATTAAAAAAAGGTCAAGCAAAGGCCATTTCAAATAGCTACTAGAGCATCAATTTAAAATAAAAAAAATCAGAGGAGGACTTCTTTAAATAGGTTCTAAAGGTAACTAATTCAAGAAGAAATTTCAGGCAAGAAATACTCCAAAATACTTCTGGAATTATCTACATTTTTAAAATTTTGATAAGAAAGACACCCCCGAAAATTTTCAAGTTGGATCAGTTTTTCTTGCAACATTTTTCTGGAAAGAATCCTTGGATTCCTCTATGGGTTGGAGGACAAAATATTTTATTTTTCTAACCACACCTTATTCCTACAGATATAGAGTTCCACCACCACTGATTTTCCTGCCCGAGTAAAACATTAAAAGTACCCCAAAAGCTACAAATGCAAAAAAAAAGTGCTGGAAAAATAGCTTTTATACATTGGAACTAAGCTAAGGTCTCTTACAATACATAAATCAATGGCCATAGCTATCATAAAAATAATTAAAATAGCATCTAGAGGCAATTAACGGTCATAAATTGTCTTAGCCTCCAGTGGTTATGGATCTGTGCCCCCTAACAACCCCCTCTCCTCCAAAATTTATTTCTGAACCAGACCTTGATTATTTGGTCTCCCAATCTCCAAAGAAAATTAATGCTAACATACTCGCTTCAGTGGCCACATGGTCTAACAGTAGTAGCAGTAGAGTAGACTGCCAATAGTGGGGAGATAAAGTTCAGATGTACTGAGTGTAGTTTTTACAAAATGGTTTTCCACTCACCCTCCACGCAAATACGGGTACACTTCCTCTAATATAACCTTCCTAATCCCTAAAACCATTAGTGCAATTAGTACATAAGCGTATAACCCGAACGGATAGTAAGACGCGGTGCTAAAAAGATATATACTAACTTCTATAAATGCTCTTTCAATAAACACGATGGCGAGGTGAATTAAAACGCCTACATTAAAATGGTTTGATCTCTTCTAAAAAAACTTCTCATGAATGTTAATGGTCGAAGAGGAACTGAACAATACTTGACTGTCACTTAAGTGGTCTTGGGCGTTACCCTTATAAAAGGTACTAACAAAGGACACGAAGTGTTTGATGACGCATACGAAATTAACTACCACGGCTTCTTATACTTAGAGCCTCAACAAAAGTATGTACAGCGAGGGAATAGGAGTGGCAGGCAGGCAATGGTAATAAATAAATGATCCGATGCACCAAACATACTTTCTCTCTCTTATGTATTGAAATAGAAACACTTAATAATAATTCATAAGGTTTGTGAAACTAAGCAATATGCATCGTTGCAGAAAAATTCCACAAAATAGCACAGTTGAAATAATATACAATATAACAAAAACAATAAGAAAAGAGGAAAACATCTGTCCTTCAAAGAGCCTAACAATCGACTTCACATTTCAAAGATCTCCATAAAAGTATATATTTGTTTAAAGTTCAGAACCTATTGCTTTTATAAAAATATATTTCCGGTTAAAATCTTTTTAATTTAAAGATTACTACGACTTTACAATGATAAGTTATTTAGTATTTCAAATAGTTACGGAGATATGATAAAAACTGGAAATATCTGCATGTGAATACCATCAAAGTCATTTTCATGGGAAAAATCAGAATTTTTATTTTGTTTGTAATGTTAAACAATGCCTAGATACAAAATTCAATCAAAGTCATTAAAACGTGTTTCGATCAAATTGATTTTCTCTCTCTTTGCCCTTCAGTAACTGGGACTACCCTTAATTTTAATTTTAGGGTTAGATATCTAATTCCAGAAATTACTCGGGGGGAACATTATGAAAACTTAGAGACCAATTTTATGCCCAATTGGTAACATTTTTCGGCTTCAGGCCAAGGTACAGACAGACAGTCAAATAGAACAATATTTCGGTTTCAGAGCGTCATGAAACGTCGACATTTGATCCAAATCTTGATTTGAATTTTTCGATGATCACTATAATTCTTTCTCCGAGGAGTCGGGAGAGTGTAAAATTAAGATTTAGCAAATCAGTGTGAGTTTTAAACTATATTATTTCATCTTATAATAAATACTGTGACCATACGTAGTATGTACTGTACATATTACATTAATAGTTACCCACATAGGTTAACGCACTGCTCTCGCATTAGAATAGAATTTTCCAAAATGGTTTCCTACTCTCCTTCTACGCATATGGGGGTAAACTTCCTATAAATATAACCTTCATAATTCCTAAACCCATTAAAGTAATTAGTACATAAGCCCGAACGGTTAGTAAGACGTTGGGCTGAAAAATAAATAATAGTTGGAGCTATTGTGAAAATGAATATGTTCATTTACTGTAGGGGTTTTAATCATCGCTGGTTCATAAATGAACAATTAACTTAGCAATAAGTTTTCTCAAATAGATGTGAGATTTCATGAACGTGTTATATAAAATTATATTTGAGTTGAAGAAATAAATACCTGGTGAAACCAAAAGTTCACTTCTCTTTTGTTGCTTCCCCCCACCCCTAAAAAACTAAAATTAGTAAAATAAACTTTAAAATAGATTGTATATATATATATATATATACACACACACAAAACTCCATTTTGTCACCTTGCTATTTTTATATAGAATTCATAGCCTGATTTTTAATAGGTTTGATCATTTGAAAAAAACAACAACTTTACTTTAAATAATTATATAATCGTCTAATTTACTTCCTATAGTGTACAATTGTAAGCGTACCGACCTGGATTCATTGATCTGTTACGTGATGCGGCGGAAAACAAATCATCATTCACACAGGCTGATACAAATATATTTGATTAATGTCTTCCAGCATACTTTCGTGTCATTGGAACGAATGCTGAACCTGTTTTATTATGAGTTTAATAGTTGTATTAATACATCTTTTCAAAAATTAAATACCAGAAGATCCGAGCTTGAAATAAATTAGAAACTTTGAAACATTTTGTATCTCAGTAATATTCAAAGGATACCAGAAATAAATATCTTACTATCAAATAAATAACTTCCTACATTTCCCTGAAGAACACACACGAGATACACACATATATAGTTATCTAAATATTGCTTGGTCTCAACCTCTCATTAATGGCTTATTATTAGTAGCCTATCATTATCACCACTTTAACATCTCATTAAAGAGTATTTTGTAAAGTGATTGGGTTCAATAAAAAAAACTTTTGAAATTTTACAATACAAACCAGTATTTGTTGGCTAAATTATATTGCCAGCACATTAAAAAATATGCATTAGAGAATTACGTGTTTAATAACCGGATACAAAGTTTACAGACAAAGTTATCTTGTTGAAAGCTTTTAGTGGTGATAATGTGGTAATTATGATACTGTGGGCAGTTCAGGCATAGACAAAGGATAGATTTGGGGGCGTAACGCCTTAGGGCATTGCTTTGACTCATAGTTGATAATAGCTATCATATTCGCATTTAAAAAATTAATATATTTTATGCATTTAATGCCTGTACAAGATATAAGCTATGTAGCCTATATTAATTCTAGATAAACTCAGAAAAACAAGGAAGTATAAAGCTAGTTTTTTAGGTGTAGTTCATTAGAAAATTGTACTATACCTTTATCCAATAAAACTTTTTATTCATATATGTATGGTCCATCGAATTACAGGGGCACTTAAACTCCCTTAACCCCCTTTACAACGCCCCTGTAGACAACATACTACATACTATTAAAATACCACATAGTATAAGGGACCATCTTTAAATTACTTAAGGTTTTTTGAAGGGGGGGGGGGGTCAGTATTTTCCTACGTTTTCTTACTAAGAGGGGGTGGGGGTTGGGGCGAATTTATCTTACATACGGTTTCTTTTATCAATGTTTGTGGTGAGACAGAATCTAGATTTTTTTTCTAGAAAATTTTTATTTTTAATTTAAGTAAGGCCCCTAAAGCGTCAAACATTCTTAAGACAATCACATTCCCAGTAAACTCAGCCGGGATTTGAGACCACAACCTCCCTGTCACTTTCAACCAATTGGACTGTCAGCTTGAACACCTTATATCGTTGAACTTAATCGCGTAACGGACTAAACGAACCAAAGACGATTCAACGGTCTCAAAGAAAGGCGACTTTGTAATGATTACATCTACAGATGTTGCAAACAATTAATTGGTCAGGGTTGGTCGCGTACGTTTGTTCGGTCCGCGTCGTTTGCAAAAGAGTTAATGGGTTTAAGACTTGCACGCAGAATCTTCTTTTGAAAGAAAATGGTTCTCTAATTACAGGAGGAATCCGTCACAGGAAGAACAAATTATTGGGATGGGTAAAATGAAGAAAAGGTTTCTTCAGTCCCGTAAGCAACTAGTTTAACGTCAGTCGGGTTACGATGACCACATTCAGTTACCTGTCACGGTTTGAACCCACGACCTTGTGGGAATAAGTTTATACTATTGACTGCGCCTTTCTTGTATTTTCTTAACCTTTTGTGTTGCTGTTCCATTTAAGGTGTGTTAGATAGGTTGGATATCCATTCATGGATAGCTTCGAGTCACGCTTACAAAGTCGTACAATTCATATATTGTGTGGCCCGATTTCTTAGCTATAAATCAATATTTCATACGTAATAAATAAACATTCAGATGTTTAAGAAAAATTTGACTGAGTGCAGCGAGGTCCTCTTTTAACTTGACCATTTGGCGTTTCATCTGTCCTCCCGGATGTTGGTTCCACGATATATGTCGAATGAATCGATCAATTTTATCAAAATTTGGCACATACATTCCTTAAATATAGGCCAAGCAACTTAAGTACATGATTTGTCGATCTGGTTATCCGTTTCAAGATAGCGACCCCTCGAAATTTTGTCTGTTTTTTTTCCATGATTATTATTATTATTAGCACCGCGTTTTACTATCCGTTCTGGTTATACGCACTTACGCTAATGTGTAATGGTAGGGTGATTGTGAGATGAAATGAAGGACCTACAGTTTAACATGGAATCCGAACCACGGTGGAGGCCTGGCATTCCTCACATTTACAATTTGTCTTGTCAGAGGTGAAATAAGGGTTTGGCAATCAGATAAATCTTTACCGGGACCGAGGATTGAACCCCGGCCGCCAGCACAGAAGTCTGACACCTTACCCCTAGACCGCCAGGTCACCTTTTTTCATGATGAATGCTACATGCGTAGACCAATTTTAACGGAATTTGGCGGACACATTGAATCTAGCCCAAACAATGAATGTACACGATTTTCCATTTTTTTTAAAATCTGTTTAAGTATGGCGGCCACGCAAATGTTTTTCGTTTAATAGCTCATCTCAAGTAAATTGAAATAAAATTCTAAAAAATCAATCGAGTACCTAGGAAGTATTTTTTTGAATTTTGAAATAAAATGTGAGAATGGCGTCTCAAACTATGTGAGCAATGGTTATTATTCAGGATTATGTTTTATTGAATATAGTATTAATTTGTTTACGATTTAACTTGATCTCCAAGAACAAATATTGACTTAAAATCCCAATAAAAGTTATAGAAAATATTTCAATTTGAAAGTTGTATTAACGAAAGTAACATTGAGGGAGCGAGGTGTACTGTTCACCGAACTACTAGTAGGACTGAAGGTAGTGTCTGTGATGGGCGTGTGGTTATCATAGGCTACTAAGACCTTTAATTGATTTATTATTATTGTTATTAGCACCGCGTCTTACTACCCGTTCGGGTTGAACGCACTCACGCTAATGTGTAATGGTAGGGTGATTGTGAGATGAAATGGAGGACCTGCAGTTTAACGTGGAATCCGAACCATGGTGTAGGCCTAGCATTCCCCATATTCACAAGTTGTGATTAATACACTTCTTGTTAGAGATGAAGGAAGGGTTTGGTAATCAGATAAGTCTGTGCCGGAACCAAGGATTGAACCTCGGACCCCAGCACAGAAGTCCGACACCTTACCCCTAGACTACCAGGTCACCTAGATATTACAGGCACCGGCGACTGGGTTGTGGCTTTATGCTGCCAACAGAACAAGTAGTCAATACAATAGTAACCTTTTACAATGTACTCGATTATAATATAGATAATATAGTAATTATAATCATTCGTTCCCCAAGCATTGCCTTTTTTATATATTCAATTGTATAATGGTGCTTTCTTCCAACGTCTTTATTTAATACCATCTCCATCACTGATATTTTCAACATTATTCCGTAGCATCAAGTTTCAAATCTTTTACTTTCAACTGCGCCAATAGGCCATGCTACCCGCTTCGGTGGCCGCGTGGTCTAACGTGCTAATCTCGTGATAGACTAGACTACCGAAGATGGGGAGATCGGGGTTCAATCCTGGTCGGGTGCACTCGGGGGTGATTTTTCCTATTATTTTTCACCCTTCCTTCACGCAAATATGGATACACATCCTCTAATGTAGGCCTTAATAATCTTTAACTCATTAGTGTAATTAGTACATAGGCGTATAACCTGAGCAGATAGTAGGAGGTGGTGCTAAAAAAAAAGTCTGTTTTATGCCTTTAGGAACCTTTCCTCGATCTCCAAACTTATGTTACCTGGTTCAAGTTCACGTTAAATACCCCAAGTCAGTGACCTGGTGGTCTAGGGGTAAGGTGTCAGACTTCTGTGCTGGTGGCCGGGGTTCAATCCTTGGTCCCGGCACAGATTTATCTGATTACCAAACCCTTCCTTCACCTCTGACAAGACATCTTGTTAATGTGGGGAATGCCAAACCTCCACCGTGGTTCGTATTCCACGTTAAACTGTAGGTCCTCCATTTCATCTAACAATCACCCTACCATTACACACTAGCGTAAGTGCGTATAACCCGAACGGGTAGTAAGACGTGGTGCTAATAATAATAATAATAATAATAAATACCCCAAAATATACTACTGCCCAGACAGGTAGGACGCACTGAAATAAAACAAAAGAGTTTATTAAAGTATTTTCGAACCTAAAAACAAGCAGTTATGTTTTCTTATTTGGTTTTAGTACTAACGTTGTTGTGTCTTGTGTCCAGCTGGCTGCAGCCCAGCGGAGAAGCGAGCTAGGCAGTAACAGGGTGGATGATACCGCCCTGGTCGCACTTGACGGCGAAAGTCGCGAGCAACACACGCACATCCACAATTTGGAGGTGAAATGCGACGACTCAGGGATGGCTGTCAACCTAGAGTTCAACGCCCCCTTTAGCGGCGTCGTCTACAGCAAGGGGCATTTCGATAACCCCAAGTGCAGGTGAGTGCGAGAATATGTCTCGATTTTTATTTCATTATTTGTATTTCTCAGTGAAGTGGCGAAGGATTGTATCTTAACTTACACGATGAAAGGTAATTGAACATGTTCGAAAATAAGGTGTTTATCCGAAGTCCGAAGTCAAATGGCATGCTCTAATGCTCCCTGAAGGGGAGCACGAGAGCAAGTTCCAACACGTACCGACCAATTGGCCACACCGTGTGGTTCGCGAAAATTAAAAACGGATTGTCGCGTTTCGCGGTGTTTATGAAGACATTTGATCCAAAAATGGGCGGAGAAATCGGAGAGGGGAGGATACTACATAATGAGGAGTTACATTTCATGTACTAATTACATTACATTGTTAGGATAGGTAATCGAATCTCATAGGTTACGGTGTGAAGGACTTGCAGCACTAATGGGAGAATCTAGAGCCATATTCAGGGTATTGGATGGCATACCCAATGGGAAGACCTAAATGGGAGGATAATATTAGAATGGACTTGATAGAGATAGGGTGTGATGTAGTGTATTGGATAAAACTAGCTCAAAATAGTGAGAGATTGTAATGAAGTGGACTGGATATAGCTAACACAAGATAGGGCTTTGTATTGTACTTTTGTTAAGTCCGGCGATTAACTTTCAAGCTTCTAATGCCGTGGAGTATAAGTGTCGTGGCGTTTCGAGTTTCCAGGACATTCAGAGCTTGTTAACACTTTAACTGGGATATGTTCTCACCCACTTGGTCCACATTTAACCAATCCCATATTATAAGCTCTGTTCTACATACCTCACATGCAATGGGATGTATAATCGCAGGTGTAGAATAATAAACCTTCCTACAGTGTGAATCTCTTCTGGATTCGAGCCAACTCCTATTTTGTAAACAGTGACCAAGTGCAAAGCGAGTCTTAAGATTGCTTGAACATTCTATGAGGTCCATCTTAAGTAAAAGCCCCAGTGATATATATGAAAGATTATTGGTAGACAATCAGTTAGCGATTATTCAAGTCCAAGCTTATATTTAAATTTAATTTAGAATTAATTTATAATGATAATAAATAATTAACTTCAAAATTAAAATTCTAGGATAGCTGAAATGTACCTTCATTTAGGCATTGGAATGCAAAATTGACAAGAAGGGGAAATTGCCTAAACTTATTAGGTGGATTCTAATTGTTTTGGAACTTGATTTTTTTGTGGGTTCAGATCTTCATTATTAATCCCATAGAGCTCTGAGCTATTATCCTAGAAATTTAACTTGCCTATCTTAAAGAGTTCTTTTACATCAATAAAGTGGTTTGAAACTAAGATATCCTAATATTCTTTATTTATATGATTCCTATGAATTTTTATATAACATGTACTACAGGAGAGAATTTATTTAAAACTATATATCTAAACTTGTTGTTTTACTCTTTAAACACTAGGTATTTTAAATGTAGATAAATTGCGTTTCCGTATTTTCTCGTTCTTTTATAACTAAGGACTATCTTAAAACCTTATTTAATGGCTATAGCCTGGAATTGTAAGTTTTCAGTAACTTTAATATTTGAAGTGATGTAGTTAGTCTGTTACATGTGATTTTTAAATATATATAAAATTAATTATAACTTTAATGAAAGTTTATAATTGCTATATATATATTCTTAGCTAATTTAAAATTAAGTACAAAACATCATCTAAAAATACTAATTAATTATTCAAGAAACACCCAATAAACAATAACAAAAGGATCTGATTATAAGTGAATAATTAATTAGTATCATTATAATTCTCCTTACTAAATCACTATGAATATAACTAATAATCTAAAGATGTTACAAATGCCTGTGTCATTTGTGAATATTTAAAAAAAAGCTATTAGAATACTACCTTGGCCTAAGAGTGCAAGGTTTTTAAAAAAAAAAAAATTATTAACACTTGTCTGTGAAATATCCGCATACCTCACATCTTAAGAACCCAAACAGATACTGCATCAGATATCCTTGAGTTAAATAAAGAAGCGCAAATAATTACGTAAAGGCCAATACAGTTAAGTTTGCTAATTTCCTTAACCGCATGAATAGAATTTCTTCCGTGGAAATCAGTCTCGGGCTTAAGTTTTTTTTAGCACCACGTCTTACTACCCAATCGGGTTATACGCTCATATAATAATTACACTAATATTTTTATGGATATGGAAAGTTATATCTAGAGGAATTCACAAGAATTGGCGTGGGGGGATAGTGGAAAACAATTTTGTAAAAGCCAGCCTCAGTACACCTGACTGAGATTCGAACCTCGATCTCCCCGTCACCAACAATCCTGTCCAAAATGAGAGTGATGCGTTAGATCATGTGGACAGCGATGCAGGGCGTAGGGGTTTATACATTTTGGGGAAAGATTATACCAGTATTTGCGTTAAGATAAGTAGGTATAACATTTAGTAAAACACATAACCGTCCTGGATTTCAGCCCCAGTCTCCCGTTCACAGGCAAATCAAACATAATGAGACTCACGCCTTTGTACTTATGCCCACCGGTGCAATTTATAATATAGCCAAGTATTATTAGGTAGTAAGATAGAAGCCCTAACCCCTGAGCGTAGCTGTGTAAACTTCCAACATTTGTACTGTATCCTTCCATAACACTTAAACTCCGGTCCTCCATCTCTTCGCGTGACTAGTATCTAGTCTCCGTGACTACTAACCTAAAAGGGTTTAGGGTATTATAGGACCCCAATCAAATAACCTTCGATTTATACAAGTATATGCATACTCTCAAAGAGCCCGCCTCGGTGGCGTAGTTAGCTAACGCACTAGATTCATGTTGAGCTAGACTGTTGAGGACGAGAATAATAATAATAATATTTAGCACCACGTCTTACTACCCATTCGGGTTATACGCTTTAAGTACTAATTACTCTAATGGATTAGGAATTGGGAAGGTTGATTTAGAGGAAGTGAACCCGCATTTTCGTGGAGGGAGAGTGGAAAACCATTTAGGAAACACCACCCCCAGTTCACCCTACCGAGATTATAACCTAGATCTCCCCGTCCTCAGCAGTCGAGCTCAACACGACAAGCGCGTTAGCCAACTACGCCACCGAGGCGAGTGAGGACAAGAAGATCAAGGTTCGAATCTCACTCGGGTGAACTGAGGGTGGTTTATCCTAAATGGCTTTCCACTCTCCCTCCCCGTGAAAATGGGGTCCCTTCCTCTAAATTCAAATTACCCTATTCCTAAACCATTAGCGTAATTAGTACTTAAGCGTATTACCCAAATTAGTTGTAAGATGCGGTTCTAGTTTTTTTAAACTATCATATAAGTTTGGGAAGTGAAAACATTCTGTATCTTGCATAATAAAAAAGAATATATATATATTACAGGAACTATGAATGAGTTTCTTTCTTTAACCAAACAGGTTTATTTTTTGGTCAGTGTTCAAAAAATGTGTAGAGCAAATCAAAGATTAATACTATTTACAGTATAGCAAGTATTTTTGTAAGTGCGGCAATGAACTTTAGAGTTAATAATGCCACAGAATAATTAAATTAAGATTACCCATTAGTTAACTCTTTTATTTATTGAATTGTCTCAATAAAATATAATAATACATTAGTTGGACAGAATAAAACACTGGTCTCTTAAACCATTTTACGGTAATTTCTAATGAAAATATTAGTTAAACTTAATATCATTTTATTATCGCGAGATAATTTTGTAATTAATATATCTATATATTCCACAAATAGCCCCAATGAGATGGTTATATTATATGCACTTCCTAAACTCACATCAACACATGACTTACAATCTAACCTGCCCGAGAACAGTATGCCCAAAGGTACACCCTTTGTCGATGTATATTCACTAATTGAGTAGGACAAGCCCGTATCTATATGAAACATTCCAGTTTTCCTAGGAAGAGACTTATCTTACAGCTAGAAAAACTACTAGATATACTTTAACGGATTCATACGTCAATTCATGTGAGCTTAAGCTATTACGTTTGGGAAATAGTGTCAATCGTCTACTTATAAAATAACATTAATAAATAAGTAAAGTGTTATCAACGTTGTCCATAAAACTAATATTTATATTATAAAATGCCTTTAAAAATATACTAATATCTTAGTCAGCACTATCTGGAATCGAACCATAGTACTCTAGATTTGTTCTAACTAAATACCTCCAACAATTTTGTCACTATGACTAAGATCGAGCCAAAATTTACTCCACGATTATAACCTGTGTGCATAATTATATATTTTCAAAGGTTAAAAAAAACTCTGTGGTAAGAATCGTTTGTGAAAGGCTAATGGCTATTTATCCTTTTGTTTAATGTAATCTGGTAGTGTAATGGTTTTTTACTCTTTCTTCCACGTTGCCTTGAAGCAAATTCTACATCGTTTAAGTTGTTTTAAACATTTGACTCACACAAATTGGTAGCTGCATAATTCAATAATTTGGCAGTTCTAAAGGCGGTTCAAGCCAACTACCATTTGGGAAATAATTTACGGTTTTAACGATTTGGCTGAATTAGAAAAGAAATTCCAAGGTGGATTTTTTTTAGGTTGGCAGAGACGATCTTTGAACTGGTTAGGAGTTTATGACTAGCCGTCCTGACATAGAGACTTATATCTAAATCATCGGTAGTTTTAGGTTTGTTGTTAGCACTGATTTGGGATTCTGGATTCGATCATGGACGACTACACTTGGGATGGGTTTTTTCCCCACACAGTAGGACTACTTGTTATCTATTCTGCTAGACGCGGTTATGATTTATTAAAGTTCGCTCTTCTTACCAATTTTAGTTAGATTAGATAAGCAAAGTATTTAGTCTTATACTAAAGCATATTAATAACAAATATGTTTTATCGTATTTATTCTCCTCCAGCCACACATCTGAAAAATTTCAAAATAGTTCTTCTCAATTTTCTTCAGCGTCCATATTTCAGCTTCAGACAAAGTGATGCTTCATATATAACATTTCATCATTTTATTCCTCATCTCTGTGATCCAGTAAGCTAGTCGGTAACATCCGATTCTTCAGTATATATACTTAGTTTAATTTCCTAAACATAGTAATATTAACAATACGAATCCTTATCTCAGTCGGCAGCGTGTCTGTCTACTGAGCTAAGGGTCCAGGGTTCGTTTCCTGGCATGGGCAAATAATTTATAATTGGTTAATTGTGGATTTACACTTTCACAGTGATTAATTAACTACCGGGGACTGGATTTTGTGCCTATCCTAGTCTTAAGATAGACTGTAAGGCATAGGAAGTTACGACAGGCCTAGCAAACCGGTAGTGGAAAATATATGGTTTTAATAAAAAAAACTGACCCAGGCCACAGGCTGGAAACAAAAATAAATGTAAAAAAATAAGTAACACTAACATTTCTTGAATATCTGTCATGATCATTTGAGAAAATTTTTGGTGAAGAGACAAAAATATTCTCATCAAATTCCACAATTGCCACAACTATTTCACAACTCTTGATATTACTATGCGTGGATAATTAAACTAGACATATCTTCTAGAACAATATTTAATTGAAGGGTACAAGGGAAAAGGGGGAAAATCACTTATTTAACTTTAAATTGAGTTAATTGTGTCATCTGTTAGACAATCAAAAGATTTTCTATTACATTTGACATTGTTAAAAAGAGGTCTATGCCATAATTAAATCAATAATTATTTGTATTTATTGAACCATTACTGAGGTTCGAGATATAAAAGTCGCTGTCATAAAAATTGTGTGGTGTGAATTTTTCCCCTTCTACCCTTCAATTTATAATAGATAAAGCATTTTTTACTTTCTCATATTAAAATAAAATATTGTGATCGTGAAAACAAATCACTCTAGAAATTATGACTTTTTTTTACGTTCTACATGAACAATAACCTCAAAAAAGTGGATTGTACAATTATATCTGTCTCCATGTATGTCTGTCTATCTGTTGGTCCCTGGTCACGGATTCAAGACGGTTTGATAGATTTTCTTCAAAATTGGTATTTATATATTGAAAGAGTATAGCACAAAACTGTTTTTTCACCTCAGCCCTTCTAGCTTACTGATCAGTAAATGTTTTTTTGAAAATTTCTCTAATGATTTTGTTTAAAATACATATATTTGGTTTGTTCGACATAATAAATATAATTGTATAGTTCGTTTTGGTGCAAAAATTCATTGATAGTTATGAATGATTTTTTTTTGCTATAAATACTGCAAAAATATTATCTTAAATACTAGATCCCTGCCAACACACCTTAATTAATTTTTAAATAATTTGTTTGATTCTTCATCTTGGCCCCTATATCTCTGCTTTATTCTTCAGAAGTTAATGGCAACACTGTCGAGTCCACCTGTTTCTATCCCCCTCTAGTCCCCTCTCACCCCTTCTCTTCTCTCCTTGGAGGGACACGTGTAGTCCTTGAGATGGAAACCCAAGGCCGTCTCCCTCATCTTCCCCGTTACAATATATTTAAAAAACAACAACCTGGATATAAAATATAACCACCTCTGCCCACTCATTATATTCTCTCGGAGCCGAAGACTGTAGAAGTGGTTCTTGTTGGAGCGAAGACGGGTTCGTGTCATCAGACGAGTCTTTCATTATTCTGGCGTGTTAACAGTCAGCTCCTTCAGTGGGCCAGACCCACCTACAGTAAATATTACTGTATATATTATACATAAAGTAATATGTATTAAGTACATTATAAATATACATATATGTATAGATAATATATATTTATCACATATTCTATATATTCAACATCTTAGCTCAGTCGTCGGTAGCGTGTCTGCCTACTGATCTATGGGTACCGGGTTTGATTCCCAGCATGACAGAAAAAGTTATCATTGGTGAAATATTGGTTTACGCTTTCAAGTTTAACGGTTGGGGACTGAAATTTAGGGAATTTAAACCATATCTTCCTAAGTCAGAATCAAGAAGGAGTTTTTAAGGGATGTGTGTATACCATCTCCTTTATAAAAATTTAGATTCACCTGAACCGAGAACCCATTTTCAGTACCGGTGATCTTGAAAGTTAACAACTAGGGATCCTTAAGGATATTCAAGGATATTCAAGATTAGAGGATCCGAGAAAAGTTCGAATTCGAGACTCAAATCCTTGATTTTTTTTTTGTTGAAATTTTTCAAGTGAAATTTGTTTCAGAGCATTAATACTGCTTGGTGATTTATAACCAATTAGGTTATATAATTATTATAGGATGAACTTAACAACCAAGCTCCAGACCAGTAATTTAACACTTAGCTGAATTTATGAAAGTTGTAATGAATGAATTATAAGAAATAACGTTAGCGTTTATTTACTATTTGCGTTTCATATTATTTTACTATATTTATATATCCAATTTTTATTTTAGCACCACGTCTTACAACTACCCGCTCGGGTTGTACGTTTATGGATTAATTATTATACTGGTTTTAAGGATAGTAAAGTTTATACTTATAGGAAGTGTACCCGCATTTGCGTGGAAGTATATTGGAAAACATTTTGGTAAAATAACCCTCAGTATACCCGATCTAGTTTGGAACCTCGACCTTCAGCAGTCTAGTCTACTGTCACAGTAACGCGGTAAAGCCCACGGCCAATAAAGCGTGTATATTTTATTTTATGTTTATAATTATAACAAGATTCGGATTTGAGATTCAGTATTCAAAAATAAATTGTAGATTCGGATTCGTAAAATAGTTGATTTAACCCAACTCTATTAATAGCCCCTTTGAGTGTGCGTTTGTGCGTGCGTGTGTGTACTGGTCTATAGTATTCTACACGTACCATATTCTCTTGAGACTAATTAATATTTTAATTTATTCCTCCGATGTTTATGAATAAATGGAAGCCAATGTTCTTCCAGATTGCGTTAAGCTGTTCTCTGCTTCACTAATGGCTCTAGCTAGCCAAGTAATAAACACTAACGATATAAGTGTTGGGTGTTCGTTGTTCGACTATTATTCAAAGATGGGTGCTCTTCTAATGGCATCTTTATGTTATTCTATTTTTAAATTAACAATACCGATACTTTAAGAAAACTTTAAAATATAAGATTTAATTGACTAATATTTCAAACACGACCAACTTCTTCTTTGGCTTAACAGCATCCAAAGACACGCCTTTATTTATTCCATTTAGTTTTTCTTATCACCCGTCACTACCCATTCGTGTTATACGCCTATTTACTAGTTACACTAATAGGTTAGGTATTAGAAAGGCTTAATTTGAGAGGAAATGCACCCACATTAGCGTGGAAGGAGTGTGTAAAACCATTGAGGGAAAATCACCCTCAGTGTACCTTAGCGGGGTCGAACCCCAATCTTCCTGTCTTCGGAAATCCAGCCTAACACGAAATTAGTGCGTTATACTATGTGACCACCGATGCGGGTGTACATTTAGTTAAATTTAATATAACCCACACCGATGACCGCGGGATACAGGGCGTTGTAATCGCATCGCACAAAATTTTCTGTTAACAAGGAGGTCAAGGTTTGAATTCTTTTGCTGTCGTTATCTTAACCTTTGAGATAAAGTAAAACGAAAATATCATTCCTTGTGGTTTTTCACTTTATATTCGGCCTACCTGCATGTAATAACAATAATAGGACGGAAATGAGAAATGTGTTATATTGAGAAAAGGTACCCGATTAAGCGTGATGGTAGAGTAGAAAACCATTCACACAAAGAGGGTTTGTTCGGTTATAAGAGGAGATAATCCAATTTTGCAACGACTAGTGGAAGAAACGCCTTATTACACCCAACCAGAATTCAAACCTGAAACTCCCATTCACCGGCAAACCAGACTAGATGAGTTTGACATTTAGTCTGCGTGCCTAACAATGCGGGTTGATAAATTATTATTAGATCAAAATCTGCAAACTTGTTTCCATTTAGTAATAATAAAATAACTGAATACAAATTTCTTAGTTATAGCTTTAAGAGCGTCGATTAAAGCAGGCCCAACTCAGCTCCCGGCTCGCGCGAGGTATGGGAGTAAAAGATACAATAAAAAGAACAAGATATGCCAGAAATGTGTGCAGTGCATTCGTATTTGAATGATTACTCGAAATTTCCCCGGTGACGATGGGGGACAAAGCGACAAGGTTTCTTGTTAATAACTACATTAGGTCCCTATTATTACAGAATGATGATTTGTGAACAATGCTTATCTGTGAAGCCATTCTAAAATAGTCAAAAACAGCCCCATAAAAGCAGTTTTTATTCAAATACTGTTTAGTATCACAACAATTTTCAGTATTAGGAACTTCAATAAACTCTTTATCTCCATTAATGTTTAATCAGGAACTATTCGCGTGCAATAGTGTTCGTGTAAATCTACAATTTCTAGCCGACAGAGTTTATTGGAATGTGACACGCGCTCTTAAATGGTGTAGTGTAGGTCTTATAATATTTCCATTGAAAGTTTAAGAAATATAGTTAGACTGGACGGATTATATAAGAACGTGATTTAAAAAAATAATTATCTCAGGAAAATACTAAGAAACAAAAACTCAAAGACGTTAATCAATCATTATGTAGGGTTAAGCCCCATTTTCACTAATCACACATTATCTTGCTATGTCTGAGAGTCAAACACGAGACTTATAGCACAGGAAACAAGTACACACCTGATTACTTAACAAATTGGTATATTTTAATATTTTTGGGGATGGAAGGGTTGGAGGGGAGTGGGGAATGAGAAGGGCTCTTAAGAAGTTTGGTTCGAGCTGTATTACCTACCTAAGCTAGATATTATCCGGGGAATGAGACGGGCTCTTAAGAAGTTTGGTTCGAGCTGTATAACATACCTAAGCTAGATGTTATCTGGGGAATGAGACGGGCTCTTAAGACGTCTGGTTCGAGCTGTATAACATACCTAAGCTAGATGTTATCTGGGGAATGAGACGGGCTCTTAAGACGTCTGGTTAGAGCTGTATAACATACCTAAGTTAGATGTTATCTGGGGAATGAAACGGGCTCTTAAGGTCATGTCATGCAAATAGTGAAGACGTTACGTGTAATAATATATATTATCAATCTACTGTAAAGAGGATATAAAACCACTTTCAGCGCATCTTGTTTGAGGATTCTTCTAGACCCGGTCTCCTCCGTCCGGTTAGTTCCGAGCTGACTCCTCCGGTTGATCAAAAGTGCGTAAATATTAACGATCCTGTTATAGACATACCTGTTCTTGGACCAGTTCTTTAGGTTAGATCAGCCGCAGGCTCTACAGAGATATAAATCAACAAATACATAGTGTAGATGTTTCGACCTTTAGCTCGGGAGATGTTTTATGTATTTTGTATAACTCGTCTGACGATAACTTGTTTTGTTATTACGAAACAGACTGACACCAGAAAAGTAGCATTGGAATAAATTAGGTCCATGTACTGTAGGCCTACAACCAACCTAGGTTCGTGTGATAGTTCACAGACATTTATTTAAAATATCTTTATTTGTTCTAGCTCAAAGTTAAGGTGTACCAGAATAGTAAAAGTAGAATAAAAAGGAATCCTCTGAAGTGTCCAAAATACTTAGATTTGTACGATGATTCATAAGCATGCATTTGTAAATTTAAGGTGTAACAGCTTGTCCTACACTAATCCAGGCTACAAAATGATTTTGATAGCAAATACATATACTTTTTTAATCGGAAAGTTGAGCTTTTATAATTATTCATTTAGGCAGCGGGAGAGGGATACGGTGAAGGTGTAGGGGGAAGGTGGCTATTTAGTTCCTTTTCTTCGCATCTTACTACCCGTCCAGCCAGTCTACTGATGAGGTAGAGATGAGGAACATAAACTCTAAAGGAAGTGTTTCTGTATTTACGTGTTCGCCCTAACCTCCATTTATTTAAAGTATTTAAAATACACTTTCTGAACCGACTGATTATATCAGCACACGAGAGTTTCTATGAGCGAGAGCGAAAGGGCCCACTAATTTTGCCTAGTAAGATATTTTCACATAACTTCCAGTGTTATTTTACTTCCCCTACGAAGGAAGTTGTGCTACTGATTTTTATCGCTCAAGAAAAATCCGTCGACCCTGGCTGGGTTTGAACCAATGATCATTGGGTTCTGAGCGTAAGCTCTTCACCCCAAGACCCCTGAGATCGGCATGTTTGTGTAGAGAGAATAGAAAACCATTTATGAAAAAAAAATCCTCAGTATACCCAGTCAAAATTGGGACTTTGAAGAAGTGTTGGGGAAGAGTTATTTAACTTTAATTTTATAAATACACGCAAGTTAATATATCATCAGACGACTTAAAAAACCAATTTGCACTCATCGGTGAACACGCGTCTTAGGGATCTAACTTCGCCTGGCTCAACATTGACAAGGAGGCTAGGGTTAAAATCCCGGCTGGTTGTACTGAGGATGTATTTTTCCTAAATGATTTTACTAATTATTATTCAATTTTTGGCCATACTGGTAATCGAACCTTAGACCCGTGGCTCAATGGGTAGCAGTGCTACTAACTTAGCCCTGGTGTAGTAAAGTGCAGTCTGATTTAGATAGGAATAAACTTCTTTTTTTTTGCATTTAAAAGGTGCACTAAGCTCTTAAACAATTTTTATGTATTAATAAAATTATATCAATGTTGATCCCCCCAAAAAGGTTCAATGGCTTAAACAGTTTAAAATTTACTTCTGAAGGTTGTTTAATATCATTATAAAAAAAAATGTTTTTGTGTGAAGAAACTTTTTTTTTTTTTTAGGGTAATTTGATTTTAAATTTGGTTGCTAGTAATTACAAGACTAAATGAGTAGGAATGTACTATTGTATCGTACAAATTAAAAAATATATATATTCCTTTAAAAATTATTGCTACCAATGGTTTTTCTGTGACTTAGAGATGGGTTTTTTTTTCAAAGTAAGTGCACACGTGTTAGCGAGGAGAGAGGTTAATATAAGAGCTTCAAATACCATGCGTGATCTTTGCACAACATTGGGTTCCATAAACCAATATTATTTCTTTCCCGTAAGATAAACAACTCTCTTTTTTTTTGTTTTCTGTCAACACCAATAAATACTTGAACGGAATCTTCTTCATAGGTCAGCAGGTATAGGCAGTAACACTTATGTAAACAAAACACAAACAGTTTGAGATCGTCAAAGAGTTAGTTATGACATGTTGAGCATCTTTAGTAATAATGGGCGCGTCTTTCTGATGATGCTACTAAGCCGCCTGTGGCGTAACGCTGTCTTAAGCACAGCTTTTGCTATATACTGGACTACCAATGACGGGGAGATCCGGGTTGGAATCCCGATCAGTTGTACTGAGGGTATTTTTCCTAACAATTGTTTTACTCTCTTCCTCCACACAAAAAATGCGACACTTCCACTAAATTCAATCTTCCTCATCCCTAACACATTATCCTAATTAGTACATATACGTATAGCTCAAATGGATAGTAATACGTGGCGGTTGGAAACAAATCTAGATACGTCACAGGCCATTTCTCTGGCCACCAATTAATGTGGAAGTGTAGATGACGTAAGTTAAAGGAAATGTTTTTGAGTTTTTAGAGCAAAACATTTTTTAAACCAAAATAAATAAAAGTATTTCTCCAGAAATACATAGAATTTAATTTTCTTCACTTGGTTATATCAATAGTTGTTGAATATCTGTCATGAGTATAGCGGCATTAGACGAAAAACTTTTAAATAAAGAGAAAAAGTTATCATTAAACTACAGGACACCCTTGATAGATGTTCAACAACTGTTGATGTCACCATGTGAAGAAAACTAAACTCTTTGTTTCTACTGGCGAGTTATTTGATTTATTTTAACCAAGAAAAGTTTTTCTAAAAAAACAGCAAAATTACTACCCATAACTTGTGTTCCTTAAGTCAATTAAGTTTGTGAGTATTTTTCTGATTTAATATTTATGTCTGGAAAGTTCAATTTATATACCCTGGTATAAATAATTAGCAAATAGTTAATGAGATACCTGCGATGTATTCAAACATACAAAATAGACCTCGTTCAGGATGTTTTAAAGAGTTACTTATAGATATTAAATACAATTTTTATTGTTTTTCATGACTTCGTCAAACTTCTTTTAACAAGTAGTTATTATATATTATAACTCATGAGCAGAGTTTTAAATTTGTGTTGTCGTACTTATTTTATATGGTGCTTGAATGTATCAAATAAAAAATAGAAACTTGACTATCTCTTGGTTACCATTGGTGTGTAGCCTGGTATTTGAATCTCGAGTGGGGGAAGTGAGTCATTTTTTTTACCAAAATGTTTTTTCACTCTCTCACCATGCAAATTAAGGTACATTTATTTTCTACGTTACCTTAATCACTCCTAGCCCATGAGTGTAGTGAAAATGCGTATTGCCCAGAAAAAATAGTAAGTTTCAGAGCAATAATATTGGCAGAGGGTCGATAAACATAGTTCACAATTCATAGGAAGAATTTTTTTAGATGATACTAATATAGGTGACTTGGCGGTCTAGGGGTAAGGTGTCAGACTTCTGTGCTGGTGGCCGGGGTTCAATCCTTGGTCCCAGCACAGATTTATCTGATTACCAAACCCTTACTTCACCTCTGACAAGACATCTTGTGAATGTGGGGAATGCCAGGCCTCCATCGTGGTTCGGATTCCACGTTAAACTGTAGGTCCTTCATTTCATCTCACAATCACCCTACCATTACACATTAGCGTAAGTGCGTATAACCCGAACGGGTAGTAAGACGCGGTGCTAATAATAGATACTGATATATTTTTACAGAGAACTTGATAACATTTTACTATATTAACAATATGATTTCATAGGTATTTATATTATAATTCAAAAGTGGCAACTGCAGATCACATGACCTGATATATGGAATAATTAAAAGTAGATCTTGTAACTTTTCTAACACTCATACAAGACTTTTACTTGTAAAATTGGACTGTATACACTTTTATAGCTGTCAGATAAGACCATTACCATGCAAATTGAACTATATTAACTTTTATAACTGTCATATAAGGCTTTATATTTGAAAATTGGACTATAGTAACTTTTATCACTGTCATATAAGGCTCTATATTTGAAAATTGAACTATAGTAACTTTTCTAGCTGTATTATAAGGTTGTTCGTATGAAAACTGGATGTATTATATCAATCCTGACGAAGAGCTGTCTCTCTAAGCAAATAATCTCGATGACTACTTGTGAATCACATTATCCTTGTCCTACTTGTGACAGGAGATTGTGTGCTAACAACTGCAACACTGGTCTGGCCAGAGCCGTTCTCGGCCGCCGTCTTAGCTCAGCTGGTTCGCTCGAATTGTAAATAAACACCTAATAAGGTATGCGTGGTTAACTGTGGAACACGCACTCGGCCATCACATACTCACACGTGCGAGATAATGCGTGTTAATTGCGATGTGGCAACAGCGCGTTTTCACCCGGGCAGAGTAGATCCTGAGATGGAGTGTTTGAATCTTGTGATCGCGTAGGTGCTAGACGGGTTCTAATCCAGGTTGGGTACATTAGATCATTTGAAGGGTACAGGGGAAAAGGGGGGAATGTGCAATTTTAGCTCAAATTGAACCGGTACTTCCATCTGTTAGACAATTAGGCAACCTTGTAATACACTTATTTTTAGAACCGTGTGTCTTACTAACCGTTCCGGTTATACGCTTTTGCAATAATTAAGCTAGTGGTTTTAGGGATGAGGAAGGCTTTATTTATAGGAAGTGCACCCGCATTTGATCGGAAGAAGAATGGTAATCTATTTTTAAAAAAACACCTCAGTATACCCGACCAAGATTTGAACCTCGATCTTCTCACCATCGGCAGTCTAGTCTGACACGAGAGTAGTGCCTTAGACCACGTGGTCACCGAAATGGGTCTTAGACATTTGGTTAATTGGCTAACAGAAGGAACCCGTTGATAGACAACGCTAACCACTTGAACATGAAGAAGTGGTAACTCAAAAATGTAGAACAAATATTGGTTATTGGGGGATTTTAGATAAACGGACAACTAGTCAACTTCAACGGTAGGTACACGTACTAAATATCAAGATAATCTAATAAATAATTGAGAATTTTTTTTCTCTAAATGGTTAACTACTATCTCTTTTCAAACAAATTCGGATACATTTACGTGGCCGAATGGTTCAATATTGTCCTTCTGATTACTGGAAAATCAAGATTCGAATCTCGGTCAGGTCTACTGAAGGGTTGTTTTCCTAAATTGTTTCCCACTCTCCTTTCATTTAAATGGGAATAAGTTACCTCTAAAATGCTTCCTTCCTCATCCCAACACCAATTAAGTAATTATTATATGTAGATATCCTGACGTGGTGATTAAAAAAAGTTTAGCTAAATATAAATAGCCGGGACGTGTAGTTAGATGTAAGGGCCTAATCCTAAGCACACACAGAGCCATTTAGAATGGTTTATTCTATTTAACTATACAGAGAAAAATATTTGTAATGGTCAGATATGTAATCAGGACATGGGGCATCAGGTTAAAAAAAACTTTCAAAACTGAATGGTAAATGTTTTCTGAGGAAATTAATGTAACAATTTTAGAAGTCAAGTGAAACATAACTTTAATTTGTACAGATTTCTTTGTAGTTGTACGATTTTCTAAATTGCTGAATAATTCTATCTCACTGCTTAACAGATCAAATTCGTTGCTGAAGAAAGTCTAACTGGCTGGGCTGGGGATGGATAAACCCTTATATATATATATATATATATAAACACGACTTCTCTCAGTAATTATCCATGTGATTTACCTTTTAGGGCATTTCCTGACACCTTATAGGGGCGAAAACTGGTGGTATGTAGGTGCAAACTACTGTAAACGCTTTAATAAATTTATTTTTTTAATCTTCTTTTTGAGGGATTGGTGAGGTGGGAGGGGAGGGGGGAGGCAGACAGCTTGGGGTATCTCAAACGAAGTTTTCCCAGTATTCTAGTCTGCTAAGAGTGGCTCTGTATTAAGCAAAGCTTAATTTGACAAGTACAATAATAATGTCAAATTCGTAAAAATTAAAATACATATTTATGATACTTTTGTTCCTGATATATTACGTCATTACATGTTTGATTTATTAAGCAGTCTTTATTCGTATTTATTAAACAATGAACCTATAGATACAAGCCATTAAGCATAAATTTAATAAACTACCTTCCACAAATAATACCAAAGACCTTTAAAACAAGAGTCAAGCCAACATCCTCTTAGACTTAAGATATAAAAAAAAAGTTTAGTGTTTAAACTGTGGTCTCCATTGCCAACAAGTTCCCCCCACGCATTAATAGCATTCAAAGTCCTTCCACTCTTTATCTGACAAAGATCATTATAATCATCAACATCACCATTTTCATCTAACAAACCACGAAACATCCTGCGTTTGTTACTAAGGAATGAAAAGAAGGAAAGGAAAACAAACAAAAAAAAAGTTGTCCTTTCACTTCGGTTGACCAATGGTTGGGGTCGGCGATGAATGCGGATTCTAATAGACAAGCGTTGCGAAATGTCAAGGTCACCCTGCGTGTTCTGAGGTTAAGATGCTATCTGAAACCACGCCTGGGTTTGAAACATGGGCTTGTTGCCATGGAAGGATACCCAGGACTTGGCATCCTTTGAATGGGCGGGGATGTCTTAAGGGTATATATACAAGTGTGTCTTGAATTTTTTCAAATGGTACCTTCTTTTAGCACCACGTCTTACTAGCCATTCGGGCTATACACTTATGTACTAATTACGATAGGCCTAATGGTTTTAGGGATTAGGTAGGTTATATTTATAGGAAGTGTACCTACATTTGCGTGGAGGGAGAGTGGGAAACTAATTTGGAAAATATAAACCTCAGTACACCCAGATGAGATTAGAACCTCAAGCTCCTCTTTATGTATTTATAGCCGTGTGGTCTAACAACGATTGATAATTTCTCTCTGACCGAGGCGGCTGCCTTAAGAGACCACCTCACGATCGATAAACTGGGAATTTCAATACAAGATTACGCTTAATCCAGAAAAAGTATCAAAATACTTTTTTTTTTTGCATTCTTTTCTTCACGATACATTAAGAAATAGGGGAATCAGTTTTTCATAGTAAAATACTTATTTTTTATTTTATTATGTAAATTCATAATAAATTAATTTCTAACCAAAATATAATAACTAATAAGTATAGACCCTATTATATTTGTCTATACTGTTTGATTATAAGTGTTAAAATGTATGAATGGTCTGTTAAAATAACATCAAATAACACATTTTATTAATACAATATTTGTACCTGTTGGACAATTATATTAATGATTGATAAATCATCTATTTACGTAATGATATCAACCTTCTTCAGTGGCCACGTGGCCTAAGGCGTCACTCTTCCAATTTATTAGACAGTCAACCACAGGGAGATCATGGTTTGAAACCAGGTTGGGTGTATTGAGACTGGTTTAAAAATTATTTTCCACTCTCCCTCCAATCAAATGCAGATACACTTATTCTAAATTCACTCTTCATCATCCTTAAGACATTAGCATAATTAGTACTTTTGCGTAAAGTCCGAATCGGTAGTAAGAGACAGCGATAAAAAAATTCTAGCTATATCTGATAAGTAAGCTTATTGTCAAAATATTATTGTGTTTAGAAGCAGATCATTTTGTATAATGTTCCTATTTCTAATGAAAAAAATAAATCTTTGTTCTGATGCAAAACTATCACAATTTGACATTGCGGTAAAACTATCTAATCAATGCGAACAGAATGGAAAGGACGTATTAGAAACAAATTCAATGTTGTAAGAAGATGTGACTCCACAAATTTTAAATACCATTTTTAGATGCACTCAGTCTGGAGCTCTAATCGAACCAAGACCTTTTTATATAGAGTCCATTACACCAGTGTTTATAAACTATCTCCAGTCGTGTACAACTTTTGGGGCCATGTCCTAGCCAATATATTATTATTTAGCAACGCGTCTTACTATCCGTTCGGGTTATACGCTTTAAGTACTAATTACGCTAATCGATTAGGAATTGGGAAGGTTGAATTAGAGGGAGTGAACCCGCATCTGCGTGGAGGGCGAGTGGATAACCATTTAGCAAAAACCACCCCCAGTTCACCCGACCGAGATTCGAACTTCGATCTCCTCGTCCTCAGCAATCGAACTCAACACGACTAGCACGTTAGCCAACTACGCCACCGAGGCGTGTCTTAGCCAGTATACCTCTTTTATCTATTCATAGTGAAAAAAAATAATTACAAATAAATATGAAGGAAATATAGCATTTTTAAAAGTCGATAACATCTCGTCAAAATACGCGTTAATTTTTTTCATCGGACTTAATATTATTAAAAACTATTTAATGATAAATAAAACTTAGTGGCGTATTGTGTACCCCATGCAATCCTGAACGTACCCCTAGGGGTACGCGTACCATAGCTCGTTAAAAATTACTCACTAGACTATTCATGCGGTCATTCCTATCAATAACCGAAAATAAACCCTTCCTTCACCTCTGACAATACGTGTATTAATCACAACTTGTAAATGTGTGGAATGTCAGGCCTCCCCCATGGTTCGGATCCCACGTTAAACTGTAGGTCCTCCATTTAATCTCGCATTCACCCTACCATTACACATGAGCGTAATTGCGTATAACCCGAACAGGTAGTAAAACTAGGTTCTAATAATAATAATAATAATAATAATAATAATAATAATAATAATAATAATAATAACAACAGGAAATGTTTATTGACCACCCTGTGGCTATTATTTCTAGGCTGTTCTCGTAGATCGCGTGACTGAGCCCGAACATGGCCTTCGATATAAGGGCAAGGCCGGGGGGAATAATACAGCGTTGAAGTTTACTCTAATCGTAGGGCCCTCTTAAGAGGTTAGCTCGAGGTTGCCCTTCTCCTCTTAATATGATAACAAGACAATCACTGATCAACTACACATTCGCCAAATATATAGTTTTACCTTTAGTCTCCATACTAGTTATTTTTATTAGGTAGCAGTAATTCTTTTTATCGCCACGTCTTACCGTCCCAGTTAAATGCCTATGTACTAATTACGCTAATAAGTTAGGGATGAGAAAGGTTGAATTTAGTGAAATTGTACACCCTATTTTCGTTTAAGGGGAGTAGGTAATCATTTAGTAAAAAACACCCCAAAGTATGGTAAACTAGGAACAAACCCCGATCTCCCAGACATTGGTATTTAGTCTATTGCGAAAGTGACGCCTTAGACTATGTGTCCCTTGAAGTGGGTAGGAGGCAATAATGTAATGAGGGAAATACATAAGAGCTTATAAATGGGGGTCTAGACCCCCCTGTAATTTGGTGCCCCCCACCTGCGGGGCTATATATAGGTACAGTAGCCCCGTGACTTCTTTGGTGCTGACTGACAGCTCACAGCTGACTTCTGACAGTCAACATTTAGGTATATACCTTAATCTTGACGGTCAGAAGTGACCGCTGCTAAACACATGTTTTTGCAGATCATATGGTTCGGCGTAGGGATACATAATTTGGTCTAGTAACTTTTCAAAGCTTTTAGCTGTCAGCTGTCAGTCAGCACCAAATAAACCATGGGACTACTGTATAAACACTTTCAATGGCTACAGGTATAGTACAATTTCATATCAATCTCCCCTTTAAAAAAATGTAGCTTCCTACAAACGGGGAGAGACATGAAGGCCTGATATATTTATAATAAGCTGTATTTCTTTCCTCGGTAGATACAAGTCATTGATATAAAATTAAATCTGTACCAATCTTAGGCCAACAAATCTGAATAATTTATTATACAAAATTATGAAGTTTAGAATGTTTAAAATAATAAAAAAAACTATTACTTTCAAATTAAATGTAATTATATCATCTTTTATTTTGTTCAACATTTTGTTCGATAATTTAAAAAAAATGTAATTGACTAAAAATAATGTTTTGCCTTCATAGCTTTTTAAACCCTACCACTACCACCAGGGACCCCCACCCCAGCCCCGGCCCACTCTAAGGGCCCCGGTCGTCTCCCAATGCGCATAATTTCCATTTAGTGCTACCCCATCGCCAAAACTTAGAGAAACACTTCCCAAATATTTTTATTTATCACTATAGCTATCTCTCTCATTTATTTAGGACATCACTGGTTGATAGTCTAAGCTGATTTAAAATACTATTAACAAACAAATATTTCTGCTTATATGATCGTTGATCAAAAGGTTTAAATAGATATATTATTTAACTGTATTAATATAAACCCTAAATTTATAATGCTATCAGTGTGAGATTTCAAATAATCTATAAAGCCTAACATCACACCTATTTTGGGACAATTTTTATCTTCCACAAATTACTCCTCTTATCCCAAATCACTCGACGTACTTGATCAAGATTGAACCCGGCTCCTTCCCTACCATAATAAAATACACAATCCTTACAAATACATTCTCATTTTCTAGGAAACGTCTTTTAAAAAATACAAACAATTTTTTTGCAACCAAAATTGATAACGTTTCACTATTTTATAGGAAACTTATAGATAATATATATCAAGAGTGACAGTTTAAAATCACATGACCTCATGAATGACTATATGAAAGTAGATATAGTAACTTTTCTAGCTGTCAGATAAGGTTCTCCCAATAAAAATCCGATTGCAGCTTTTGCTAGTTATTTCACTCTGTTAGATTTAAACTTTACCAACAGATCTTGGTGGACCAGACACACACAAAATAAGATAACCATCGATTAATAAATATTATTAATCTCTATTAGCAGGACATGTGCAACATAAAACACCCTTTTCAAGAGCAACAACTTTAAAGAAACCGAAAACTATCTTTACCTGTGACCCGGCTCGTGGTTAATTGTGATTATAAAATAATTTTAATGAACCTTGAATGTATGATGTGTGATGACACCCAACCCCATTCTTCTTGAAGTAAACTTTGTCTAGAGGTGCTAATGTGACCTTCCCGCAACGGCCTTCATAACCTTTTTGTCAGGTCTGACAGCTTCTTTACAAATACATCGGATGATCGAACAAGTTAAAGTGTAGTTTCGACAGGAAACCATCGTGAAGGTCTCTTGAATGGCACGCCAATTAACAAAACCCACACCCACTTCGGTGGTCACATAGTCTAAGGTACTACTTTCACAGCAGACTAGACTGCTGATGACGAGGAGATTGAGGCTCGAATTTCTGTCGGGTGTATTGAAGGTTGTTTTTACCAACCACTTTTTCTCCCCGCAAATGGAGGTACACTTCCTCTAAATTCAAACTTACTCATCCCCAACCCAGTAGTGTAATTAGTAGATAAGCGTATAACCAGAACGGATAGTAAGATATGTTGTTAAAAAAACAATAGCCACAGTAGCTAAAAGACGCTGAAGCGTCGTGACGACACTGCTATAAAGATGCTAGAGCAATAGTTCTCAACCCTTTTCAGATGACGCCCCCCTTTGGTAGCTTATCCAATTCTTAAGTCCCCTCCCCCCTATTTTTTGCGATGGCTATAATAATAAAATGTTTTGTCTTCTAGTCACTTCTTTATTCTAAACAAAAATCATTGTATCACTGTCAACGTAGTGGTCCAAAACATATGACTGAACATTAGTGTGATGATTGGCACTGTTTTGTTTTCAGTCACAAAAACAAAGAGTGGAAAAGGCTAGAAGGGCAGGGGAGGGGGGGGGGGTTAGAACTCCCTTAAACCTCTCCAAACAATGTTAACTAATCCTTTTTTACTCTACCGCTACGCGTTTCCCTTCTCGTTCCGGTTAAAAGGATTATATTTATATTAACTACATCAGGGAGGTAGAGGTGAGCTAGGTAGAATTTTAGAATAAATGTGCCTGAATTTGCGTAGGAGAGATGGGAGACCATTTATTTTAAACTTTATTCAACACACTCACCCCAAACTTCCATTCACAGGCCACTCAGACTAAATGGGAATAGCACTTAGATCGCATTTCCACTGATACGTGTATTGAAAAAATAATACTACTGTTCATTTAGATCAAATTAAAATGTAAATTATTCAAGACATAAAACATAAAGGTGTGACATTATATAATCATTAATAATTATCATAATATTATATACGAATTGTTGTTATCTCAGCTCATGCATCGTACTCGATTGTCTGGGCGTTAAAGTCGTTCTTAGTTTTGTGGATGGTTGCAGATGTCTATTTTTGTGGCCTGTGATGCCATGAATCGTTTGATACAATTTTAAAAAAAACGTGAAAGTAGTTCTAGGGACTTTTCTAGCTATCATAAAAGGTTATTCATATAAAAATTGAACTACAACTAAAGCTAAGAAGATAAAACCCAGCACCCAACCTTATTTCATAAGAATTATCAACCAAGACACAACCTTTTCTATGGTCAAATAAGTGAATATTCATTGGTCTGCCGTCTAGCTTTGTTTAACATTAACACTACCATTGATAGGCTTCTGTATTTTCTTTTATGCTTGTTTTAATTAAAGAAAAATGGTGTCAACAAAAGATAAACTTCACCGAATGAATATAGGGCTATTACTTCACAAAACACATATAACACACAAGACAATACTAAATTAGGTTATCCTTAGATCATAATTAACGCACTTCACAAACTCACGGAAGAATGTGCAGATGATTTCACTTGACGCACTATTCATCAACTAAAATATTCGAGGCTCATGTTTATTTGGTAGATATTTTATTAGTCGAGGTTGTTAATGATTGATATGAATCAACCCCCTCCCCTACCTTTCTCCCTCTCTTTACCCCGAGGTAATCACGCACGCAACTGATGGTATTCTGTCACGATTGTTCACGCAGGTACGTCAAAGGAGGTAGCAACAGAAACTCCTACTCGTTCCTGATCCCCTTGGACGACTGCGGTACCACGTCTTCTTGCAGACTGTGCAATTCTGTAGACAACATCATCGTGATCCAGACCGACGACACCGTCCAGGTCAGTTATACTACAACCACAGATATTTGTGACGTCATACTTGACCTTGCTCTGGTATGTGCTCTTTCTGCCCAGAGTATGTGGTGGACCAATCACTTTGCGCGGTTTCTGAGAGACAGATCTAAAGCGCGAGGCGCAGTTTCATTGCCGTAATCAAGTTGTTTTAAAAGAGAACCTTCCACCGTTTGACTTGCTGCGTGAAATGGCTTTGCCCAGGGGAATCTCAAAGTCTTTTTTTTATGAGAGTTGAAGCCCCTTAAGTTGGGGGTGTAGGGAACTCGAGCTAAGAGCAGTGGTTTTTGCAGTTTTTATATAAAAACTTTTTTTTGGCTAAAATGAATAAAGGATTTCTCCAGTAGAAACATAAACTTTAGTTTTATTCACATAGTGACTTAAAAGGTTCTTGAATATCTGTCAAGGATGTCCTGGAATTTATATTTGACGTTACTCAAGAAATAAAATTTCACAATTTGAAATTTGAAATACTAAATTTGTGCTATTTTAGTAAATTTTGATGACAATTATTGGTCTACATTTTTATTTAACATATTTTCGGTCAGAGTTATAAAAATATTACGTGGTTGCACAATATTTTTTAAAAATAAATTACAGATATTCTATTTTTTCATGTTTTAGAAGGAAACCACAGTATTAATACCAAATTCACTACACGTAAACTGACAAAGAAATACCCTCAAATATTTGGGCTTTCTTACAGGAAATTTGGGATGCGGCCCGGAAGATCTCTTGCGCCTCAACAGGCAACAAAAAGAGAGTGCACTTCCGGCCATTCGTGGTTGACATGTTGGAGGTAGTGTCTGTTCCAGTGCCGAATGGTTTGATTGACTGTTGGATGGACATACAGAGGGGGAAATACCCAAACGTGAGTATTAATATATACTCTAGTAGTGACGCCCATTTTGGAGGTAATGTTCATCTCGTTATCCACGGGTTTGATCAACTGTTGGATGAATATACAGAGGGGGAAATACCCAAACGTGAATATTAATCTATACTTTTAATAGTGACGGCCATTTTGGAGGTTACGTCCCTCTCATTATCCATGGGTTTAGTTAATTGTTGGATGGACATACAAAGGGGGATTACACAAACGTAGGTAATAATCCGTACTTTAGTATTGACAACCATTTTGGAGGTAATGTCCATCTCACTGGTATGGCGATAGAAGAAAACCATTTAGTAACCATCATTACAGGTGATTGGGATTCCAAACTCTACCATCTCGTCAACGGCAAACCAGACTATACTGAGGTGACGTATTAATTCCGATGCTCACCGATGGGCTTATATAATCAGTGTCCAGAAAGTGCCCTGATAATGAAATACCTGTGTCCAAGTGTAATACGTCCAAACCCGTTGCGACGTGTGTCTCGTTACAGACCTCACCTATCGAAGAGATCATCAAGATCGGCGAGACCCTGACCGTTCTGGTGTACATCAAGGACGAACAGAGGCAGCACGACATCAGGGTGCGGGACTGCTGGGCCTACGACGGTGAAGACTACGACTCCCCGGAAACTCACAAGCTCCAGCTAACAGACAACCAGGGATGTCCCATGTGAGTGTGTGTGTGTGTGTGTGTGTCTTCCCGACCCGATTCCTCGAATGCGCGTTCCAATGGTTCCAAGAGTGACTCCGTTCGGACCACAGGCAGATGTACCTATTACTCTAATGTGTTATGTATGAGGAAGGTTGGATTTAGAGGAAATGAATCCACATTTGCTTGTGAAGTGGAATAGCATATGGTAAAAAAACCACCCTCAGTAGGCCCAATCTATTGCTGATGTGATGCCTTAGACCAGTAATTAATCGGCAACCGGACAATCTCGGGGCAATTTTCGGTAGATCGCGTAGGAAAAACTACATAGTTTTTAAAATTCGATCTTTTGAGTCTTATAAGCTCGCAAGTTTACTTTCAAATCATATTTGAGTGTGACCAGTGACTAAAATTACCTTGGTCAGTCATAATCGGTAATGTTACAAGAAAATTATATACAGGATGATTCACTCGGGATTGAACACCTTTTTAAAAAAAAATTAACTCATGATTGGAAAGTCACATTTGAATTATTTAAGACTACCTTGACCCATGACATGTAAGAATGTCTCATATAAGATGCTGGAAGTGCCCACCACCCACGCTCATCCTATATTCCACATAAAATAGTTCAGTCCCGAGTGAATCATCTTGTAATTTTGTATGGCAGTATACACTTCATTTCTTTTATTTTTCTTTCTTTTCTTGAAGGGTTGGGACATAAGTTTTCAAGGAAAGTTGATTTTAAGGAATAAATATAAGATGTATAAACAGTGGGAAAAGGATGCAAAATTAGAGCGGAGAAAAGAGAGATGATCGTGGGGATTTTGATAAGTTTATAATTCAATCGGAATCTTAAAAGGTTGGCGAACCCTGGCTTGAATAATTCGAGAGAACAAATTGAATTATGTACAAACAGCATACGTCACTTCCCACGGTACTCCTTATCTCTCGAGTGGAATTGAAAGTGGGTGAAGCTCCGTGTTGTTGCAGTTCTTATAATATTTTTTTGTCCAAAATACATACAATATTGCTTCAGAAGATAATCTTAGTTTCATTTTCTACACACAGTTATCTTAAAAGTTCTAAAATGAATGTCAAAGACATCGAAAAATTTGATCAGGACACTTCTTCCTTTTTTAAAAAGATCCTCTTCAAATGTCCCCATGCTCATTCCAAATATTCAAGAAATTTGACACTACAATTTGTAGAAAATGTAACTAAACTTGTTTATTGAATCTATATTTTATTTATTTTGGCCATAAAAGTGTTTTTTTTAATATAAAAACAGTCATAATACATACCATGACTCGCTTTTTACTCCCCCCCCCACCCCTTTCCACCACCATAAAGTGGTAAAACATATTTCGTGAAATATTGTTATTCAGCGGATACATTTTTTTTGTACATGGCGTCAATTTTATCCTCATATTTACACTACTAGGCTTGGGATAAGGAAGGCTGAAATTGAGGAAATATACCTCAAATCTGCGTAGAAGGAGGGTAGGAAACCATTTTCGTAAAAAATATAAACACCCTAAGTACATCCAACCAAGATTAAAATCACAACCTTCCCGTCATTGGAAACAGTATTTTGTGGATTTGACGCCTTAGATGTGGATATTTGTTAGTTAATCCATAAACCACGTAAC
Organism: Timema douglasi; assembly: GCA_901482245.1. NCBI lineage: Eukaryota > Metazoa > Arthropoda > Insecta > Phasmatodea > Timematidae > Timema > Timema douglasi. The sequence continues at coordinate 262,970 of CABEEJ010000325.1, forward strand.
GCTGTTGAGAAGAGGATTGAGGGGGGGGGGGGCACTTATATCTACATGATGTTACAAGGGGAGGAGGGGGCATATTACAGTGTTACGTAACACATATCTTATACAGGATGGTACGTAAAATCTTGACATATTTAATAAAACTTTATCTTTACTATATTTTTAATTATAAATGACCCGCTTCGTTGGCCACGTGGTCTAACGTGCTACTCTCATGTTGGGGTACACTGCCGAAGATGGGGAGATCAGGTTTCCATCCCGGTCGGGTGCACTAAGGGTGGTTTTCTTAAATGGTTTTGCAGGCCCCCAGGAAAATTCGGATACATTTCCTCTAAGTTAAGCTTTCATAATCCATAACATATTGGTGTAATTAGTACATAGGTGTATAACCCTAACGGGTAGTTACATGCGGTTCTAGAAAAAACCATTAATACATGCTTTAAATTAAACTTAAAATAATATAAAAAGATTGACAATTTTCTACATACCCTTGAACTTAAATTCCAATGATGAAAAAATAAGATTATGGTAAGTGTTTTCACCTGTATTCTCTCTCTTAATGTTACAAAAAAAAAACTTCCCTATGAAATAATGACATTCACTCTTGATGTGAAAAGTTACGTAACACATCTTGAAAAAAGGGTGGGTGGGTTATAAGGGTCATAATAAATGTACACTATTACTTGGTTGTTACATGAAGGCGGGGTGAGGGAGGAGGGTATAAAAAAGTAAGAAAAAAAAAGTCACTTAGTTCATGGATGACCCGGAAGACACTTGATTCGTTTTCATATTTGAATTCCCCAAAGAGTACCTTCTGCATCTAACAATATTGTTTGACGGTGTAACTGTTTTCACGTGTGAGCTGAAATATAATTATACTTATGAGTACTAATGATTTAATTCTACATTGTTTTTTCCTTTTCAGTAAAAAGAAACTCATTACGACCTGGCAAAGAACTCAGCAGACAGGGAAGTCTGGTGCCAGTCTAATCGCCTACACAAGCTTGTCTGCATTCAAGTTCCCTGATAAAATGCAGGTCTACCTTACATGCAACATTGAGGTAAATGTAATATTCGAGATATCTTAGTAAAAACATCAAAATATACGCATTTATATATTGGTTTTCAGGTATTTTTCGTCATGTAATAATTTATAACTTTAAAAACAAAAAAGGTAAGGTCGAACATAAATAAAATAGTCGGTATATCTGTAACAACTTACTTTGTTTACCCTTCCATAGTCTTGGTACCATGAAATATGAATTTATCACAGTTCTAGAAAAAAAAATAGTCACATCAGTAATGAATGGCGGTAAGTGTCAATTTAGGCAATATTGCAATGGAATCGAATTTGGAAACATTAAATTAACAGGGTAACAGCTTATCTCAGTTAATAGCGTGTCTGTCCACTGTGCTAAGATTACTGGGTTCGATTCACGAAATGGCCGAAAAATGTATTTATGGTAAAATAAGGTTTTCCCCCTTTCACAGTGATAAATTAACGGTCAGGGGCTGGTTGTGTTGCCTGTTCTAGATTTTAGTTAGTTTATAAGTCGTGTGAGGATATAATAAATCGGTTCAGAAAGTGTAAGTTAAGTACTTCAAATAAATGAAAAATTAAATTAAATGCCAAAGCTTTACCTAGATTTGTACTGGATAATACCGTATATTCTTTTAGCATCGCGTCTTACTACCCGTTCGTATTGTACGCAGATGTATTAATTCACTAATGGTTTTATAGTTAAGGTTTTATTATATGAAGTGTACCCTCATTTGCATAGAGAGAGAGTGGAAAACAATTTTAGAAAAAGCCTCATTAGGCCTACACCCGCCCGAAATTTGAACCTCAATCTTCCCATCATCAGCAGTCTAGTGTACTGCGAGAGAAGCGCCATATACCATGCGGCCACTGAAGCGGGTGTCATACCCTAGTCATTATTTTTTTAAATATGTAATGAAGCAAAACTGTGAGATCATTGCCGTGTCGTGGGGCGCTGCCAGCGTAAGAAGAGTTAGTTTAAACTGTACTTGTGTTATGTTCTCATCACTCTCTGTGCTCTTATACTTCCTAAAATAGAAATACAAACATACTTGTGTCGATATCTGGATGTTCAAACTTTGAATCAAATTAGTGTGTAGTGTCTATCTACCTCTGTGCTCTAGAGGTCAGAGTTTCTGGATACAAATCCAGTGGTCCCTGGCTCGATTCCCGGGACCTCCAGATTTTTCTGTGAAGCAGTGGGTCTGGAACGAGGAGTTAAGCTCAGTCTCGTAAGGACAATTAAGGAGCTAACTGAATCATTAAGTAGCGGCTACTATCTAGAAAAAATAGATTGACGGCCGGAGGGTTCGTTGTGTTGACCACATGACACCCTCAATTCACAGGTTTTGGTATTATCATATCAAAAATGCAGCGACTGATCGGTCGGTATAGATAGCTTGCAGGCTAAGGCCATGGAGTTGACTTTATAACTAAGTATTTAAGACAAAATTTTATAGCCCTTAGTTTGAATTTGTGGATGGCACATTTGAGAATGAATATGGATTTAGATGCTGAGAATAATGCATTTTAAACACATTCATAAAGAATAACTTTAATGTTTCAGATTTGTTTCGGTGAATGCGAAGGCCGATGCGGGGGTGAACCTTCCATTCCTATTTCGACAGTAGTACCACCCACCCCGGTAACAAGGCCAACACCACCTCCTAGGCCTGTGTGTTATCCTGGCAGCAAGAACCCCGCTTGTCCTCAAACGACCACATACCTGCCTCCTGTGACAACCACAGAGCCTCCACTTCGTTGTTACCCAGGAAATCCAGATCCTAGATGTCCAAAACCAGTTACCCAGCCTCCACTTCGTTGTTACCCAGGAAATCCGGATCCTAGATGCCCCCAAACTACTACCCAGCCTCCACTTAGATGTTACCCAGGAAGTCCGGATCCTAGATGCCCCCAAACTACCACCCAGGCCCCACTTAGATGTTACCCAGGAAATCCGGATCCTAGATGTCCCCAAACTACTACCCAACCTCCGCTTAGATGCTATCCAGGAAATACAGATCCTAGATGTCCCCAAACTACTACCCTGCCTCCACTTAGATGTTACCCAGGGAATCCAGATCCTAGATGTCCCCAAACAACTACCCAGCCTCCACTTAGATGTTACCCAGGAAATCCTGATCCTAGATGTCCAAAACCAGTTACCCAGCCTCCACTTAGATGTTATCCAGGAAACCCGGATCCAAGATGTCCCCAAACTACAACACTTCCCGCTACCTACTTACCTCCAACTACAACAGAAACTCCGTTAATATGTTACCCAGGTAATCCTGATAAAAGATGTCCACAGACTACCACACTGCCACCTCTGAGATGTTACCCAGGTAATCCTGATAAAAGATGTCCTCAGACTACCACACAACCACCTTTGAGATGTTACCCAGGTAATCCTGACCCAAGGTGTCCTCAAACAACCACTCAACCACCTCTGAGATGTTACCCAGGTAATCCTGACCCAAGATGTCCTCAGACTACCACACAGCCACCTCTGAGATGTTACCCAGGTAATCCTGACCCAAGGTGTCCTCAAACAACCACAGAAGCACCTCTGAGATGTTACCCAGGTAATCCTGATAAAAGATGTCCTCAGACTACCACACAGCCACCTCTGAGATGTTACCCAGGTAATCCTGATAAAAGATGTCCTCAGACAACCACACAACCACCTCTGAGATGTTACCCAGGTAATCCTGACCCAAGATGTCCTCAAACAACCACTCAACCACCTCTGAGATGTTATCCAGGTAATCCTGACCCAAGATGTCCTCAGACTACCACACAGCCACCTTTGAGATGCTACCCAGGTAATCCTGACCCAAGATGTCCTCAAATAACCACACAGCCACCTCTGAGATGCTACCCAGGTAATCCTGATCCACGTTGCCCACAAACAACTACCCAACCTCCATTGAATTGTTATCCTGGTACGCCTGATACACGCTGTCCGAATCCTAGCACTCGACCACCAGCCACCTATCTTCCCCCAGTAACAACTGAACCTCCCTTAAGTTGCTACCCTGGTAATCCAGACAAACGATGTCCCCAGACAACAACACAGCCACCTCTTAGGTGCTATCCAGGTAATCCTGACCCAAGATGCCCAATAGCTATAACTCAACCTCCAACACCATCTGTACCAGCTACAACTACTCAAAAACCTTTGAGATGTTACCCTGGTAATCCTGACCCAAGGTGTCCTCAAACAACCACACAGCCACCTTTGAGATGCTACCCTGGTAATCCTGACCCAAGGTGTCCTCAAACAACTACAGAACCACCCCTTAGATGTTACCCAGGTAATCCTGATAAAAGATGATCCTCAAACAACGACTCAACCACCCCTGAGATGTTACCCAGGTAATCCTGATAAAAGATGTCCTCAGACAACCACACAGCCACCTCTAAGATGTTATCCTGGTAATCCTGACCCAAGATGTCCTCAGACAACCACACAACCTCCTCTGAGATGTTACCCTGGTAATCCTGACCCAAGATGTCCTCAAACAACCACACAGCCACCTTTGAGATGCTACCCTGGTAATCCTGACCCAAGGTGTCCTCAGACAACCACACAACCACCTCTTAGATGTTACCCAGGTAATCCTGATAAAAGATGTCCCCAAACAACCACACAGCCACCTTTGAGATGTTACCCTGGTAATCCTGACCCAAGGTGTCCTCAAACAACTACAGAACCACCCCTTAGATGTTACCCAGGTAATCCTGATAAAAGATGATCCTCAAACAACGACTCAACCACCTTTGAGATGTTACCCAGGTAATCCTGATAAAAGATGTCCTCAGACAACCACACAGCCACCTCTGAGATGTTATCCTGGTAATCCTGATTCAAGGTGTCCTCAAACAACCACACAACCACCTCTGAGATGTTACCCTGGTAATCCCGACCCAAGATGTCCTCAGACAACCACACAACCACCTCTGAGATGTTACCCTGGTAATCCCGACCCAAGGTGTCCTCAAACAACCATTCAACCACCTGCAACATATTTACCACCCACAACCACTCAACCACCTCTTAGATGCTACCCAGGTAATCCTGATAAAAGATGTCCTCAGACAACCACACAGCCACCTCTGAGATGCTACCCTGGTAATCCTGACCCTAGGTGTCCTCAAACAACCACAGAACCACCTCTTAGATGTTACCCAGGTAATCCAGATAAAAGATGTCCTCAGACAACTACTCAACCACCTTTGAGATGTTACCCAGGTAATCCTGATCCAAGGTGTCCTCAAACAACTACAGAACCACCCCTGAGATGTTACCCAGGTAATCCTGATAAAAGATGTCCTCAGACAACCACACAGCCACCTCTGAGATGTTACCCAGGTAATCCTGACCCTAGGTGTCCTCAAACAACCACAGAACCACCTCTTAGATGTTACCCAGGTAATCCTGATAAAAGATGTCCTCAGACAACCACACAGCCACCTCTGAGATGTTACCCAGGTAATCCTGATAAAAGATGTCCTCAGACTACCACACAGCCACCTCTGAGATGTTACCCAGGTAATCCTGACCCAAGGTGTCCTCAAACAACCACAGAACCACCTCTTAGATGTTACCCAGGTAATCCTGATAAAAGATGTCCTCAGACAACTACTCAACCACCTTTGAGATGTTTCCCAGGTAATACTGATCCAAGATGTCCCCAAACAACCACACAGCCACCTCTAAGATGCTACCCAGGTAATCCTGATCCAAGGTGTCCCCAAACAACCACACAGCCACCTCTGAGATGTTACCCAGGTAATCCTGATCCAAGATGTCCCCAAACAACCACACAGCCACCTCTGAGATGTTACCCAGGTAATCCTGACCCAAGGTGTCCCCAAACAACCACACAGCCACCTCTGAGATGTTACCCAGGTAATCCCGACCCAAGATGTCCCCAAAAAACCACACAGCCACCTCTGAGATGTTACCCAGGTAATCCTGACCCAAGGTGTCCTCAGGCAATAACCCAACCTCCTCTGAGATGTTACCCAGGTAATCCCGACCCAAGATGTCCTCAAACCACCACCCCACCACCCACGTACATACCCCCGCCTGCCACTACCACTCCGTTTTTCTGTCCCTGTTTAACACAATCAACTACAACACCTAAGCCTTCTTCTCTACCGGTTTGTTATCCTGGTTCTCTCGATCCTCGATGTGCCCCCACAACCACAACTCAGCGTCCTACAACCACGCGCCTCATCTGCTACCCAGGATCCCCTGATCCTAGATGCCCTACCACCACGACTCAGCGTCCTACAAACCACGCGCCTCATCTGCTACCCAGGATCCCCTGATCCTAGATGTCCTACCACCACGACTCAGCGTACTACAACCACGCGCCTCATCTGCTACCCAGGATCCCCTGATCCTAGATGTCCTACAGCCACGACATCGACGTCTACCCCGGGGCCAACGTATTTGCCACCTACTGAACTCCCTCCGGGCTGCTTCCCCGGGTCTTCGGACAAAATATGTGTTGGTTTTGAAAGTGGGAAAGTGATCACTCAAGTCAAACCCCCGAGATGTTTCCCTGGCACCAACGACCCAAGCTGCTATTCGGAGGACACGGACTCTTCATTGATAATATCCGAAGGAAGGACAACGACGGTCCCTCCACCGAACGTCGTGACGAGTTCTGTGACCAAGCAGAGAGAGGACGGAGATTTCCACGGGAAGGACCAGGACCCGCGCTATCACGCTTTCCATTCATGTGAGTCCTTTTAACTTGATCATACAGATACATTATTGTAATCATTAAGCTTTGTTGGCCCCCAGATTATGTATCCTCGAACCCAATAAAATAAGTCTAGCATTTATATCTGTCTGTTTGTCTCCATGTCTGTCTGATTGTTTCCATGTCTGTCTGTCCCCATGCATCTCTTTCTGCCGCCATGTTTGTCTCTAACCCTATGTAACCATGTGTGTCTGTCTGTCCCCATGTTATGTCTGTCTACCCCCATGTGTGTCTCTCTGGCCCCATGTATGTATGTCTGTCCCCATGTGTGTCTGTATGTAACCATGTTTGTCTCTAGCCCTATGTAACCATGTGTGTCTGTCTGTCCCCATGTTTGTCTGTCCACCCCCATGTTTGTTTGTCTGACCCCATGTGTGTCTGTATGTAACCATGTTTGTTTGTCTGTTCTTATATTTGCCTCTCTGCCTTTTTTCCATGTTGATCTATTGAAATGATTGTCTGTTTGTTCTCATGACTGTCTGGACCTTTGGCTAAAACTACCAGATTTATTTCGTTCAAGCTTTATATCTAACTGTTAAATGGTCGTATCTCAGAACATTCTAAAAAAATATATTACTGTTAGCTCTTAAATCAAGGTTAGCTTACTGCCGACTTTTTTTTTGGATCTTGGAAATTCTTTCAACAATGGTTTTATTGATTTTGTTTAAAATGGGGGAGTGATTGACACTTCAAATAACAATAAATACTTGTGCTTCGTGTGGGGGGAGGAGGGGACTATTTATTGGTAGTTAACTGATGTATTTTTTTTAAATTTAACTTTTTTTAAATGGTTCTAATGTTTTTTTTCAGAATGGGGAGATTTTTATATGATAAAAACTAGTATAAATTCCTTTTTATGAAAAATAAAATAAAATAAGAATAGTCAGTCTACTGCTAACTAATATTTAAAAATTTTGTCACTGACTATAAAATAACATATGGGGAATTATGCGCGGTTGTATTGTAGGGTCTACCATTTATTTTAATTCATGCTAGGGGGCAGGTTGGCATGTATAACTTTATTAGGAAGTGAGGTGTCGTCCTGCTTACCAAGATCATCATAATTTGTAGAACCATGAGACACAAACCGGCAACCAACTTTTACGATTAGGCTGTCAAATAAGTTAATAGGATAAAAACCTTGACAATAACAATGATCGCTTACTCTTTGTGCTTCAAACGATGACGTTACCTACTTGGTGATTTCAAAGATATTTTGCACAGCGGATTGTATATTAACTTAAAGCACCTAAGCAATCTAAACACTATCACACTTAGAAACCAATTTATAAAATAGAAAGAGAGGAATTAAAATGAGCAGTTCACCATACGAGGTTTCTTGTTTATCTACTAATAACACTTCCCCTCTTCCTATGACGAGTTTACACAGTCTTTATACTATTTGTGCCTTGAAAGCATTGCCCTGTGTAAAAAAAATTACCTTTATCTTGTTTCCTATTCTAGAAATACATATGCTTCCACGGATATTTTTTAAAATTTAAATTTTGGTAGAAATATTCCTGCAGGCCATTTTCGCAACCAAACCAAATAGCCTAAGTTGTAGATGATTTATAAAATATACACTTACAAAAAATAAACTTCAAGACAAAAATAATAATTTTTTGACCCTATAGGAATATTGTCTAGAATTATCTAAGTAAATGGTTTTTGTTCCTTAAATATTTGGTTCTTCCCCCGTGGAGGATATAAATGTCTCTCTCTCTCTCTCTCTCTCTCTCTCTCTATATATATATATATATATATATATATATATATATATATAATAATGAAAATGGTTTGTGTCGAACTACAGGAATCATTGTATAGAGGAATCGCTTCACGTTATATATATACAAAATCCATTTTCATTACTTATTAAAAAATATAAATGAATGTATTCTAATAATTTTAATTTCAAGGGTGTGAAAGGGGGAATTAATTTAGGATTAAAATTAGAATATATTCTATCTAGATCAATTTAATTTACAATTTATATTTATGAAATCTTAAGGACTATAAAAAACAATTAGAGCTGTCTTTAAAGAATAGATGTAAATTGTACGGGTCAGATAGTATATTTAATGGGTCAGCTAGTATATAAAGTGGCCCAGCTAATAGCTTCGACGGGACAGATAGTATATTTAAGAAACCAGTTCGTATATTTAACTGGCCAGCTAGTATTGTCTACGGACCTATTAGAATAATATTTAAGATACCAGTTTGCCGTAATCAATGAGTCAACCAGTATCTTCAACAGACCAACTAGTATAATATTTAAGGAGCCAGTTAGTATATTTAATGGGCCAATCTCCTTCAAGCCAGCTAGTTTAGTTCAACTAACCAGCTAGTATCTCCAATGACCCAGCTAGTACCTTCATAACGTTCGTTACTGTTTCAGACCTGTACGAGCCTCGCAAACCATCCACCCGCCGTCGTAACTACGGCAAGAGAGACGTCGAAGACGCCCTGACGCGCGCGAACCTCGAGCTGGACCAGGACAGGAAGTTGGAGAAGAGGAGTGTAGACGAGAAGCAGGTGGTGTCCATTACCCTCGGCGTCCGGGGTCTCATGGTAGGCTCAGAGAAGGACCTGTTAGCCCACGCGATAAGGAAGAGGGAGGTGAATCCCATACCAGAGCCGGAAATCGTCGAGCCTAAGGCAAGACCGTCCTCCTCGGTGAGTCTCTTCTCGAGTCTCAACCTCACTATCGGTGCTGCTCTCCTCTCTGCAGTCTTTATGATGATCGGATATGTTTACCTCCAGAAGAGAAGAAGTTCGATTAAGTTGACACAGAGAGTTGTTACAGTTCATCCGGAGTTAAGAGTGAAGTGAAAAAAGAAAAAGAAAGTGGGACATAGAAAGATTTTTTTTTATCGAAAGGTGAGACTGAAGCAGACTGAAAATATGAGTACAGCAGTTTAAAATAAAGGTGGTGACAATCTATAATCCGTTCACGGTAATTTTGGTCTTTTATTTTTTATGACAGATTACAAGTTATTGAAGTTTGTTCGGTAATCATCAACATAGAAAATAAGTTATCATCACATTTGTCAAGTTAAGTTGACAAAGTGACCAAATTTATTTGAAAGATGGAGGGATATAAATAAGAGCCCATCGTAAAAGGCCAAATTTATCGTGAATAGATTATACCTAATGTTAATAATGTATACCGTGAGATATCTGAATAGTTGTAATTTAAAGTTTTATACTGTACATGTTATTTATCACATTCATTTTGAGTTTATCGTTGCAATTTTTTTCACACGATTTTTTTTTAATAGCCATTTTAGTTTAAGTTTCCAATGTAACAAACAGATTGTTTTTAATTATATTTTATGAAAATATATTACATTTTAATTTCGATAGTGTACCAATCTATTTTTATCTGTTAAATTGGTCACTTTAGACTTTAAATTGTACTTAATGGGAAGAAAGTGGATAAAATTCATTATTTCTTTCAGTTACATTAATAAACCTCAATCTTAAATAGGCCTACCTACTACATTCACCCTCATAATCACTACGGTTGCATGGATAACTAAATCTATTAAATAATAAACACTTAATTGCAAACATTTATTTGTCGTATACAACTTTTATTTGAAATATTTATTCTAAAATTTATATTATCTTCCCAGATGAATTAAACAGAAATTGAATTTCCAAACAAAACTAATGGTATATACTATTACATGTTTTATCTTTTGAAAATAAAATCAAAAGTTATCTATTCCCATTAGGTTGATTTAGGTCTATTAAAAAAAATGTATTTACTTTCAAATATTTGTTTTGCGCACGTAAGGAGTTAATAGAAATTAAATTACATACATTACAATGACCTGGTATAAATAAGTTTTAAATATTAAAAATGACTTTTGAAGTTTCGTAAATTACTATTTTGTATAAGTGTAAAGAAATATATATAATTAATTAAATGGGGTATTTAAGAACTTTTGCTACCGATTTAAAACAGAACAAAATGTTTATCTATCTCTCTCACTCACTCTCACTATGAATTACATTAAAAACAAGTCAACCGTGAAAATAATTACAAAGTGAATAACGATGACGTATAAGACATGAGCTATAGACATTTATCGTTGCATGAGAAAGAATTATAATGTGGTATGAGACAGAATGCATATTAGTAACAAATATTCAAGATAAAAGATGATTTTTATTTATGTGAATAATAATAGCTCAAAATCAAATTATATGTATAAAAGCGTTTGTTACTATTATACTACTTCCAAAAGGAGAACATCAAAATACTCATTTGAAAAGTTAAAAAGACCTTGTACAATTTATAAATAGTTGACGATTTGTAAATACTTATTTTTATTTTGTTTGGTAGGTAATTTCTTTTGTATGTAGATTAAAAAAAATTCATAATTTAAAAGAAATGGATTTTATTTGTCTTATTATGTAATGAACAGGAATATATGTTTGTAAAAAATGACTAAACTTAATAATTGTGACTTGGCAGTTTTAATAAATTTTTAACAAAATAAAAGTTATTTATTTTAATAGCAAACTAACAAACACCCAGTAAATTTCGAGATCGTTGATTATTTTTTAGCGTGTTATAAGTGATAATTCAATATCAATGTAGTCCTATTGCACTAATATGAGCCCACCAAACGTACTATTCTATTGAAAAGTAGACTTATGTACTCTGAAGAACAAAAAAAGGTTTCAAAGCTCAAACTAACATAGTTATTCTTGCATTCGACCAATGACCAATAGTTGTTTTTCGAGTCTCCATATAATTTAATACTCATAAACTCTTATAAACTATTTAATAAATCTTATACATATATATATATACTAGCAGCCCATCCCGGCTTCGCACGGGCATAGTAATATAATAAAAGAAAATACACAATGTTTTACAGTGAGTTTCTAAAAAAATAACATTCATTGAAAACAAAAAACTAAGATATTAATTTTTTTTGTGACTATATTTTCTTAAACTTTTTTTTGTATTTACATTGTTTTTTTTTATATATTATTTTTCACTTTTATTTTTTTTTGTCATTTTTCAATATTTTTTTTATTTATACTTCTACTAATTGTTAAAAGGTCATAACCGTAAAACAAAAGCCATTTAATTTATTGAGTAAGAGCCTCCCTGTAAACAATATTTGATGTGGTTTTATTTAGTGGCAGCAAAATAAATTGATTTTCAGGGGCTCCAACCCGCGATAGGCCAACGTATAATTGACCATGAGTAAAACATTTCTTTCGCAGATCGATCCCAACTAATTCGAAGGTTTGACCTTGGGACTTGTTAATTGTTAATGCGAAATATGTTTTTACCGGAAATTGAAGCCGTTTAAATGGGATTGGCAAATCACTTGTGATCATCGGTATCCTCGGTATATGAGCTAGTTGACCAGCTGCTGGACCGGTCATAATAGTCGCTACAATTAAATTTTCCTTTAACTCCTTAATAAGCAACCTCGTCCCATTGCACATGCTT
>CABEEJ010000325.1:275756-278256 GCA_901482245.1 Timema douglasi
AAAATTGTAATACATCATTTTGTTCTATCATTAATAGTTTTCGCAGCGCACGCGATTGAAGGAAGTTTTTTGTTTATTTTTTTACACCTTGGGTTAGATTATTCAAGTTTTAGTAAGCATCCCTAATTTTATTGAAAATGAAACATAGCCTATGTCACTCGGGAATAGTGTAGCTTGCCAACGGTGAAAGAATTTTTTAAATCGGTCCAGTAGTTTCGGAGCCTATTCATTTCAAACAAACAAACAAACAAAAAATCAAATCTTTCCTCTTTATAATATTATTATTATTATAGTATGATGATGTAATTGTCAGTTTTTCATTCTTTGTTTAGTCATCATGGATGGCTGCAAATCTCTAAATAAAATATATATCTTTGGTTAAAAAATAATAACTCAAACTTTATTTGCTGGCCCGAACCAATCACAATTTTCTCTTTGGATTAATATTTCTCTTTGGATACTTGTGTAGAAAATTGTAATACATCATTTTGTTCTATCATTAATAGTTTTCGCAGCGCACGTGATTGAAGGAAGTTTTTTGTTTATTTTTTTACACCTTGGGTTAGATTATTCAAGTTTTAGTAAGCATCCCTAATTTTATTGAAAATGAAACATAGCCTATGTCACTCGGGAATAGTGTAGCTTGCCAACGGTGAAAGAATTTTTTAAATCGGTCCAGTAGTTTCGGAGCCTATTCATTTCAAACAAACAAACAAACAAAAAATCAAATCTTTCCTCTTTATAATATTATTATTATTATAGTATGATGATGTAATTGTCAGTTTTTCATTCTTTGTTTAGTCATCATGGATGGCTGCAAATCTCTAAATAAAATATATATCTTTGGTTAAAAAATAATAACTCAAACTTTATTTGCTGGCCCGAACCAATCACAATTTTCTCTTTGGATTAATATTTCTCTTTGGATACTTGTGTAGTAAATTGTAATACATCATTTTGTTCTATCATTAATAGTTTTCGCAGCGCACGTGATTGAAGGAAGTTTTTTGTTTATTTTTTTACACCTTGGGTTAGATTATTCAAGTTTTAGTAAGCATCCCTAATTTTATTGAAAATGAAACATAGCCTATGTCACTCGGGAATAGTGTAGCTTGCCAACGGTGAAAGAATTTTTTAAATCGGTCCAGTAGTTTCGGAGCCTATTCATTTCAAACAAACAAACAAACAAAAAATCAAATCTTTCCTCTTTATAATATTATTATTATTATAGTATGATGATGTAATTGTCAGTTTTTCATTCTTTGTTTAGTCATCATGGATGGCTGCAAATCTCTAAATAAAATATATATCTTTGGTTAAAAAATAATAACTCAAACTTTATTTGCTGGCCCGAACCAATCACAATTTTCTCTTTGGATTAATATTTCTCTTTGGATACTTGTGTAGTAAATTGTAATACATCATTTTGTTCTATCATTAATAGTTTTCGCAGCGCACGTGATTGAAGGAAGTTTTTTGTTTATTTTTTTACACTTTGGGTTAGATTATTCAAGTTTTAGTAAGCATCCCTAATTTTATTGAAAATGAAACATAGCCTATGTCACTCGGGAATAGTGTAGCTTGCCAACGGTGAAAGAATTTTTTAAATCGGTCCAGTAGTTTCGGAGCCTATTCATTTCAAACAAACAAAAAATCAAATCTTTCCTCTTTATAATATTAGTATGATTATATATTATATTATGCAGTATTGGCTAGAATATATGTATAAAAGCACAATTTGTTTGTTAATAATGTAAACCTTTTGTTTTATTTAAATATTCAACTTTTGTCTACCTTTTGTTTACACATTTCCTCTTTCTTATATACAAGCCTTTTGTTTACACCCATATTTTTAGTTTATATACAAACCTTTTGTTGCATATATAATACTGTATACACCTTTTGTTAATACATAAAAAATATACATTTTGTTTATATATACATATTTTGTTTGGAGACAAACAGTTTGTTTGTATGTAAACATTTTCTAAGTTTTTTAAAATATGTTGATTATATACATAAACCTTTTCACCAGTACAGCTGAGTGGTATAAAAAATAAACTTACATTGCACTTGACTACTGTTGATGGGGAAGTTGGGGTTCAACTACTGGGCAGGTTCACTAAGGGTGATTTTTCAAAATTTTGTTTTCACCGTGTTTTTCTCATCCTTACTCTAGGCTAATGCTTTATTCTAACACTAATCTAAACCAATATTTACCAAATAAAATCATAAAGGTACAATTTGTATTCTAAGTGATCCAGTTTTTTTTATATCTTCACATTTACAAATGAAACATAAAAGGGAACCTTTTCCAACCTTTCTTATGACTATCAAAAATGTTTTACTTTTAATGAAAAAAAAGTCAAAATAAACGTCAGTAAAAGAGTTGTAGGAGTTAAGAACATCCTTCCGGCCCCTGAAAATAAAAAAAATAGTTTTTTTATTAGTTTCCAAACTTTAATCCAATTTATAGTTCTATATTATACGTTGGTTATAA
>CABEEJ010000325.1:283256-315957 GCA_901482245.1 Timema douglasi
TTAGAAAAAGAATTGCGTTAACAGGGATATCAATGGGATAGAAAGAGACGTAACTATCTATAAGCGAATCTACTACAATCTAAGAGCGAGACGACCTATCGGTATTCATTATTTGTCCCATAAATTTATAAAGGTTTTGTACATATTTATGATATTTAGATATTTTAGTAACAATTCATCACACGAAATATAATAAATATAGCCTGACATATATTAAAAATTTGCGTATCTTATCAAGTGTTAAAAGAAAAAGAAAATACTCGAAAATTTATTTCTCTCTCACGCATTATATAAAAGACGACAGATCGAAAATTTCATAAACAGACGTCGAAATCAAATGATCATTGGCTGTTTTGATCTGAGTTAGGTTAATCTTATTAAGCCTAGTATTTCCATTCTTAGCCTAAATTATAGAGTTTAACCATAGCTAATTGTCGAGAATTAACATCTACAACGATGATCAAGTCACTTTTTAAAATCTCCTGGCCATAAAATATATTGATAAATTATAACATCCATCACTAACATTTTGATGAGTATGAAGAGAAAAATGCCCGATTCACATGTATAATTCGAACATTAACCTGTGGGTGAAATGCGAGCTTAGTTTAGTGGTTTCCAACCTTTTGCCGGGTTTGACATCAATTTTTTAACATAGTGGTTAAAGTCTGTTGCCAAATAAAATAATTGATTTATCTCTTTAAAATTATAGAAGTCTATACATACTTTAAAATGTATTGACCTGAAAAAAAGAATCTTACTAGTTAAATAAGATTGCAAATTAATTTTCTAGTATGCAGTGCAATCTTTAAAGAGAATGAATACTTCATGTTTAAGAAAATATTTTTAGACAAGGCTGCACTCTAGTATACAATTAGTAAGTTAAGAAGATTTCATCCTGCTGCCCTCTACCAGAAGTGTGACAAAGTTTGTAAGTTAAACGTTCCTTCTGTTAAACCTCAAGTCGGCCATTTGTGGATACAATTCCAATTTTTCACAAAAGCAGTTTTTTACAAAACTATCGGAATGGATACCATTCCGAGTGGATACAATTCCAGTTTTTGTGGATATAATTCCAGTGGATACAATTCCGATTTTTCACAAAAGCAGTTTTTTACAAAACTATCGGAATGGATACCATTCCGAATGGATACAATTCAGTCCCCTCGCCGCTAGTAGGTCTCGCTGGTAAACTAGCTCTATGTGACCGAGGTTTAAGGTGGGATGGAAGGGGACACGAGGAAAAGTATGTTTTTTGACGGTTTTTATGGCAAAATAATTTAATGGCCCCAAAATAAATAAAATATTGATCAGGTATTAGACATAGAATTTAATTTTCTTCACATGGTGACCTCAGAATTTCTTGAATATCTGTCAGTGGTATTCTGTAATTTAATGACAATTATTTCCCTTAATTTAAAAAGTTTGTTAGATAATGCCACCGTATAAATGACATATATTCAACAATTGTTGATATCACCACGTGAAGAAAATTAAACTTTATGTTTCTACTGGAAATATATTTTATTTATTTTGTCAAAAAACATGTTTTACCATAAAAACTTAAAAAAAAACACTGACCTTTTCTCACGTATCCTTGCATCCTACCTTAAGGGACGTCTTCAGAACCCAAGACATTGACGTACCGCTATGTGTATTCGCCGTCAAGGTGTAGGCATCAGACTCGCTGTGGTCTCCGAAGACGGCCTTGATCTGGAAGGTATACAGAGTGTCCCCGGTTAGACCGCGGATATAGCAAGAGGTGGCCGTGTGGTTCATGTCCCTGCAGCTACTAGCGCTAGTTACGTTCGTGCCCCAGCAGACCCTGTAGATGCTGGCGCAGGGGGAGTTGTTGTAGCGGGGCTCCCAGGTCAAGAGGAACGTATTGTTACTCACCAATGAGATCTTGGCCGACCGGATCATCTCTGTGCCTAGGAGGAGTAAAGAGAGGGATAACCAGTTATTATCACCCTGTTCAGGTTGTACGCATACATTATTATTACTCTAATGGGTTACGTATGAGGAAGGAAGAATTTTAAAGGTAATCTATCAGCTTTCGAGTGGAAGAAGGGGGGGGGGACCATTTAGGAAAATCAACCCTAAGTAGTTCCAACCGAGATTCAAACCATGATCTCCCCATCTTCAGCGGACCAGTTTAACATAAAGAGTGACGTCTTAGACTATTCTGCTACAGAAGTGTGTAAAATTACTTGTTTAAGGTAGTAATGTGCGTTAACGCCAATTTTTGTATCGAATCCAAATCATGAATCCGTATCTCGAGTTTTAAATTCGAGTTCTATAACTTTAATACAAATCTCTAATCTAGAATCCAAATCCCAAAACTATTATAAGAATCTCACATCTTTAATCCTAACCTAGAGGACAAATCCCGAATCTTGAATCCGAATCCTTATTCCAGAATAGTGAGCCAATATATCTATTGAATCGTAGTCTCGTACCTAGAACACGATTCGCAAATCTTAAACCCTGATTTCAATTCTAGAATAAAATTCCAAATCTTTAATCCAAATTCTTAATCTATAATATATATTTAGCTTCAAAGTGTCATCGAGATTACCAACATCTGTCAAAATTGGCTTGTGAAAAATATATTGCTTGACTTCAAAAGTCACGTTCTCGAGTACCGCACAATTTTCCAGGTCCTAATCTGACAGCTAAAAAAAAATTCATTATATATACTTTCACGTATTCATACGCCAAATAGTTTTAACACCAGCTGTTGCTTCTGATTTATATTATCAATACCCATAAAATAACACTAGTAATATCGACTGTCGTCTGTAAAAATGTTAATATTTTATCAAAATCTCTTCCTTCCAAAATCATATTCTATAAGCCTTTTTAGTTACTTTAAAAGGTTCTTCAACTATATATTTAGCTTTTGTCAATGTTGACTATCATTTTTCCTACTTAGGTGGATGATACAGCTCAAACCAATCGACGAGTCATGTTGTAAAAGCAGTTTTACTCTGATTTAAATCATATATATATATTTAAAAATAAAACTTTTAATTTGATCGCAATTTCCCTAATATAAAATGAAGAATTCAGGAAGCTAAACTTTGATGCGATTTCTGGTTCAAACGTAAGCGTGTAAATAATATCCTGGTTAATCGGTAGTAAAATGATCTCTTAAAGTGGGAGTGTAGGGAACGCGAGCTAAAGGCAGTTTTTTTATTTTAAGATTTTATAGCATAACATTTTTTGGTCAGATAAAATAAAATATTTCTTTAGTAGAAATATATAGCTTAATTTTCTTCACATGGTGACCTCAATTTTGACTATCTGTCATCTGTCTTGGAATTTAACAACTATTTTTCTTCGTTTGAAAAGTTCCTCATCTAATGCCGCTAAACTCATGACATACATTCAACAATTGTTGATATCACCATGTGAAGAAAAAAAAACTCTATGTTTTTACTGGAGAAATATTTTATTAATTTTGGCAAAAAAAAATTTCCTATAAAAAAATGCAAAAAAAACAACCTGACCTTTTCCTGTGTCATCTATATTCTCACCTTACTTGACAGGAAATAACCTTGAAATGCTGTATTTATAGTTGCTTTTGGCATATTGGATGATTTAAAGCCGCTAAAACAATCTTAAATAATTATTTTAGAATATACTACTGTGACCTAATTAATATTTAAAAAAATATTAACTATAGTTGTGAGATTTCATATCATTGTTGAAAATGAATTAATTTTCCCTTTGATTTTTTAAAATATCAAACTTTGAATGAAAGTTTTTTTTATCTTATAGGGACATTATGACACCTTTAATCTTAATTTTAGAGTGATATCTATTTTGAAACATTAAGTCAAGCTCGGAATAAACAGTATTTCTGGACGTCTGAAACGCGTTTCAGAGCTGAGGTGAGCGGCTCCCTTTGGCTGGGCGCGCATTGAGGCTTAGATAACGTAGACGGACAATACACAGTGCAGGAGTCGTATTCATGAGAACATTCTTTGGCATGTCGAGTAGTTTTAACCCTCTACTTTCCATTTGGTATTTCCTAGCTATTAGATTTCGACAACTATTCTGATTGCACTTTGTAACTATATTTCAATTGGATTTATCCACTCAAAATGTAATATCTAAATTATTTTTATATCAAGATGATTAAATGTACTTACAATTCAAGAACTAGATGCAAAATAAATATAATTAAATAGTCCGCTTTGAATCTTCAATGATGGAGGCTAATGCATTTTCTATTAGCGATAAGGCATTAGCCAAATTGTTAAAATCTAATAAGATTAGTTCTGACAACTCATTTGAGAGAGAAATTAGAAGAAGACACAATGGCGCGACTGTTTCAAGAGTCTACACTATCTGTTTTGTTATCTGCGCAAAGATACTTGGCTATAATCATGCCAAGAAGTATCCTATATCGCAAGTTAAAAATGAATTACTATAGAGCCTATCACTATGGCTCTCTTTCTCTCTCTCTATCTATATATATAAATATATATATATATATATGTATATATAATTTTAATCTTCATTTGGAAATGTCTTTGAATGATGTGAAATAAAAGTTTTCCTATAACTTTGGCTATATTGCCTAATTTTGATATTTATTTGAGGTATTTAATGCACCCTTTACGAACCGACTGATTATATCAGCACATGAATTATTAAGACTTAAATTTAGAACAGACATAGCACTCAGCCCCCCTGTCTGTTAATTCATCACTGTGAAAGGGCAAATACACATTTAACTAAAGCCAGCGATGCTGGGAATCGAACCCGAAACTCTTAACTAAATAGAACACGTGTGACGTTATCGTTCTGTGTGTGATTTATTTCACGACACAAAACAATAGTTTGAAAACATACATCTTGGTATTAATCGTAATATATCGGTTTATCCAATATTATTATTATTAATAATAGCACCGCGTCTTACTACCCGTTCGGGTTATACGCACTTACGCTAATGTGTAATGGTAGAGTGATTGTGAGATGAAATGGAGGACCTACAGTTTAACGTGGAATCCGAACCACGGTGGAGGCCTGGCATTCCTCACATTCACAATATGTCTTGTCAGAGGTGAAGGAAGGGTTTGGTAACAGATAAATTTTTNTTACCCCTAGACCACCAGGTCACCGACTTTTATCCAATAGAAACTAGCCTCGTGATATATTGGTAAAAAGCCTCTGACCGCTTGTGAATCAAACTTTACCGTTTGGTCTTGTGGATTGTTGCCCCTCTATAGTCTGCATCACTTGATCCGTGTTAGCGACCTCGAGGACGTATCTGTAAGAGGAGCACTCTGTTAGCCCTGTGGCTGAATACAGAGTCGTCCCGAGGTCTTTTATTACGAGGCACCTGTCAACGAACGTTCCCTCGGTCTCCTCCTTGACGCAGAGCCTCACCCACGTGTCACTGCATTCTTCGGGCCGTGCCGCCCAGTTTATGGTGAACCCGGTCGCCGTAGAGTCTTTGGTAGCAGTATCAGTTAGATTACCTAGGAACAGAGACGCAGAACTTACATGTTAGCCGCCATCTTTAGGACCAGTGTGTCAACTTTTGAAGTATTTATCGCGCGTCTGGGCTACATCAATCGTAGCCCGGCAGTAGAAAGATTATACAGTTGTACTAATGTATCAATGCCCAGGGGACACCTGGATGTACTAACCATCCTTTCTGTGGAGGTTCTTTCCATGTCCCGATGAGAAAAGGTGATGATGCTATGAGGGTGAGGAACACAGTGGAAACACTTAAACCTAACTTGAGTCTAACTAAACAAACCCTGGTTACCATTGGGGTGATTCCCCTTTCGGGGAAAATACCCAAGGTACAAGCCGAGAATCTAACCTGTGTACCCTGGGTTTGTAGCCAGGTACAATGACCACTACACCACGGGGCTGGTTGACTCTTGAGATGGGATGGAAGGATGCACTTAGTAGCACCACTCTTTGGAGCTGTCACCAGGTGTCGAAACCAACTACTCACTCAGATTGGAGACAGAACCACTTTCCTGTGGCTGTACCTGTGTGTATCACCCCCCCCCCTCCCCCCTCATTTATCTCCAGTGTTTATAAACGGTAGCGTTTATAAGGAGCGTTGATAAGTAGCCCCGTCTTAAAGTGCCCTAAATGTGGGGATTTAGGGGACGCTAGAAAAGATTCATGTTTTTTTGCAGGTTTTATATCAAAACAGTTTTGGGTCAAAATTTAAAAAAAAAAATTCTCCAGTACAAACATAGTTTAATTTTCTTCACAAATATTGTTGGCATTTAATGACAATTTTCTCTCTTCATTTAAAAAGTTTGTCATTGCAATTAATTTAAATGAGCTTAAAAAAAGATACCCGGACACTAGAATTTAATTCAGGACCTTTGTTTAGCACACAAATGATCTACCACTAAGCTATTTATGAACCTCCCTGTGGTCATTCTTCCCTCATATCTTAAAGCTGGGTCTGTGTTGGACGTGTGGGAATCGTCAGTTACACATGAACGAACAAATGTAACGCCAGCTATCAGATAACACAGCCATCTGTGACTCTGGGTGTTTTCCTGCCAACCACACTATCCAATCTATTACTGTTTCCAGCCTGTGACCTAGGTCAGGCCAACTATACATAGATAGTACAATTTACACTAATTTAGAAGTTTCTCATCTAATTCCACTTTGCTTATTAAAAACATCCCAAATACATTACAATGTTTTTTTATTAGATTGGTACATATTGCATCTATTTAAAATATAGTATTGAATGCTCCTTATTATCATCAACAATAGGTGTGCTGTCTTACGACAGGTCCATTCTTTTTGTCAGTGGACTTAGAACGCCAGTGTGCCTTATCCTCTGTCTCCATCTTCAGCTCCCAGAAGTTTCTTCATTCATTCAAGTCATCCAATATTTGAATCCCCTCTTCCTAAGCTCCTATCACATAGTAATTTAACTAATTATCATATTATTACAAAATATTTTCTGTTATTGAGTTATGAACCTCATAATTACGCACTTATTATCGATACTTGTATAAAATATTATTTATATCAAAAGTTGGTTTTCCCCCCTTATGGTCTTATCTTTAAATAATAGATAGATATTATGAAATATGTTTTAAAGAAAGAAAGAAAGAAATGTACCTCTTAGCATACATTATTTTGTAATTTATTTGTTGCGTACTAGAGCATAACGTTGCTTTTCTACCTTCGATGGAGCTTCTGAAACTATTGGGCACATTTCTTCGCAAATTCTCTTCGTATTAATAAATAAAATGTAGGCCTAAATTAATTTACAGTAATGTAAGATACTTTACCATAAATTTAGCGTTGTGACTAGTTTAAGAACGTTGTCTTTCTATGACGTCATGTCGGGTCTAGATAAGATTTCCCATGCTAGTGAATTCACGCTTTATTTGGCAAATTTCAAAGATATTATGTTGAAACAGAGACCTTACATTCTTTAATAATTCTAAAAATAATCCTTAAGTGTCAGAAAAATATTATTTTTATCTTTGAGTAGTTAAGTTATATATATATTTTTTTTTAGAAATCATCTACAACTTAGACTATTTGGTCACAAAAATTGCCTTTTAGAGTCTTCCTGCCAAGATGTAGATTAAAATACCCCGTGGTAGCATATGCTTATCTCCGACAGAAAACAAGAAATTAATTTGAAAAAGCAAGTCAATGTTTTCCAGGTGCAAATTGTATAGTGAATGTGTAAACTCGTCAGAGGAAGAGGGTAAGTACTAACCGCCGATAAATAAGAGTCCTCACAAGGTGAGATACTTATTTTCTTCCCTCTATTTCTATTTGGTACATTGGTGCCTAAGTGTGATAGTGCTTAGAGTGCTTAAGTGCGTAAAGTTAAGATGGAACCCGATTCGCAAAAAAACAACAACTTCGAAACCACCAAGTAGGCAACGTCGTTAGCAGTAACAATTATTACAGACCCTAAATTAATTCGTAATTCGATAACTATTTTAAAAGTGTACTTTGTCTTCAATGCGCCTCATTTTTCGGGGTATAAGCCTAAATTAGGGACATATTTGGTTATAGCCCGTTCTTTTGTTAAAAATCCATTAGGAATCCCCTTACAACAAACCCAATATATTGGTTTTGTTTTCTTGTATGTAATAAAAAGTTAAATAAAACGATTCAGCTAAGGCCTTGTGCTTAATTTTTATACCAAGGTATCTTTCAACAATGAAATATGATTGTTTAGTACAGTACATACAGAAACCTAGATTTGTAATAAAAACAAACTCCATGGCGTGAGCCCGCAAACCAGCCATACCAACCGAGCGGCCGCCGCCATTAGCGATGATAGTGCCAACATTTTTGGATAGAGGGCATCATGTGGTAAACACGTTGAGCACTCCGGCCATTAATCTTAGTTTTATAAACTGGAGCTGCTACCTATTTATTCAATTAGCTCATCATCCGTCTTCACGCGGCTGAGTTTGACTCCGTTCCAGAACCATACATTTTGAAAGTGCAGGGAATCAAACCCGGGACCTCTGGATCTGTGACTAGAAACTTTGAACACTAGACTAGAGAGGTGGTCAAATTTTAATAAAAAATTTAAAACAACAATTTATTGAAGTCTATGTAATCTAAAAACAAATCAAATATCATTTAATCGAGATTTGTAAAGCTAAAAATAAAATGAGTTTCCTACTTTGGTTTTCATATCCTTTATCAAGTGAATGGTAGTTAATTTATTTAAAATTAACGCTACTAATAATTTATTCTGAGGCTCGGTAGCAAATTTTTTCGAAAATAGATGGTGCTCACTTCTGTATGGTGTTAACTATTTTAGGTATTTTAACGTGCACTTTCTGAACCGACTGAATATATCAGCACACACGAATTTTTATGAGCGAGTGTGAAAGAGAACATCAATTTTGACGGGAAAGGTATTTTCACATATCTTCCAGGGTTAGCTTACATTCCACAATCGATATGGGAGAGAGTTACCCGCCTCATTGGCGTAGTTGGCTAACGCGCTAGTTTAGTGTTGAGATAGACTGCCTAGGACGAGGATATTGAGGTTCGAATCTCGGTCGGATGAACTGGAGGTGGTTTTCCCCTTTACCTACACGCAAATGTGAGCTCGCTTCCTCTAAATTCAACCTTCATAATTCCTAATCCATTAGCGTAATTAGTACTTAAGCGTATAATCCGAATGGGTAGTAAGACGTGGCGCTAAATAAAAAAAGAGATAAGCATCAGGTTCTTCGGTGAGTACTTTATTCCAAGATCACCAAAAAATAAGTAATTACTACAATATAACTATAATAAATTCATTTATTAATGTATTGAAGTATTAATATTAATTCTTTATAATATACTCACAATTTGTCTGCGCCAAGGAGATTGCAGGTAGGCTCATTAGAAGAAAAGGCACAAATGACAACATTATCTCAAACTGGAAAATTAAACGTTACGATATTAGTTGGTGAAAATATCATATCAACAGAAAGAAACACACTTTTCAAAATTTGATTGAATTAAATATAAAACAAGATTTATGAAGACATACATAAATAATTAGGAAATAAATTAAATTAATGGGGAATATCATAAATATAATGTTTTACCTTATTATGGATACACTGATTTGAAAATATATTCTCTCTCCAGAGGTTCATTGAAAAATAATCCAAATAAATATAATACAAATGTTGGGGAACTGATAACGGATACTCAAGATGATTTATTCTTATAAAAAATAATAATTAATTTTATTACTTAGCCAAGAGCTATTTTGATTGCTATCTCATATTTTAAAGATTAAGTCTTATCTTAATAAAAGTGAACAGTAGACATTCAATATCACTTAAAACACAGCAAAACACTCTATTGGGAACCAATATTAATTATATTATAAATACCCATTATTGTGATTAGAATAGTTCTTACGTTCTCATATAGAGAATGTATTGAAATCGTGAATTATTACTATTACCATGATTGCATCGAGATATATGTCCTATATTCCGTGAATTAAAAACACAACATCTGTTACTCGATTCGGTGGTCACGTGGTCTAACGCGCTACTCTCTTTTTGGACTAGACTGGCAACGACGGGGAGATCTAGGTTTGAATCTTGGTCAGATAATTTTTACAAAATTGTTTTCAACTTTCTCTCTCTCTCTTAACGCAAATGCAGGTAAAATTCTCATCAATATAACCTACCTCATCCCTAAAACCATTAGCGTAATTAGTACACAAGCGTGTAGCAAGAACGGGTCGTGAGACTTGGTGCTAAAAAAGAAGAGTGGATATGTTACCATATCTGTCTCTCTTTCCCTCCGTCTGTAAATGAAGCTTCAGGGGAGAACAGTTTTATGTATTTCATTTAAACATAATAATTAGATGATAAATAGTGATACACCAGGATGAAACAACGATTAGGACTCTAGACATAAAATTAAGGATAATTTACTAATTTATGAAATGTTGAGATATTTCAAAAATATCTTTAGCGATTCTGATCAAAATGGGTGTTTTGGGGATTATTTTAAACTATATATAATTGTTTTAACAAAAAATAATAAATCGAGGTTAGTTTACTGATAACTGATTTTTGAAGATTTTATTATTTTATTTATATCAGTAACAATTTTGTTCAAAATATATCTCTGAAAAGAGTGTTTTAAGATGACTACCAAAATAATAATAATATATAATTTTAAGGGAAATTATTGAATGCATGGTTTACTAATAAATAATATATTTTTAAAGATTGTTTCCAAATTATAATACATTACATTTGAAATATGTAAGATTATATCATACTATTTATTTAATTAGTAAGTTTATGGTTCGAATAATGGTTGGGTGTACTAATATTTTTTAAGTGTTTTTGTTATTATTTCTCTAAGAAAATAAGGGTACTTTTCCTTTGATTTATACCTTCATAATCCTTACCCTATTAACGTAATTAATATGGGAATATCCCGTACGGGTATTAATATGTGATTGAATTTGTTTTGAGGGATAATATTGCACATTAGTCTCTTTCTATCATAGAGAAAACCAAATAAAACATTAAAATAATAGCTACGGTTTAAAAAAGCACGGAAAGTGTATCAAAATATCTTTTATCAGAATCATTCCGATAAGCACTAGAACTTTTAAAGTGTTATTGTGTTTATCCTTAAGTGCACTCACCAATCAATCCCTCAATTAAACTTGAATTGGTTTTGATTAGCAACTTACCGACTGACGAAAACCTCGTTATCTTTATACATTCACTTCAAATAGTCAGTGATATGCAACTTTTAATTAAGGACTGATTACAGTAGAGCATCTTTAAATAAATTGTCGCCTTCCTGAATTAAGAGTCCTAGCTAATATTATTGGAATGTACAACGTATTATTGGAATGATTGTATTCAGAATTAAGTGTGTGATAGAATTTTTTTTTATTAAAATAAGGTATAATATTACCAGCCACATAGTGTAGTGGTCAGTGTACATTTCTACAAGCCTAGGGGTTGTGGGTTCAATTCCTAAGGTTTGTAAATTAGGCTTAAGCTAGGTTTAAGACTCCCACTGGCCCACACCTCCATATTCACCATCAACATATCATCCCATTGCGGCTATGTGTGGGATCTAATCAAATACAGTAGAGATTCTTAACCGGGGGGCCTTTAAAAAGTAATTTAAAATGTTATTTGCTAATTACTGGAGTCAATTATCTTGAATTTTAGGTTTTAGAAGAAAGATTGCGATGATGTAAGCATGACGTAAGCATGTAAGTACAGTAGTCTCTCGATTTTTCAGGGTAATGAAGGGGAGGGGAAGCACGTATAATTGAAAACACGGATGGTACAAATAATTCCCATCTGTTTATCATCACCATTCAAAATTTGCTGCCCTATTTATGTGAAAAGGGAATTTCCACAATGGTAAATATTAAAATGAAGCAGTGAAATCGACTCCGAATCGACTCCTGAATGCGAATATAATTAAGTAATACAATTGAAACAAGAATAGACAAATTAGTGGAAAGTGTTCAACAGCAGAAGTCCCATTAAATACATTTAAGGAAGTTAATTTCTATTTTTATTTGTTTGTTATTATAATAAGTATACAAAGCTACTATTTTAGAATGAATCTTACTGATTTAAATGGGCCGTGAAAATATTTTACGATATTTAGGTAATAATGCGAATAATGAAAGGTTAAGAACCACTGAAATAGAGTATTTGAAAAGCGAGCCATCGTAGTTTGTCAATGGATCCACAAAAGCTTTCATCTGTTGCCAACAGAGTGTGCGTGCTTGCGTTATCGATACCTTAGTGAGTTTAGCATGATTATTTCTGCCAATTTTACCAAGAACGACATAAAATTAAAATGAAGAATCATCGTGTTTATTGGTTATATTTATGTGAGTCCCAAACACAATTTTTATTTTATAAATTATTTTCTACCATTTGTTAGGGATGAGGTAGATTACATGTAGTGGAAATGTATCAGAATTTGTGTGGGAAGCCATTTTGGAAAACCCACCAGCAGTACACCCAACTGGGATTTGAACCCCGGTTTCGCCATCATCAAGATGCATTAGACAATTCGATCATCAAAGCAGTTTCCTTAAGTTGTTATTTAATGAGTAAATAAAGAAGCAAATATATTACTATTTCAAACTTTTTTTTTGAACATTTTATAAACTTATCGAACTTATCGAAACTAGTTGTCAAATGGTGACTGGTCACTCAGCATCACAACTTAGGGGGAAAGGGATTACTACTAGAATCTTCAATCAGTAAACTCCAACTTTTCTATTTTTTTTTTTTATATTTCTTTATTAATTTTTCACCATTTTGTAATAGATTTTCCTCAAACTGATTTCTTATTCTTTATGTTTCAATTAAAAATTAAAATAAAGTACATAGTCATCAATGATAAGTATTAAAATATTTCGTGAACAACTCAAATTGTATTTACAATAGCAAATATTTGACCATTGTGCATGAACCCGATAATCTTAATTATAATGTGTCTCAATTTAATATGTTCGCTTATTCTTACAAAGCCTCTTCTGATTGTTTGCTATCATTCTTTGTAATATGAAATTAATGGTGTTTCATGTGTGTACATTTTATAAACTTGTTTGATATATTTTAATACAACTCTTTGTGATTAAAAAAAAAATCTCTTTTAACTACACTGATTGATTCACAAATAATTTAGTTTGTGGTATTCAATAGTTAATTAACTATTTTGTAGTTTTTATTTATAGAACATTGTATAGTTTTAAAAATTATTATAAGCACCACATCTTACTACCCGTTCGAGTTATACGCACTTACGCTAATGTGTAATGGTAGGGTGATTGTGAGATGAAATGGAGGATCTACAGTTTAAATGTGGGATCCGAACCACGGTGGAAGCCTGGCACTCCACACATTCACAAGATGTGATTAATACACTAGTTTTAAAAAGAGTTCAAAAGGTTTTTAATAATATATTCTTGATTAACATATGTACAAATATAGTAAAACTATATTTTCAATTAATATAAACCTTAAAAAAAACATCTAAATAAAAACGCACAGAACTAGTTTTAGCAAACTTGGTTGTAGTAAACATGTTGTGGGTCTGTTTTTTCCTTTTGAATCACTCACGTGTGTGCAAATAAATATGAGGGAGACGTAAGGAAGAAGATTGTACGCAAGAGAAATAGGAAAGAGGGCCAAGAATAAAGAAAACACATACATCAAACTAGACCAAAACAATAATAATTGTTTTATGGGGAGGAAAACTGATATTATCGTCTGGCTATGTTTTCCTTGTTTGATTTCTCAAAAAAAAAACTTTCTTTTTTTTTTGCATTTGACAAGCAGAGAGTAACGTTAAAGATTGGCTAGTACGTCATTTATATTATTACTATTTTTATTATTATTATTATTGGAAGGGAACATAGAATTGGCGCTCGTGGTAGGTTTTCAAAAGGAGTTGGAGACTATCTGAAAGAAAAGAAAAAAGAAAAACCATCTGTTTTTGTCTGCAAAGGTTTCCCCCCCTCCCCCCCACTCTCATCTACGGAAACAATAATTCGTCTTCTAGATATTGCGATGTGTCAAGTTCTGCCATATAGGAACGTAACCCCATTTCTCCCTTTCCCATTCCTCTCCGCCCCTTTTTCAAGTCCAGCATTGGGGTCAAAGGTCATGTCCAAATGTAGTCAAATTCTCCCTTTCTTTTAGGTCATACTTATACAATTTATCAAGGTTGGGAAGTTATGTAGGGAGCGTGAGTTAACCGCAGTGTTTTTTCAATTTTTATAGCAATACTTTTTTTTTGTCTGAGATAAATAAAATATTGTTCCAGTAGAAACAAAGAGTTTAATTTTCTTCACATTAAGACGTCAACAGTTATTGAATATCTATCATGAGCATAGCAGCATTAGATGAGAAACTTTTTAAATGAAGAGAAAAAGTTGTCATTAAATTCCAGGACATCTTTGACAGATATTCAACAACTGTTTATATCACCACGTGAAGAAAATTAAAGTCTATATTTGTATTGAAACAATATTTTATTTATTTTGGACAAATAAATGTTTTAATATACCAGGGGATTTTAACATGTTTAATTTTTTGTGCCATGGAACCCTTTATCAGTTTGGAAAAGCCTAAGGACTCATTCTCAGAATAATGTTTTAAATTTGTTAAATAAATAAGATTTAACGAGACCAATAAGTTTATAAAATGTTAAAAAAAAGGTTCGAAATAGTAATATATATGCTTCCTTATTTACTCATTAAATAACAGCTTAAGGAAACTGCTTTGATGATCGAATTGTCTAATGCATCTCGATGATGGTGAAACTGGGGTTCAAATCCCAGTTGGGTGTACTGCTGGTGGGTTTTCCAAAATGGCTTCCCACACAAATGCGGATACATTTCCACTACATGTAATCTACTTCATCCCTAACAAATTAATAAATTTGCGTAGTTATACAAATACGTACGGCCCAAACAGTTAGAAAGACACGGTGCAAAAAAAAAACTATTTTCAATTTCCTTTATTAAAGTGATGACCAGCAGTTTCACTCTCTTATGTCACCTTGGTGGTCTTGGGGGTAAAGTTCTCGTCTCAGGGCCCGATGACCACGGGATCAAACCCAACCAGGGTCAACGGATATAAAGATGTCGGTCCCATGTCGATTGTGGTAAGAAATATATATATACAACAGTTGAGGGTATGTGTAAATATCTTTCATGGCAAAATAGGTAGGCCCTTTCAGTCTCACTCATAGAAATTCTCGTGTGTTGATACAATCAATCAATTACATACATCAAATTAAAAAAAAACTCTACCTATGATAGTCCAGCACTGAGAAACACATAAATAGACAACGACAACTTAATTAAATAGGAAGCAATAATTGTATCCAAACAACAATTAAATTAGTAAACTGATTACTGATACACTAAATTAACACAGTGAGGTAAAGTGATCAAAATAAAGAAAACATGACAATGTGCCTCAGGCTAATAAGTACCCCTTCTTTATAAGATTATTTAGGGTCGATGTTATTAAGTGACCATAGTACACCACCCACTTCTGTGGCAACGTGGTCTAAGACACTACTCTCACTGTAGATTAGACTGCCATTGACTGGGAGATCGAAGTTCGGATCTCAGCCGGGTGTACTGAGGGTGGTTTTTCCAAAATGGTTTACCACTTTCTATTTTTCTATGCAAATTCTAATGCACGTAACAAAAAATATAAACCATTAGCTTAACTATTAGGCCTACATAAGAGTATAAGCTGGACGGGTAATAAGCCGTAGTGCTAAAATATTAATAAAAAGAGATAGTACACCAGTATGTAAATCATTGTAATTACCATACTATCCGTATGGAGAATATCACAAATATTCAAGTAACTTAAATTAGTTTTAAAAATGTCACCTGGGCACAGGAATTGAACCCAGGGCCTTTGACTTGGCACGCCAATGCTTCGTCACTGAGCTATCCAGAATTCTTCCCCTACTTGGGTCTATTTTTCCTTATAGTTCAAGACTGAGTCTGTGATGGACATGTGGAAATTGTTAGCTACATATGAGTGATCAAGAGTATCTCGAACAATCAGAAGCTCCGGGTTCGATTCCCAGATGGTATCTTGGGTATTTTTACAGAAAGGGGAGTCACCCAGACGGTCACAAAGATTTGGTTAGTTAGAATTAAGTTAGATTTAAATGTTCCCGCCAGTTTCACACCCTCGTCTCATCTCATCGGGACATGCAAAGATTCTCCATGGAAAGGAGGTACGGTTAGTACATTCGGGCGTCCCTTGGGCAGTGGTATGTTAGCACTGGCCAAACTTTCCACTACTAAGCATTACGAATTATGTATACTTCATTCACGGGAGGAGTTTACCTCTGAAAGGTCTTTTTTCTTACCGATATCCTACTATATAATAGATTTCTGGTAGGGAAAAAAGTCCTTTTCCAGGTAAACTCCTACCGTGAACGAACAATAGTCAATACGCACCCGCCTCGGTGGCGTAGTTAGCTAACGCGCTAGTCGTGTTGAGCTCGACTGCCGAAGACGGGGAGATCGAGGTTCGAATCTCTGTCGGGTGAACTGGGGGTGGTATTTCTTAAATGGTTGTCCACTCTCCCTCCACGCAAATGCGGGTTCACTTCCTTTAAATTCAACCTTCCCAATTCCTAGTCCATTAGTGTAATTAATACTTAAGCGTATAACCTGAACGGGTAGTAAGACGTGGTGCTAAATAAAATAAATAATAGTATATCTACGCGATATTATATCAGCTACTACAACCATCTGCGAATCGGAAGGGCTGTTATGCTGCCAAGTATGTAATACAAGATAGTAATTAAACTAATTTACACACCTTATTTAGTTGACTTTATAGTAAAGAAATACATTATTGTAATGATCCATTTTTGTTTAGTTCAAGGACAGGATCTTTTTTATTTGCGATCACAATAATAATAATAATGGCATGTCTGGGCGATATCAATTGCGAAAGATTAGCCAGTACTAATGTATTGTTGCCCAGGAGACGCCCGGATGTACTAATCGTATATCCTTTCTGCGGAGGCTCTTTCCATGTCCCTATAAGACGAGGGGAAGATGATAGCGAAGACGAAGGGGTAAAGCCAATTAACACCCTAACTCAAGACTAATTAGTCGAATACTGGTAACCATGAGATTTATTACCATTTCTAGAGAAATAAAATCCTGGCAACAGCCGGTAACCGAAACCGGGACCTCTAGGTCAGCATCCAGGAAATCTGACCACCTTATCACGAGGAAGGTTTGCGAATACAATACTTTATTTATATGAAAAAAAAGTAGAAGCCCTAAAGGAGCTACATTGGTAACCAACCCATTCACTCCCTTGTCTTCTGCCTCTCTCTCTCTCTCTCTCTCTCTATATATATATATATATATATACATACACACACATCATTCCTCTTTCGCTACAACCCCTAAACCTCATACCTTGTGGTCTCCCTCACACCCATTCTCCTTCTTTCTGTCTACACACACACACACACACACACACACATATATATATATATATATATATATACACACACACGTATATAACCTCCACCCCTGCCCGCCAGGGTGTGCCGGTGTGTTGCTCGGACGCTCCAAAGTTTATGGGAGCAGGGCAAGTCCTACTAGAGGCCATAAACTGTAGAAATGCTAAATTTACCGTGAGATCATCCCAGCCGAAAGTGACGCATGGGTTTCTATATGTGTGTGTGTGTGTGTGTGTGTGTGTGTGTGCTATAAAATGGTGAGTGGAAGAGGAATGGATAGATGGAGCTAGGAATATTCGGTGAGGAACGCAGGGATAAATGAGGATGTTGCAGAATCTCCGGGTGTGAGAACCTGTCGTAGTTTAAGAGAGTTAAAGAGAGTTTTCATCCTTTTTTCTTTCTTTTCTGTTTGCCTCAAGTCCGT
This sequence comes from Timema douglasi, assembly GCA_901482245.1. NCBI lineage: Eukaryota > Metazoa > Arthropoda > Insecta > Phasmatodea > Timematidae > Timema > Timema douglasi. The sequence continues at coordinate 301,213 of CABEEJ010000325.1, forward strand.
GATTGAAGTTGATCAAAAGGTTAATAGTACAGTACGAATTTCGTAATAAGGGCCTTATTTGACAGCTAGAAAAGTTAATAGATCTAATTTCCACTTGTTTTTACGTCAAGTCATATGATCTGAAGTTGTTTGCTTTTGATAAATAGTATCAAAACCTATAAAATAGCATCAAATAGCAAAATGTTATCGATGTCAAAAGCAAAATGGTTTGTGTTTCTTAAAAGGCCCTTCTTATAAAAATTGAACTGTAATTGCATACAATTTTCTTGGAATTAAATTAATGAAAGCTTTAAAAAGTATAGAATAGTAAGTATATGATAATACCTCTTCTACCTCCACATAAATTGAACCAGGGCTCTCCAGATTTAATTTCTATTATTTGAAGTATTTAACGTGCACTGTCTGAACCGACTGATTTTAATTTTCTATGATCAAGCTTGAAAGGCCCTACCAATTTTTCCACGGAAAGGTATTTTCACATACCTTACAAGGTTCTTTTACATGTCACAAATTATATGGGACCGACGGATTTACTTCCCCTTCGAAGAAAGTTGTGCTACGGATTTTTATCGCTCAAGAAAAATCCGTCTACATCAGCTGGGTTTGAACCAACGCACATCGGATCTTGAGGCGAGCACTTTACCTCAAAGCCACCAAGGTCGACGTTTATTAATCGCGCGAGGATATAAAGTAAGACCAGGGAAGGGGTTGATTTGTAAGGAAAATGCACCCAAATTTTACATGGTGAGAAAATGGGGAACCATTCACGCGGGAAAATTCAATCCAGACGAACCCGAAAGGTATCTGAACGCTAGCTCCTTATTGTCCAAATAAAGCACACATACGCTAAAATAATGATATTACTGCTTACAGTTTTTCATTTAACTAGATTACATTCGTGCCGTTGATTTCTCTTCCAATTTAAACTTTCCCAATAGTAGTCATAATGTTCCAAGAATCAAATTGAATCAAACAGTGAGTGAAGTAATGTTGCCATCATTATAAATGTTTAAAATTTTACCTGTGATATGCTTTCAACCACTCGATCTCCATTTAACCAACCATGTATCGGCTCTTTTCTACATACCTCACATGAAAATATATTTTCATTGATACCTGGCCAATGTTTTACACAGATACAATTTAAACTAACTATGCTTACTCTGGTAACACTCCACGACACGTCACACCACTGATAGTAAGACATGGAATGTAACATCGAATTATTTTATTTTAGTAAATTAAATTTCATTACACTGCATTTGTAAATATCAGTCACATAAATGTACAAATTAAAGCATTTTTTTCTTTTCTTAAACGCTTTATCCTTTCTCTTCTTACCATTTTTAATCTCTTTTTCTCTTTACAATGTATCCACTTCTTCAATAGACATGGACGTCATAGTCTTCAATTCTATTTTTTATTTTTATTTTACAAAATAAAATATAGAAAAAGAGCGCAAAAGGTAAGGATGGAGAAAAGGAGAGAAAAAATATTATACGAAAAAAGATTTTATGTTTGGTCCGATAGATTTTAAAAGCTCTCTGGAGATTATTTTCTTTCTCATTCTTTATATACTTTTTTTTTTCATCAGCTCGTTGCTTTCTTCAAACTGGTGTGGGTTAAGTCCAATGGACCGAAGAATAGATTCTATAGTCCTGCGCAACATCTAAACGGAGTAGTTTGTTACATCATCTTGACGATATAGGAGATCAAAAATTACTGAGATTGCACTTATAGTGAACTCCATAAATGAACTTAACGCCTTTTGAATACAAAATTTCGACAACACCAATAATCGAAACAGGGCCGATCACAGATAGGTGGTATTGGCTCTGCGTTGTTTCAAAGAAATTGATTGAAATTTTTATATAGAATTAAGAAAAAGCTAAAAACCAGTTTTTTTTTAGTTTTGTTTATCACCTTATTTTAATACCCGTCAATATATGTGAATATATTTTTCCCCCCGAAAACTATTCTTAAAATTAGGACAGCTTAATTGGGAAAAAGTGTTACTGCATTTGTGTGGAGGGAGAATGTAAAACAATTGAGGAAATATCTTTGTGGAGGGAGAGTGGAAAACTATTTAGGAAATATTTGTATGGAGGGAGTAAGGAACACAATTTAGGGAAGACCCCACTCAGTACACCTGACTAGGATTCGAATCCTGATCTCTCCAACTTCGTAAGTCCCATCTATTTCGAGAGTGAGGCCTTAGACCACTCCACCTCCAAAGTGTAAACTATAAGAAAAGTAGCATCACTATTTACTGTATCATAATTTGCTTCAGTGCATTTAAAAAAACAACACAAATTGGATATCGAGCTTCGGCCATCTAGTAAATGGTTTAGGAATGTTAACTTTTTATTTCAAAAGATTAAGGTGCATCTTTGAGTTCCTGTAACACAGATGGCTATACAACCCTACATACACGAAACTTGTTGAGACTATGGAGATGAATCTTGGAGCCGCTGCAATATGATTGATATACAACTCTACATACATGAGCCTTGTTGAATTTGTGAAGACGTGTCTTGGAACCCCTGATGGATATACAGCCATACATACACGAGTCTTGTTGACTACGAGGATGAGTCTTGGAGCCCCTGCAATATAATTGACATGCAACCCTAGATACATGAGCCTTTTTGAAATTGTGAAGAAGCGTCTTGATAACCCCTGATGGATATACATTCATACATACACGAGTCTTTTTTGAAACTGTGAAGACGTGTCTTGGAACCCCTAATGGATATACAACCATACAGACACAATTCTTGTTGAAACTATGAAGACGTGTCTTGTAGCCCCTGCAATAGGATGGATATACAACTCAACATACATGAGTATTGTTGAAATTATGAAGAAGTGTCTTGTAGCCCTTGCAATATTATTAATATGCAACCCTACATACATGAGTCTTGTTGAAATTACTCTGAAGACGTATCTTGGAACCCCTGCAATAGGATGGATATACAACTCAACATACATGAGTATTGTTGAAATTATGAAGAAGTGTCTTGTAGCCCCTGCAATATTATTAATATGCAACCCTACATACATGAGTCTTGTTGAAATTACTCTGAAGACGTATCTTGGAACCCCTGCAATAGGATGGATATACAACTCAACATACATGAGTATTGTTGAAATTATGAAGAAGTGTCTTGTAGCCCCTGCAATATTATTAATATGCAACCCTACATACATGAGTCTTGTTGAAATTACTCTGAATACGTATCTTGGAACCCCTGCAATAGGATGGATATACAACCCAACATACATGAGTATTGTTGAAACTATGAAGACGTGTCTTGTAGCCCCTGCAATATTATTAATATGCAACCCTACATACATGAGTCTTGTTGAAAATTACTCTGAATACGTATCTTGGAACCCCTGCAATAGGATGGATATACAACCCAACATACATGAGTATTGTTGAAACTATGAAGACGTGTCTTGTAGCCCCTGCAATATTATTAATATGCAACCCTACATACATGAGTCTTGTTGAAACTATGAAGACGTGTCTTGTAGCCCCTGCAATAGTATGGATATACAACCCAACATACATGGGCCTTGCTTAAGTGTTGTGCGTGTATATATATCCACGGAGATGCGTCGTGGGGCCTCGCAACACGGCGGGTTTATACTCATGTCGGCTTTTCATGTGCGCTGTGACGGAAATAACGCAGGCACAAAGCTACCCCGTGCAATCTGGCATGTGGAAGGCGAGAGGTAGGGGGGGAGGGGGTGTACAGATATACTGACTGAGCAGCCGACACCACCACCACCCTGACAAGGCTGTGCCAAGCAATGTAATGTGTCGGGAGACCGGGATTCTATGATGACCGAGGCTATTTTCTACTTTAATATTATCTTAATTTTCTTCAGATTCATTTGTCTTATTCGTGTTTGTTTGGATTGTATAGTTTTAGACAAGTAAATGTTGCCAATTTGTTTTATATTGGTAGAAATTGGTAGAAAGAACCTTTAAAAATGAATACAAACACATTTTCCCCTAGCCAACAAATTAATATATCATTTTACTATATTATTTGTATTATTTTATAAGTATCGATAATATCTATTAAAGAGACAGTAGCAGATATCATTACTTTACGTATGGATACGTGAAAGTAGATTTTGTAGCTTTTTTATCTGTTTATGAAAATTGGACTGTTATAGAACAAATGAACGGTAATTTTAGCATTCATACAGTCCGAGTGGGTAGCCAGGTTGACTTTAAACCTAGAGAACATTGGTTACCTTCCAGTAGACGAATGAAATAATATGGCCTATTATTTATATAATGGCTAGTAGAAATAACCAGATAGTAGAATGTCTGACACCCAGGCTAGGTTTTAAGGTTTGGTGATTATATTCTAGGTTAAGTTATTAGTACATATCAGTAGTTGGCAAGTTTTTTGGGCCTTGAGTGACTCATAGCCTATACTTATCAAATCCCCACGATAGTTAATAATTTCTCCACTTTCTCACACTTTTTTGGACGGTTGCATTTTCTTGGTATTCCTTAAAATCAAACTTCCTCAAAAATACTATTAATTCTACCATCTTTCTAGGAAAAATAAACGTAGAGTATACAAAATAAATATTATCATATTAAAATATTTATCTTTCATATAAAATTACAAATTATTACCGATCAATTCCACTGTCATACCATTATTCAAAGATTTGAGATTTTTTTTTCATATTTTTTATTTGCCATTACAATCCTTCACCTACCTGATTATTTCTAGCCAAATAGAATTAGTTGTTTGTATATATTTAAATTCTAGTATTTTTCTTACATATTTTAAATTGAAACCATCTGGTTATGTATATATATTCAAATACTCTTTAAACTGGACTTTGTAACTTAATACCGAGGCCACTATTCCCACTACGAGCTAAAGAAATTTACTATTGTTTCCTCAACACCTACACATGTATAATTTACTCCAAGGTGTAAGATATATTCTCTAATTACAATGTTTTGTAAATAAATATTACAAGTATAATTTAAATGGCGTGAGACACATTTCTAAAATTTTATTTTTGTATACCTTTCATATATTTGTATAAACTTTTATTTGTGTAAATATATATATTTCAAGTATACTCTTCATGGTATGTGCTACAGCACTATCTGCACTTTAGCAAAAAAAATTACAAAGAAACAGATTAGATCGTTTGTTCAGCAAAAAAACAAAATAAAACAAAACAGAACCTTTGATTCGAAGGTTCGCCTTTTTATAATTAAGTAACCCATCAATGAAACGATCAATAACGCTTTTGCGTTCATGTTTTGCTGGATCTCGAACATGTCGGAATAACTTTCAAACTAATTATTGGTCATATCTTTCAGAGTTCTGAAAGTTCATTGTTGAGAGTTAATTTGAAAGATTTTAAGAAAAATAGTTTTAAACAACACATATGTACAGAAAAATTGGTTGGATTAATATTCTATAACAATATATCAATACGTTAGTAGGTAACCTTCAATTTATCTGAAGACTTTTATTAGCCAATTTAGCCAGCGATTATTTGATACAATTTATTTCTACCGATAAATCTTCACATGTATATCCAGCTATACACACGAATGTTTAGACAAAATTTCGACAGATCTGATATTCGTTTCGTCGCAATCGTTGATGCGATTATTAATTTCCTTCATTCGTGTGTTGTAACGGTGAAATAAGAGAAATGAAACGTTAAAACCTGAACCGAGACAGTTTTTTTTTTGTTCAGAGTACGTCCAGACATGTCGTATATCTCTTCACCTACTGGCTTCCCTTGATATGACGGTGAAATACCGACTAGAAGTGGGACGCAGCAATATTACACGTGTAATGATCACGTTACGGATACAAGGTCCCGTCCCAAACTGACGCGTTCAAGATACGTGTAGGAGATACTATAAAAAGAAATGGCACAAATGTGGACACAACTTAACTTAAGATTGGAGTGTGAGGGATGCAAAAAAAAGAGTGTTTTCTGCAGTTTTTATAGCAAAGCATTTTTTGGACACAATAAATAAAATATTGTTCCAGTAGAAACAGATGATTTGATTTTCTTCACATGGTGATATCAACAGTAATTGTTGTTATTACTATCATTAGCACCGCGTCTTACTACCCGTTCGGGTTACACGCACTTACGCTAATGTATAATGGTAGGGTGATTGTGAGATGAAATGGAGGACCTACAGTTTAATGTGGAATCTGAACCTCGGTGGAGGCCTGGCATTCCCCACATTCACAAGATGTATTGTCAGAGGTGAAGGAAGGGTTCAGTAATCAAATACATCTGTGCCGGGACCAAGGATTGAACCTCGGCCGCCAGCATAAAGGTCTGACACCTTACCCCTAGACCGCCAGGTCACCAACAGTAATTGTTGAATATCTGTCATGAACATAGTGGCATTAGAGGAGAAACTGTTTGAATTAAGAGAAAAAGTTGTCATTTAATTACAGGACACCCTTGACATATATTCAACAACCATTGTTGATATTACTCTGGAAAGAAAATTAAACTCAATGTTTCTAAAGGAGAATTATTCGATTTATTTTGACAGAAAAAAATATTTTACATAAAAACTGCAAAAAAAACCACTTATCTTTTCTCACGTTCCCTACATTCCCGCCTTAAGAAGACGCGTAAAAAAAAGATATACAGTCTGTGTGTGCATGCGTGTGTGTGTGTGTGTGTGTCCTCTATCTCGGGGACCTTTAGACAGCTCAATTCTCGGTGACCAATGACACGGAACAACGCTTAGGTAAATATTGTCGAACCTTTTTTTTTGTCCCCAATAACTTCTTTTCTCCCCTACACGCAGCCAGTTTGAAGGACGACCATATTAGGTCCATCTTGTCTTCTCCTGTGCAAATAAGGCCGAATAGTAGAGAATAGTACTCTTATAACCCGAACTACCCTTCTGGATATTACAGCCTCAAGATATCGTTGTTTATTTGAATAAATGAAGAGAGATGGAAGGTGATCTCGTACGTGACTTATACTAATCATAAGAAATAGGCTCAAACTAGAAATTAAGGCTTTTTTTGTTTAAATTGAGAGCTCAATACCAAGGTTATTAACAACTCTATCACTCACTTAAGTGGCAAAATGGTCTGAGGCGTTACTCTCCTGTTAAACTGGCCTACTGATGACGTTAAGATCGGGGCTCCGATTCCAATCGTGTCAACGGTTTTTTTTCTGATTGGTTTTTCACTTTCCTTCCAAATGAATGCGAGTGTATTTCCTCTCAATTAAACCTTTCAAATTCCTAAACCATTACTTTAATTAGTACTTAGGCGTATAACCTGAACGGGTAGTAATACGTGGTGCTAATAAAAGAATAAAACATTATAGGGATGGGGAAGGTTGAATTTAGAGGAAGTTTGTACCCACATTTACGTGAAGGGAGAGTGGAAAATTATTTAGAGAAAAATACCTGTAGTCTACCCAACAGGGAATCGAACTCTAATTTCCCCTTCATCGGCAGTCCAGTCTATTGTGAGAGTGGCTCCTTAGACCGTGCGTCCATGGAAGTGGGTATTGAAGATGTTTTACCTTCACGCTCCCTTAATGAATATTAGGTGACCTGGTGGTCTAGGGGTAAGGTGTCAGACTTCTGTACCGGGGGGTCCGGCGTTCAATACTCTGTCCAGGTACAGATTTATCTGATTGCCAAACCCTTTTTTCATCTCTGACAAGACGTGTATTAATCACAACTTGTGAATGGGTAGAATGCCAGGCCTCCACCGTGGTTCGGATCCCCCATTAAACTGTAGGTCCTTCATGTCATCTCACAATCACCCTACCATTACACATTAGCGTAAGTACGTATAACCCGAACGGGTAGTAAGACTCTGTGCTAATAATAATAATAATAATAATAATAATAATAATAATAATAATAATAATAATAATAACAATAATAATAATAGTAGTGCATATTCGTAAATATTAAAAATGACACCTAGACACGGCAATCGAACCAGGAACTATTGGCTTAGTCTGCCGATGCTCTACCAGAGAGCTATCCAGTATTAATCCCTTGCTAAGGGTAAATATTCACGCATATTTTAAGGCAGAGTCTGTGGTGGATGTGTTTAAATCAACAGATACCAATGAGCTATCACCAATAATTGATAACACATCTACCGCTCGCTGACTCGGGGGGCCGGCTTCATGTTGCATTTGTACTGTACATGGAAGTAAATAACATGGGGTTGAGTTAAAGTTCGTACGGTTGTTTTTGATGTCTTTTTAGCGCCACGTCTTGCAAGATGGTTCGGGTTATAAGATGTTCGTACAGTACTTATAGTACTTAAATAGAGAAGATTAGAACATGGAAATTATCTTTTAGTTACGAATGTAGCCACTCAGCCAGGTCAATGTGGTTTGAATGAGATATATCAGAAATATATGTGGAATAACTCGTATGGACAGAGTCAGTTATGAATGGGTGCTGAAGAAAGGGAACCCAATACGTCATTATGAAAGAAACGTCTTACGTTGGTTTGGGCCTGTTGAGAGGATGAGCGTGGATCTACTGACGAAGCGAATATGTGAAAGTAGAGTGTGTGGATCAAAAGGAAGGAGTAAGCCATGTAAGACGTGGTTAAATGTTGTAGACGAATGTGTTAAAAAGAGAAACATTAAGAGTTATGGGAATAAAAAAGCATGTATGGCTCGGTATATTGATGTTGTTGAAGCGAAGGGGGTATGCAAAGATAGGGAAGTGTGGAGAAAGTTAGGGAGGATGGAATAAGTACAAAGTGGTTTTTTGAATTAGATGAACAGTTTCTTGCCTACACCGTAAGGGAACGACGTGTGTATGTATGTATATATATATATATATATATATATACATATATATATGTATGTATATGTTATATATGTATGTATATATATATGTTATATATGTATATATGTGTGTATGTATGTATGTGTGTATGTATGTATGTATGTATGTATGTATGTGTGTATATGTATGTATGTATTTATTTATGTATGTATGTATGTATCTATGTATGTATATGTATGTATGTATGTATGTATGTGTGTATGTATGTATGTATCTATGTATGTATGTATGTGTGTATGTATGTATGTGTGTATGTATGTATGTATGTATGTGTGTATGTATGTATGTGTGTATATGTATGTATGTATGTATGTATGTGTGTATATGTATGTATGTATGTATTTATTTATTTATGTATGTATGTATCTATGTATGTATATGTATGTATGTGTGTGTGTATGTATGTGTGTATGTATGTATGTGTGTATATCTATGTATGTATGTATGTATTTATGTATATATGTATGTATCTATGTATGTATGTATGTGTGTATGTATGTATGTGTGTATATGTATGTATGTATGTATGTGTGTATATGTATGTATGTATGTATGTATTTATTTATTTATGTATGTATGTATCTATGTATGTATATGTTTGTATGTGTGTGTATGTATGTGTGTATGTGTGTATGTGTGTATGTATGTATGTGTGTGTGTATGCATGTATCTATGTATGTATATATGTATCTATGTATGTATGTATGTGTGTATGTATGTATGTGTGTATGTATGTATGTATGTATGTGTGTATGTATGTATGTATGTATCTATGTATGTATCTATGTATGTATGTATGTGTGTATGTATGTATGTGTGTATGTATGTATGTATGTATGTATGTATGTATGTGTGTATGTATGTATTTATTTATGTATGTATTTATGTATGTATGTATGTGTGTATATATGTATCTATGTATTTATTTATGTATGTATGTATGTATCTATGTATGTATGTGTGTATGTATGTATCTATGTATGTATGTATGTGTGTATGTATGTATGTGTGTATGTATGTATGTATGTATGTATGTATGTATGTATGTATGAATGTGTGACAGTCAACTAAATGCCTGAGAGTTCGGGAATTGGGTAGTGAGCAGGTTTTTGTATTGACCACTAAGTTAATGTAATTTTAGGTCACTAAGCGGACTATTTCCAAAGTGTTTTGTTCGTTATAATATACAAATTGATCTTACCGCCATTATTTGTCCTGTCTTTCCTGTATTTTTGCAAAATTGTAGATTATTTTTAGATTGAAAATTTTAAATTTTCACGGTCTATTGCGTGTGTCATCCACAAAATGAGCCTATATGACTTTCTAAAGCAAATATGGCTCGCCGAAATGTTCGAGGTTCAGCTCACTGGAAAACGTTTATGCACCTATAGACAGAGATCGGCTCGGAGCTCAGTTCAACGCACGCCTTTATAACCGTTAGAGTTGTAGAGTTATAGTGCCCTTCAAGTGCACTGAGCGAGATTATCCTTAAATTGACTCTCCATTCTCCCTTCACACAATTGCTGGTACACTCCCTCTAAATTTAACCTTCTTCATCCTTAGCATGTTAGCGCTGTTAGTAATAATATGACCCGCCTCACTGGCCACATAATCAAAGGCGTCACTATCGCAATAGGATAGACTGCTGATGTCGGGGAGATCGGGGTTCAATCCCAGTCGAATACACTGAGGCTTTTCCACATGGTTTTTCATTCTCTTTTTCTCTCTCTCTTTACACAAATGCTGGTATACTTCCTCTAAATTCAACCTTCCTCATGTGTGTAGCCCGAACAGGTACTGAGACGCGGTGAAGAAATAAAATGATGGTTGGGAGTGTAATTATCGAACCTGTTGCGAGTTAAATTATTTTGTTTGTCACTTGCTTTTATCATTCGCCTTAAAAAGTGCACGTTAAGCATTTATAGTAATAATATTATTGCAAGTTTGATCTAAATCATTCGTAGCCCAGTTTTTGTAAAGATTATCCCGTACTAATGTACTGTTTTTTTACCCGAGAGACACCCGAATGTACTAATCGTACATACTTTAGATGGAGGCTCTTTCCATGTCCCTATGAGATGAGGTGATGGCGATAGTGAGTATGAGGCTGCTAGTGATCGCGTCTTGATACCTGTTCGGGTTATAATTACGCTTATGTACTAATTACATTAATAATCTAGGGATTAGTAAGTTTGAATTTAGAGGATACATATCCACATTTACATGGAATGAGAGTGGAAAACCATTCTTATTACACCCGACCGTGATCTAACCCCAGTCTACCCGTCATCAACAGTCAAATCTATTGACGCCTTAGACCATGTGGCCACTGAGGCAAGTAGTAGGTAATACAATCCGTGAGTATGTGGTTGATAGTTAAGTATGAGGATGTGGAACCAGTGGAAACTCTTAAACCTAACTAACCAACCCTGGTAACCACTGGGGTATTTCCCCTTTCGGGAAAAATACCCAAGGTACCAACTGTTAATCGAACCAGGGACCCCCAAACTCGTAGGCAGGTGCATTGCCCAGTACCCCACGAGGCCAGTTAGACTTTTAATAACAGTTGCTACGTGTTTAGAATCTGAGTTATGAGTGTCTGGGACCTAAGATTTAGAGTAACTCAATTGGAGTTGATAGTCTAGTTCAAACAAGGGACCTCAAAAAATGGTTTAGATTTTTCAATAACTGTAATTACATTATTTATTATCATTTTTATTAATCTTTAATAACCTACACCTTCGTTAAAGCCTAGTACACAATATTTTTTAAATTTATAAACAAATATAAAACAGAATAAGAAAAATTTTACGTGTGTTTCTACGAAAACAAAATACTCGCATTATTAACTATTGTTTGATCAATCGTTGTCAAGTTGGTTTTAATTCAAAATGTCGTTTTTAAAATAATAGTTATGATAATATTACTTTTGTTTTGATTTATTCATAGATTAATTAGTATTTTTAGTCATATAAACAATAAAACACACGCAATAATTTTGGACCAATTATGTATTTAACTATTCAATTTGGAATATACTTTATTTTACAAAATTATTAATTTATTATGTGTCTTACTATACATAGTTTGAAATTTCTCCAGCTAATTTTCTGTTTTTTACAATAAATATTGTATTTATAAGTAAATTTTAACATCTCAACACAAATCACACGTCAGTGTAAATATTTGAAGCCAAAAGAATTTATTAAAAAGTGTTCTTGAATTAAAGTAAAATACATTTGTATTTGATATTAGAGCCCAATGTGCTCTCTTTCGAGTCCGTAATGGGCATATGTCTTCTTTCACGTCCGGAAAAAGCCTACCTCAGGGAGCGAGAAATTGATGGAAACAATCGAAAATCAAAAGATTTTTCTTTGATTTATAAATATAATGCGTCCACAAATCTGCGCTCTTCAAGTCAATACATTTCCGTCAGAATTTGGTCAAATTATTTTTTATAATAATTGCCAGATAACGTTGAGGGACTATATCCATATCATTTAAGATTTAAGAAGGTTTTCTAAAAGCGCAGCTCAATTAATTCACCTAGTACCGAAGTGTCTGATGAATGGCACAATACGTCACATAGATCCGAGGGTTATGGTAAAATTGTATCACGACGCCTGATCTTTCAAGTCAAACTACTGGTAAAGGACGGGTTTCATAGTCACATTTAGTTACCCTAAATATAAAGTTTTGGCACCATCCTTCCTATAACCGAATGAAGTTCGTTTCATATTCACGGTTTAGTCGCGCTGCCCACCAGATTTTAGTATCAATCCTAACTAAACTTTACCGTGGTGGAAGTCTTAGTCTCACTGTTGACTGGTCCAAACCGAAACACCCGTGGTTTTTCTGTCCCACCTTTAATAAATATGATCACACCACTTCGATTTTATTGGACTGGTAGTTTTCAGATAAATATGCTACCTTAATTTTCTCACTACATTTTACCACTTGGAGGTGGTTTCAAGGCGGGTAATGGATATTTTTGGACACTGTGGCACGTAGGCCAGGACACACCCATGATGTCAGGATATTCGGCAACAGTCGAATGAGGTCTCGACTGTAGACGCGTCAATTGAGGGGCAATATTCTTGGAAATAGTGTATATCTACAATTAGTTGGAACAAATTCCTTTACGGAATGGGCGTCCCAAAGAGCAGGGTCGCTTTTATACAGCGTCACTTCAGCTATGAACATTGGTCTTTTGTCAATATGAGGAATGTCTGGTCTCCACCGTGGTTCGGATCCCACGTTAAACTGTAGGTTCTCCATTTCAACTTACAATCCCCCTAACATTACACATTAGCGTAAGTGCATACAACCCGAACGGGTAGTAAGACGTAGTGCTAATAGTAATAATAGTAGTTAATATATAAATAATAATTAATAACCATAATAATAACAATAATAATAACCATAATATTAATTAATATATAATAAATAATAACCATAATAATAATAATAATTAGTTAAAACATGGAAATATGCCTCCTGGGGAAATCGCCATGTAAAATAAAGGATTAACGCATCTTGCACAGTACCACATGGGCCCACGCTCTATGGTGATGCGGAAAGCTGTGCCACGTCTTACTATCAGCAGAATTGGAACCCCCACCCTCTCCAGGTTTGTCCGAATTTAACACTTCATTGATTGACCTTATTACATTGTTTAGTTTAAGACTTTTGATTGGCTAATAAAAATATTTATATTGGATACATGTGTTTCATTACTTAAGTTATGTGGTTTATGTGCCATAACCAAGCCCAGACATAATTCTTCAACTATTTAATGCATTGGTCATGGTACGACCAAGTTTAATTCTCATGTTTGGGTTTATTTTTAAACTTGTAGAGAAAACAACGAGATAGTTTTTTTTAAATATAAATGCATTAACTTTTATACTAGAGTATACCCTAATCTATTACATATAATGTAAGCGTATTTATTTATCAGAGAAAGATTAATTCCTATATTCGTGTTGAGTTTGTCCTGAACATATTATGATACAATGGGGCATAAGACTATTATTTAGCCCAGTAAAAGCATTCTCGAGATTGAGAAGACATGTTTGAATAAAAACTTCAAATAAAAGTGTATGTTATAGAAATGTGTTTTATTCACTAGTGTATCCAACTAATATTTTAAATGTGATAATAAAATTCAATGTGGAAATAGAACTTGAAAATTGGAGTTTAATATAAAGTCCAAAGATCAACTAGTATATAAGATATAAAACACACCGGAACAAGTAACATAAATTTGGGATGAATTGACAATTTTGAGAACCATTAGATTTCTATCATAATATCAAAAAAGTTAAGAACATATTAAAATATACGTCACATATAGATAACATTAAAATACAATATAAGCTTATGAGTTTAAGTCAAGTTAGAAGGCAGCAAAAAGACATTTAGCTTAGAATAAATAAATGTTCATAAATTAGAAAAATAATGTGAAGTAAGAATACAAGACAAGATGGACACCGAGCGCAACATCCTCACCGAATGAGGGTTGGCACCTGCACCCTCCCCTCGCCAAAAGGCTGAGGTTATCATCCCGGAGGAAGAATACGTCGGTATACCGGCTGTGGCAGACACCAAGATGTGAACTGTTGAGATTCTTCTCAAAAACAAACAAAACAATGCAGAAATCTTTTGCTGAAAACTGACGGCCGTATAGGATAGGCATAAGGGGAAGTTTCTTAAAAAAAAGCGTTAACTGTCCACATTTTATAATAATAATAATATTTAGCAACGCGTCTTACTACCCTGTAACATTAGCCGCTAGCTAATATTACAATATACTGCAAACTTACCCAATTCTACCAAGACGTCCACGGCCATTCTCAGGTAAA
>CABEEJ010000326.1:0-12935 GCA_901482245.1 Timema douglasi
CTGTGACAAAAAGGAGCAGGTAAAAGGAACAGGTCCAGTAGTGGAGCAGTAACAGATTGCTCCTGCTCCACTAAAGGAGCAGTTTTCCCCATCCCTAATAGGAAACCCCAAGCGAAGTTTGCTTGAGTTGTCAGTTAAATATATATATAAAAGGTGAAGACACAATAGTTACGTGGACACCTACATGCTAAAGATGGTTTCCTCTCCAATATAGTTGAAACTCTTTGCAATTAATAATTAGGTATCATAAAAGTACTGTGTAAGTAGTCCATTAAATTTTATAAGGTTTATTTATTGGTGATCAATACCTAAACCATTAGACCATAGAGACAGCACACTTGCCGTTTTTTTCCTGGAGGTCACGACTAAAGAATAGTTTTAGTAAATGGAAGCATTGATAGATGCTTGGAATACCTAAAGAATGATAAGCCACTGATTAATCATTCGATTATTTTCGTTATTTGATATCAATTTTGAGGTCTAGCTATATTGAGCACTATATATTAGTCTAAATATATTATTGGGACTATTTTGCAGAATGCTTTGCGTGAAATTGTTTCCAGAGCCGAGGCAGGGGTTTTCAAATTAGAATATTTAGCGGCCAGGGTTAAAAGTATATTCGGGAGACTATTCCCGCTCATGTTTCACGATCATAATCTATGGACAACTATGGTAAATATTTTAAAATAGTTTGAAGGACCTGATATAACCAAAACTATGATACCAACAATTTTCACTTGGTTGGATATGAACCCTGTGAAAAGCACTAACTGTTGGAAGCTGTAAGATTAGAATACTCACTAATGATGTTCGTTGGCTATATATGTAGTGTATGGAACCATTAAGCCCAAGCTTGAATAAGATGTATTTAAAAATTAATTTATGTGGCTTATAAATAGTATATGATTGTGTGTACTTGTGTAATGTTATTCATTCTTATTGCTATTGTTATCAGTAATTGATAATATTTCCATGTTGAGTTAGCTGTCAATTAATATTATTTATAAAACAGAAAAGTAGTGAGAGGGGAAAGTATGCCTTTTCTTTCGCAAGTGATTGTAATAAAGCTAAACAAGCTTTTTGGAGCATAGTTGCCCCTCTCCACTAAAAAGGAGCGTGCCACAATGTTTGTGAACCACTAATCCATACTCTATTAAAGTGGTATTCAACCTTTTTTATTCACATACTCTGATGTATAATTTCTCCTCAACTTTGTATCCTCAAAATTGTTAGTGCATAATGCAAGCTGTACATATCTCATCATTTACATTTATAATGAAGAGATAGGGAAAAAAGCACTCACAGATCACATAATATCCTAACGACCGGGTCTCTTGTACCTTATTCTAAATCTGGTTCTGAATATTCAGTTTTTATCATGAAGTTTTATTTATATCACATTTTACGTTTTTAAGATATGTTTACGTACCCCAGGTAGAATACCACTCCTTTATTTGCTACCTTCACCAAATAAACTTAATCCAATCTTACATTAAGCTTTATAAGACATTATTTCATCACAATGCTCAAAGTTGTTTTCCACCTGCTTTATAGAGACCATTTTTACTTCTTTTAATCTATGAGATATTGGTCTAGTTCACTGGTCTTGTATGCTTCTTATCTACTCCAGCTTGAAATGCCTTAACCTGAACTTCCATATAAATATAACACCACAAAAATGATTTGTATATTGCCTGATATTATTGTAGCTCATTATTGAAAATCCCATAGCACAATACAACAGATATGTTTGAGAAGTAATAATTATGCAAAATACAGCATAGGTACTATAATTTAATTATCAATATAGCGCAGCTATTGAAGATAAGAAAAAATAAAATTTCAACAAAACCATGCCTAGTAAACCTATAGTATGACATAGAGTAGAAAGGCAAAGGGGTGAATTTCCAAACCATACAGGAAAACGGCCTAGTACAAATACCAGTGATTTCTATATTTTACTGGATGGACACAAACACATCCCTTGGAAAGGACCAAAGCATGACGATTAATTTTGTCCTCTGAGAGTGGACAGATTTAACGGTTTCTTTTAATGTCCTTGTGCAAAAACATGTTTCTGGTGAATAAAAGTGTTATTGTTGAAAGTTTGAAAATAGTGAGGTATTATCTCACATTTGGGTGAATAAACATTTACATCAAATGATATTCAATTCAGTTTTAGAGTTGGCACTTTACAAATACGAATAAAATCTTGAATATATTTAAATATATAGGTATTATACATGTTGTTTACATTTTGAAAACACTACAATATATTTAAAGTTGGCAATTAGCTTATATATTGGTTTCAGAAATAATATTATGTTGAAATATTGATAGCTATAATTAAATAAGTTGACCTAGCGATTTTTACGGGTCTGAAACGACTAATTTTAATTTTTAGCGTCTAGCGACTAGTCTTGTATATTTTAAATTTTAATGCTGCAGGGTTTTGATTTTTCAATTACCGTACTACAAAAACGCATATTGCATTGCTTCGGTCTACAGAAGAGCTCTAAACTATATATGTCATTCACAAATCACAATGACATAGTTTCGGATCCGGGGATCACCATATATATATATATCCTTTATCTATGGGGGATCACCTCGAATATACCTTACATTCAGTTTAGATTAGTGTGTGCATTTTTGGTTTGGTGACAAATAGGTTTAGGTTTTCGTTTAGTGACAAACTAGTGACTTTCTGAAACTAATATAGCTACAACACTTATATGGTCGTTTGCAACCTTGGTAATGTTGGCATCATCTTTAGCAGACGACAACGATATGTCATTTTACAATAAAGCTATGAATACAAAAGTATAAATGAAAATTAATCTTCTTGTGTAGCTAATGTTATCGTGACTTGTTTTAAAATGGTAAGACACTATTTATTTTATACATACCTCTTACTCTATGGCATTTGGAACTCGAAAGTTCATTGCCGCACTTACAAAAGTACGCCGCATAACTTTATCTTGAGCTCTAGTTCTATCCAGTCCACCTCACTACACCCTATTTCTTTTAGGTCCATTTAATATTATCCTCCCATTTGCGTCTAACACAGGTCTTCCCAATGATCTTTTCTAATTGGGTATAGGTACCAGTCAATACCGTGAACACTGTTCTAGATTCTTCAATTTGCTCTGTATGTCCTAACAACATAATCTGTGAGGTATGATTATCCTAGACATATCTTGGGATCAGTGCAGGGTATGACTCATCCTTATGTAACCTTCACTCCCCAGTATCTCAGTCCCTTTTGAAACTAAATATTGTCCAAAGCACCTGGTTTTCAACCCTAAATTTCGTTTTGTCGTGTAAGGTGAGACCATGTTTCACAACAATAAAGAACAACTGTAAAGTTACTTTTCTGTATAGTCTTTAGTTTTACATTCCTTTACAGTGGGTGAGAAGTTAACAACTACTGACCAAATAATAGCATCCATTTCCTGAATTCTAGTTAAAATTTAAACTTTTAAGCCATGTCAAATGATATGTTGTTTGCAACTTAATATCTTAATCATCGTCCTAAATCTGTGATTTATATGTGATCATACACTTAGTCTTTTCAACTTTCACTTCTAAACATATTTCCTTACTAGCTTCTAATAAAATTTCTTCCTTGCAACAGTTTCCTTACTAGTGACCAACAAAGCCAAATAATCTATGCATCCTAATAGCTGCATTGTACGGTTTAATGTCTACCCTTCCCTACTCTC
This sequence comes from Timema douglasi, assembly GCA_901482245.1. Taxonomy (NCBI): domain Eukaryota; kingdom Metazoa; phylum Arthropoda; class Insecta; order Phasmatodea; family Timematidae; genus Timema; species Timema douglasi. The sequence continues at coordinate 3,726 of CABEEJ010000326.1, forward strand.
TTGCATTGCCTTAATAGCATACTCTATGGCTAGATTATAAAGTAATGGAGAAAGTACATCACCTTGTTTCAACACAGTAGGGGTGTATGTATTTCAAAAGGGTCTGATAACTGAAGTGACATTCAGGGCATACACTGCCACGCGTATCAGTCGAGCATACCTCAATTAGCTTTAAGACAAGTTTTTTTGGGTATCCCAAACTTACCTAAAATCGTATGTAACCTACTGTTTCTTTTATCTGAATCATAGGATTTAAAACATTATATTTAGGCCTAAAGGCCCTACTTGTTAAACCGTCATATTGTATTCTCACTTTTTCTAATGTTTGCCGATTAGAAAGAGAAAAATAACTAGTTTATGATTGTATTTAATATATTACAGGTACTTCTCAAAACACCTAAGATACCACAAGCCTGCATGGTTGACAATCATGTTATCAGTATTACCAATATAAGAAATGGAGAAAGTATTTGCTACTCACTGGCTTTTATTAAAGGTCACATTCACACAAAAAATCAAAATAGATGCCATTTCAATGAGAATCTTGAAGGAAAACTAGTACTACACCATCTGAATCCCAACGATTCTTTAATGTCTGTCTCCGATTGGGTTATTTTGGGAACAGAATTCAAATGTTTGATAAACCTACATAGAGGAGATAATGATTTAATTTTCGAGTATTGTGGAACAAAACTTAAATGGTCGATTAGGTACTGTCCACGAAGAACCGTATTTAGAGTAATGCCAATATATATTATTTGTAAGGGGCATAATGGAGAGTTCCAAGCTCCAAATGGTGAGGAAAACACTATTCAAAGTGCATGTAGACGTATTGCTGTCGGATGTAAGCTAATTCAGTGTTTAACAGCAGAAAAACTTGATGAGTCGGGCTTTGGCCGCAAAACATTTCAACTGGAAAATGATCTAAACACTCAAGCCGCAGAATGCACAGTATTCCACAGTCAACTACCCGTGGAACAAGCACGTAGACTAAGCCCTGAGGAGTTATGGGAACATTTGGGGCGAGAATTGATGATGTCACCTCTTGGTAATAACAATCGCAAGTTTGTGGCATTTCTTTCGTGCACTCGTTATATCCCTAATGGAAAGAAGCCTGGTACATACGAGGAAATATTGTCATTAATGGAAGGACATGTGGCACTTGGTGGTGGTGGGCTTGCCATATTTGGCACAGGCTGTCTTCATACGTGGCCGAGGTGTGTGGAGGAAGTGGTTCCAAGGTTCTTGAATGTGACTCCAGTGGATACACAATGTCTTATGGATGACAGTTGCTTTAGGTACGGTAGGCTTATTTTTAGATGAATATACTAGCATTAAGCTTAATAATAGCCTTTTCCCTATTAAGTAAAATGTTCCCCTGTACATATAATTATCATGCTAATAAAATAAAATAGCAATTAAACCTTAAACACATTTCCAACAAAGAAAATGTGTTGGCCAGCTTCGGCGGTCAAATGATTTAAGACATCATTCTTGCAATAGCCTGAACAGGAAGATTGGGGTTGGAATCCTGGTTGGATGTACCAAGGGTGTTTTTGCAAGAATAGTTTTTTCCGTCAACATAAATGCTGGTACACCTCCTGAACCCTACCACATTAACTTAATTAGTACATATGCTTGGAACCCAAATGGTTAACTAGATGCAGTGATAAAAAAAAGTTTCTTCAAAAAACAGAAGATATTGGTTACTAATTTAATAATAGAAAACTGTATTTATTAACTTTTTTTTTCTAGCATTACTTAAAGAAATTTTTTTTTTTTTCAGCACGGTTTCCTACTGCCCGTTAGGGTTATATTCCTATGAACTAATTACAATAATGGGTTAGGGATTAGGAAGGCTTAATTTAAATAAAATGCATGCACACTTGTGCTGAGAGAGAGTGGAAAACTATTTAGAGGAAAACCACCCTCAGTTCACCCAACCGGGATCAAACCCTGATCTTCCCGTCTTCTGCAGTCTAATCCAACACAAGAGTAGTGCATTAGACACGGCCCCTGAAGCGGGCCTAAAGAAATCTGATCACTTTTAAAGCTATTATTTATATTCTAGTAAGTTCTCTTTAATCTGTGATCTTAAGCTAGATAATAGGTTTCTAATAAAATAATACATTAACTAAACATATTTTTAATTAATACTTACCATGCTTTCTAAATGAAATGTTATAATTCTTTACATTCACTTATTACAGAGGTACTTATGGAGGCTGCTTTTCAACGACGCTTGGATCTGTCTGTCATGAACTAGGTCACACATTTGACCTTGGTCACACAGAGGGAAGCATTATGGGTCGCGGGTTTGACAACCTCAATCTAGTTTTCACTGTCCACACAAAAAATGACAACGAAAAGCTTGACAAGGAAACAAATAAAAGAGTATCCTCTGCTGCTAGCAAAGCTTCTGCCCATCATGCGACTGTTTCCTTTACCAAGGTCCTAAATGTTTCGTACAGGGCCCCCTCGCCTATTAGGAAACCTATCAATAAATTTAACAGAACCCCCGATAGTCCCAAAAGGAAGCTGTCCTTTACTGATCTCTCCATAAGGTCTAGCCAAGAGTCCATCGCAAGTGACACTGTGGATGAATCTCAAACTATTTCAGAGCTAAGTGAGGACTTAACATACTGGACGAAAAGTTGTGCCACAATACTCGCTTTTCACAGGTTAGTTTATGTACTGTTCTTTTTAATTATTTTTATTTGTTCGGGCTATACGCTTAAGTACTAATTACGCTAATTGATTAGGTATTGTGAAAGTTGAATTTAGAGGAAGTTAACCCGCAATTGTGTGGAGGGAAAGTGGAAAAACATTTGGGAAAAACCACCCCTCATTTCACCCAACCAATATTCGAAACTCGATCTCCCCGTCCTCGGCATTTTAATTCAACGCGACTAGTGCATTAGCCAACTATGCCACTGAAGCGGGTTGTATTCTGTTAAACAATGGGGTCACAAACTCAAAAACCCCAACAAGGCCCAAGCATGTAACTAAGTGACGGCATGAGGTCCATTCAAATTGACCAATGAAATTCCCGATTTTTTCCCTGATCATTTCTTAAAATTCCTGACTCAAAAGTATGTCACACCCTTATATATATATATATGAGTGAAACGGGCAATGCCTAAGAAAAATTAACACAAATAATCACAATTTATTTATTTTATCTCAACTAGGAATTGAAGCAGGTTGGCTATTAACCAATTCAATTATACCCGCTTCGGTGGCTGCATGGTCTAACGCGCTACTCTTGTGTTGCCAAAGACTGGGAGATTGGGGTTTGATCCCAGTTGAGTGTACTGAGGGTGGTTCTTCTTAAACAGTTTTACACTCTCCTCCCATGCAAATGTGGGTGCATTTAATCTAAATTAAGTCTTACTAATCCCTAAATCATTAGGGTAATTAGTACATATGCTTATAACATGAATTGGTAGTAAGATGCGGTGATAAAAGAAGTGATTATAATGAATTAGAGAAGTTTGATCACATAAGCTTATAATTTTTTCAATTTTATTAGTAAATTAATTTTTTGTCTTTGATTTATTGTTGCAAAATGGAATTGCCTAAAAATGTTTTCCATGCATAGCTTTCAAACAGCTCCCCTTTTCTCTCGGGGCCCTGCTAGTCCTCCCAGTGCTCATAGCTTTTATTTGGTGGTCCTTCATCGTCAAAACATTAAGAAGGATTGGCTTAAGGTGTCACTCTCCCAATAGACCGGACTGCCACTGAGAGATTGGGATCAAATCCCGGTCGAGTGTGCTGAGGTTTTTTTTCACTTTCCCTCCATGCAAATGTGGATAAACTTCCTCCTAATTCAACTGTCCTCATCCTCAACACGTTAGAGCAATTAGTACATATTATAACCCGAACGAGTGGTGATTAAAAATAATATAAACTTTTTCAAACACACTCCAGGTCAAAGTTTGCCGGTCCCCACTCTGTTACCACGTCCCAAAGTTGTAATATTTCAGGACAAGATAATAAAATAATTAATACAGTAATGAGCAATCAACATGCAAAAATTGTGTTTCCAACTCTTATAGCTGCCAACTATTACATTTCCCAACACTGTTATACTTACTTGAATAGTAAGGTTTCATTTTATCGCAATCATTGCATGCTATTTATAAAGGTTCATAATTTATTTATTTTGACAATTTTTTTTCCAGGTGGTTCAACTCTGAAGCACCTCAAAATAAGTCTATTAATTTGACTTTTGACAATGCAACGTAAGTTTTTAACAATATTAATATATATTTGCACACACGCACACACACACACACACACACACACACACACACACACACACACACACACACACACACACACACACACNTCCAACTCTTATAGCTGCCAACTATTACATTTCCCAACACTGTTATACTTACTTGAATAGTAAGGTTTCATTTTATCGCAATCATTGCATGCTATTTATAAAGGTTCATAATTTATTTATTTTGACAATTTTTTTTCCAGGTGGTTCAACTCTGAAGCACCTCAAAATAAGTCTATTAATTTGACTTTTGACAATGCAACGTAAGTTTTTAACAATATTAATATATATTTGCACACACGCACACACACACACACACACACACACACACACACACACACACACACACACACACACACACACACACACTAGGATGGTTGTTTACTATACAGTTGCTACTTTTTTCTTAACCTCGGGGTAGGCTGCATGGATGTCTGACTTTGACTCGGGAGGCTGTAATTTGATCCTTGAAGGTGGAGTTATTTATATTTTTTTTTGCATGTAATTTTTGCAGGTAGATATTGATGTATTAAAAAAAAATTTTTTTTAAATATCCCCAAGTAGGTTAGATAGTTTGTCTATATTAGTTACTGCTGGCAATGGGTAGTAAAAAAAACTCCATCGTGTGAGCCTACAAGTGAGCTATATCGACCGAGTGGCCGCCATCGTTAGCCTTGGTAGTTTGCAGATAGAAGGTGACATGTGGTCAGCACAACAAGCCATCTGGCCGTTAATCTCAGCTTTATAAACCAGAGCTGATAATTTTTTATTCAAGTAGCTCCTCATCTGTCCTGATGAGGCTGAGTTTGACCTCATTACAGACCAACTGCTTCACAGATACATTTTGGAAACGCCGGGGATTGAACCCAGAACCTGTAGCCAGGAACTCTGAACATATGGATCATACTCTTATTAAATTTAAATTCCTTGACTTTTCAGATCCAAAAATCTAGGAATCTTTACATTTTTATCATATGTAAAGCTATAAGCCCAAAATCTTACCAATAGCACTGTTTTATATTTTGTATTGGAACAAGATTGAAACAACCTATGACATTTTGGTGCTTTTATTAAAATAGAATGAATTGAATATTAAATTAACATTTTACAGTGTATTATGCTTCCTCTACTTAGCATTTTAAAAATCATTACAAAAATAACTGAAAATTCCATTTTTTTTTTAAATCTTCCTTTACTTCTCACCCACTTTTCAACATTTGTAACAACCTGGATAAATAATGTTTCTCTACATCCCCAGAAAGACTCTCTCATCCTCGGCAGGTGTTTGTGTGGTTGAACTTCGCGACAGCTCGGGGCTGGTTGTAACCACCTGGCAACCACAACGCTGCTCATCATTTCAACTCCCACCAGGATCTATTGGCCGTCAGGTCACCTCTCTCGTGGCGGAAGATTCCGTCGGGAACTTTGTCAAGCAAACACTTTCCGCATAAGGTTTTGGCGGGTCTTTCTTTATACACGCCACACAAGCTGCACACTTGCTCGATGACAAAAGTGACTTATTTGTTGCAATTTGACTCACTTGGTGTGCACTCAGGAATATACCGTTTGTTGTTATTAAAATGGAAATTAGTTCAAGAATAACTGGCCACAATTATTCTTTTCTCCACGTATTAGTAGCCAACGGGGTTATACTCATACATTAATTACATTATTAGAATACGGATGATGGCGGTATAAAGAGTGGGAAAGCACTTATGGAAAACCACCCTCAGAATAGCTGGCGGAGATTTTATCCCCTATCAAATCTAGTTTAACTCGAGGGTAAGGTGTAAGAACATGCAACCACTAATGCAATTTACACAGAATTCTTTGAAAAATTTGTATATGAATTATTAATAATTTAATTTTTACTTTACATGTATAATTTAAAATTAGGATCCTTAATATTGTGTGGTACCTGACATGTGTTTACCAGTAATCATAAATTAAATTATTGCATCATAAATGCTTGGATTACACGGTGATGTGCTTTTAAATAGATCATAGGCTTGCTAATGTCTCAAATGTTAATAGAATAAAAAAATATTTCTTTGAAGTGGTAAGTAAGTAATATAACTATAACTTTAAAGTAACAATGTTATTGAAGTTAATTTGGAGCTGTTAAATTAGTACAATATTTGGGAGGGGTGGGGGAAGGGCCTTATAATGTAGAACTTTGTCAAAATATTTCCAGCACATGTAAAAGATATTATTGAATATAAATTTGAACTATTTTATTGCTTAGCTCTATTTTTATAGTGTTAGTGTTTATAGTGTTAAGAAAATATGTATTGTGATATTGATGTTTCTAAACTGTTTAATATAATAAATTGTCATTTTAATAACTTGATATTTAGACCCCTTTCAGAATAGCGCTAGCGCTAGTTCATGAGATTTGAAGCTGCCAATTTGGTATAGTGTATTATGTAGCCTTTCAGACGAGCGAGTGTGAGTAAGGCGTCGGCTCTAGTGAGACAGTTGCCGGCTTTCCCTACCACCAGCAACCTACTGGTAGGGTATTTTATCTTACCTAACCTTTTACATGAAGTCTTATGTGCTGAAGCTCAGGGCAGTAATACTCTGTTTCTGCACCTGGTGGAGAAAAATATAGCAGTCTTCGATGCAGAACAATTTATTGAGGAATTTTGATTACGGCCAATATCGTGGGACAGCAGCTGAAATGACTATAATAATCGAATGAAAAGCAAGTTAAGCTGGTTGGAAATGTTAGTCTCTTTCTTCTGGAGCGAACAATTGAAAATTGTTGATTGGCCTTATGATATAGTGGTCAGAACCCCTAGCTGCTTACCCAGTGGTCCCAAAATCAATTTTCATCTAGTACCAGGGGATTTTTCTCAAAAGGGGAATAGTTACCATAGACATGAGGGTTTGGTTAATTAGGATTAAGTTAGGTTAATATATTCACTGGCTTCACCCCACAATCACTATCATCATCCCCTCATCTCTTTGGGACATTTAAAGAACTTCCACGAAAAGGTTGGACGCATAGTACATTTGGTACATCAGTACTGGCTAATCCAATGGTTTCCAACCTTTTTCGGTCTGTGACCCCAATATTTGTCTCTGAGATCATCACATCCCATTGTGTATAGATCCTAAATTTTACTCTATATAAAATGATTATATAACTATTATCATATGTATTACTCACTTTTAATAAACATTTAAAAAACAAACAAAGGGTATGGCTAGCATAAACAATGTCAAAAGAAACTAAACATCAGCTGCACATTTAGTAAAATTTTTGAGCCTGCATTGATGCACATGGTTTATTAAACCTTGGAACTGGTGAAGAAATGGCTAATATGAGATCCGGCTCTACATTAAGATGATTCCTATATTTAGTTTTAATGGTAGCCACAGCATAAAACCTGGTTTCACAGAGATAGGACGTGGAAAATAGCACGAGAACTCCTACAGCTTTTGCACTCATTGTTGGGTAATCACTTTGTGAGCTAACATGTTTTAAAATTGTTTTCCACTTTGCAATCCGAGGACAGGTGTATCAGTTTTACTTGTTCACTAATCGGTAGCTTCTTGTTTGCTTCCATCCACAGAAAAAGGATTTTGTGCCAATTCATTTTGACTGACATCATCAACGAATTCCTTAACATATTTTTTGAATCCTAATTTTAGTCATTTGAAGTGGTCAGTGATAAAAATGTGTTAAATCATGCCACACATCATGTTCTTCAAGAGTTTCATTCAGTCTTAGGAACATCTCAAGAGAACGTTCTTCAACATTAGCCAGCCATAGATCCAGTTTTCCAATCAGAGCGCTCACCTTGTCACTGAAGTGAAAATGTTCGGTTCACACCTCTGCATTGACTTCTTCAAAATATCAAGTATTTTAAATATATCAGCACGATATGCTAGTTTACAAAAGAAACTGTTCTCATTGATCTCATTCTTATTCCCGGGATAGTCACTGTCTTTAAGGTAAAGACTAATTTCATCCTACAGTTCAAACACCCTTGCAATCACTTTCCTGCATGACAACTAGCGTGCAGCAGAGTAGTATAGGAGAGCACTGTGTTCATTTCAGCCCCTGTTCCCTCGCATGAAGCAGGAAACAAACATGATTCGGTTGGTCTTGTCTTAATGTAGTTCACTATTTTAATGATGGAACTAAATACAACACTTAGTTCTGTACTCACGTTTTTTTTATGCGCGTGACTCCTTGTGGCTCATACAGTGAGTCCAGGTGGCGTTGGGAGCCTTCCTTTTCACGAGAGATTATAAACAACTCCTTTCTCCAGATATGGCAGGAGCATCATCACTGCACATCCCAACACAATTTTCCCACTTCATCTCGCTTGCTGTCAAAAACTGTCTAGAATCTTGAAAAATCCCTCACCACTGGCTCTTTCCAGAACTGGCTTGCATAACAATAGGTCCTCTTTGACAGATGATTTATGATTGATATATTGAACATACGCTATAAGGTTGGCATCCTTCAATGAGTCAGTGGCTCCGTAGACTTGTAATGCAAATTTTGACAATTTCAGAGCTTTGGTCAGCTGTTATCGTATGTCTTCCTACTGTGATATCTGTCGGAGGGATCTTTCAGACTAGATCTGCAGATGCTTTGTCAAACATTATTTCAGTTATTTTGATAGCAGCCGGCAAAACGAGTCTCCCTCTCCAACTAAATGAGCTTCTTACATTTTGCGATCATATACAAAACTTTAATGAAACAAATAGCCGAAACTATTGTTAATGCATTTTAGTGTGGATAGTCCCTCATAGATATCATATTCTGAAAATTGAAAAATGACACCTGGACACGAGAATCGAACTCGGGACCTTCGGCTTAGTACGCCAATGCTCTTACCACTGAGCTATCAAGGATTCGTCCCGTGCCCATGGTCATTCTTCACTCATAGTTTAAGGCAGAGTCT
>CABEEJ010000326.1:13189-31038 GCA_901482245.1 Timema douglasi
AGACTCTGCCTTAAACTATGAGTGAAGAATGACCATGGGCACGGGACGAATCCTGGATAGCTCAGTGGTAAGAGAATTGGCGTACTAAGCCGAAGGTCCCGGGTTCGATTCCCTTGTCCAGGTGTCATTTTTCAATTTTCAGAATATGATATACAAAACTTTGTATGATGCCAGAAGTCCCTTGTTAGGAATACTTGTCATGTTTATCATTGATTTGGTCTGTCCAGAATATTCTTAACTGTGTCGATAAACAAGCAGTCGGAGTATGATAACCTAAATATTCTGTTTCTATTTGGATTTTTAACTTTGCTATAGTCTTCACAAAACTTGTGACCCCCAGGTTAGAAATCACTGAGGTAATCTTTCCACAAACTGCGCTCCAGATTGATATATATCTTAAGACACATCATAATCATTAATTAAAATACTATACAACTTAACAGATTATAATAACATATGAGAATAGTTTTAAAAAACTTTACAGCTTCTTTAAGTTCACGAAACTATATAAAAATCTGAATTTTTCATCCTTGGAATTATTATAAACTGAACTGCAAGTGTTAAAATGACAGCCTCTTCTCATTCAAGCATTGTGGCTTTACTGAGCTGCTTAGAGGCTCATGAATGCTCCTCTGAAAGAGGTCTTATTTAAACTGTAATAAAAAATAAGATGAAACTAAAGGTGTGTTAAAATAATATTTGTGATTAACATTTTTTTTAAGTAGCATGAACAATTTAAAAATAATTTTAGTTTTTTATTAGATTGACATCTGTTCATAAACTTGATGATGTATAATTAATGTTCATATGAGATTTTTTAAATTATAACAAATGTTATATTTTTATTTTTCCTAGTCATTTAATTTCTGAGTAAATACAGTATTTCATAGACCTACACAACTTAGTAATGATTTTTAAATATCACAACTTTTTTTAGAAAAGCAAAGCTGCATCCCCATTAATAGAAACAATATGGGAAACAATCAGTATAAAACATTGTCATTTTTTTCAAAAGTTTCTTCACACCTAAAATTATGTTTGCGAACATTATGGAAATGAGTTTGTGCCCCACATGTACCAACAGATGTGCTAATCGCATGTTTACACTAATGGTCGAGAGATGAGGAAGTTGGAATTTATTTATAAATAGTGTGCCTGCATTTTCATGGAGGGGGAGTCAATTGCAAGATATTGTATACAGAACAATACAACTACTTCTTAGTGATCTGTGGTACAACTATATTTACACTGTTGCAATTTTAGAGGTTTACACTACCTGTCCGGGTCCTACACCTATGTACTAATTACACTAATATGTTGGGGATTAGGACAGTTGAATTTAAAAGAAGTATACCCGCATGGAGGGAGAGTGGGAAACCATTTAGGAAAAACCACCCTCAGTACAACCCACCGGGATTGAACCTCTATCTTCCTGTCCTTGGCAGTCTAGTCTATTGCGAGTATGACATCTTAGACCAGGGGTCCCCATTTATTTTTGATGGAGGTCCGTTTTAAAAACTCGACATACTTTTGCACTTTGGCAAAACTTTAACAGTGACTCAAGTTCAACCCCTATAGGACTATACTAATTCAAAAACGTGACTTTCTTTCCTTTTAGTTATTTTACTTTTTTATTATTGCTGGCTTTTCCACCATGGAAATAGCATAATTTCTTTTGTTTATTGCTATCTCATCAAGGTCCTTAAAAATGTCCCCACAGTATGGATGCAGACCTCGTTCTGCGATTTGGTGACCACTGTCTTCGACCATACAGCCACCAAAGTGGTTTAGAGGATAAGTGGTATACTCATCGTTACTGAATACCCTGAATGGTAGCAAGCTTACCTTTCATGCTTCCACTATGGTGTAGCTTATAAGATTGGGTGATAGTTTAATCCTTCAAGATAAGACATAACTTTTGGAATAAATAGCGTGTACTTTTAATTTACTCTAAAAGATAGCAACCACACTTCGCTTATTTCCACTATGGTCCATCTTAAATGAGAAGGTCATACTGTAACATGACAAGATAAAGATTGTAAGCTTTCACTGTAACTGTAGTGTACAATTATGATAATAATCTGTTGATTAATCTGAGAAATAATAGGGATGATGATTTCAAAATTTTATCACAATCTTGATTTCAAAAGTGACAAGATTTTAATGAAATGAAGCAATACTGAAAGTTTCCCCACCACTTCACTCAAAATGTTCTCAAACATTTCCTATGAAACACCAAACACTCTTAGATGGGCAATAGATACTAAAGAAACCTACCAATGTTTTTATGTAATACATGCCACAATTTAAAAGTGAAAAGTATTACGTTTCTGTGATGTGGAAACAAAGGTTTTCAAATGTCCTAATAGAGAGCACATGTGTAGACAATAATATTTGTTAGAAAAAATTAGAGATGGGTCAAATTTTATTTTTATAGACATGGGATCTAACATTTTCTTTTGAGTTCACAAATCTTTAAAAATGTATAAAAAGTCAAATACCAAAAAGTTAAAACTTTCTTTTGTTTGTTTAAAAACACACCACACACTTAACTAATTTATTGATAAGGGTTTGAGAAGATAATGAATTTTGATTTATCTATTTATTTGTCATATTCATTACGTTACTCTATAAATAATAAAGAAGATACTTTTTTAGTTAAAGTGTACCTACCTTAAAAAGTGAAACTTTACCTGTGAGCTATAAATTAGTTTTTGATTAAAGGAAATTAAAAAGTATATTGTTTTCCAAATAACACATGTTAATGACTATACTAATGCATGAAATTGTGATTTCAAGTCAGTATTTTCAAGTTTGGAATCAAATTTTTTTTTTATGGTTCCTTTGATCTTTGGAGTCTTGAACACTATGGAATTTGAGTGTCTCATCTCTAGAAAGTATATATTGCATTATTTTTATTTATGTGTCAGTTTTTATCCTAAAAGCATATGATTGTTGTACAAATTGTTTAATAAACTGTATTTTATGTTGATATCTTTTATTTCATTTAGCAGATTTGATGTGATTTTTTTAAATTCGAATCGTGAAATATTTTATTTCATTTTTATTTTACATTTAAAAATATATTCTATGTTTAAACACAAATTAATAATTCATCCCTGATGCTCTCTAATAATAGATTAATGTGTGAAATTTGTTAATGTTGCATAACTACTTTATTAATAAAGTGGCATAAATATTTGTATTAGTTTTTCTTACGGTTGAAATAAGTAACAATTAACTTTATTAGTTTTATAGGCACATGACTTTTTTGTTTGTATTGAGTATTCAGCCAATTAATGTTTGTATATAAAAAATTAAATATCATGGGAAAAATTGTGGATGTCTGTCTAGTTTAGTTTCATCCTTAAACCAGAGGGTTTTTGATTATAGATTCGAATGTTCTTTTTGGTCTAAAGTGGGGGTTTTCAAAATTTTTTAGACCAAAAGAGCCCTTGCTTGAGAAAAAATACATGTTGGAACCCTCATTAAAATGTTTACATTAATATTATGAATATTTATTATAGAGAGTTAAATTTTACAAGTATAAAACAAATGGAAAACATCACATGTTCTGGCTTCACCTTTGGAAAATGTCCTTTATTCAGATTTGAAATAAATAAATAAAAGAATTGGCAATCCTTATTCAATTACTAATGCTATTTTATAGTGTGAGAAACAAATTAAGAATATTTTAAAACTGCCTCACAGAGCCTAAGCTAACTATGGCAAATCCCAAGGGCTCCACAGAGCACAGTTTGAAAACCGCTGGGTTAGAGCTAACATGTGATAATTTTAAAAACCACCCAGGTAAAAAAAATACAAATTAAGTGTTATAAAATAATATTGATTTTTAAAATAATTAATCGCGTAAAAGGCAAGATGTGTAATTGATTAGAAACATTATTTTCACATTACAAAGACTTGCTCTTCCACCGTTGGAATAAAACTGCACCATCCACTCTATCAATTTAAAAAGGAGGGGGGGATTGTATCTTAATATAATAGAGATTTAGGTACACATACATACATACACATTAATAATGAGAGCAAAGGATAAGTTAGAATAATATGATTCAATTAAACGAAGAACATGGAATATCATTGGCACATAATCTCAATGAGTACTGTCTATAAGCATTAGTTAGATATCAGGTAGCTAGATATATATAAAGGTCAGCAAGGGGCGTGAAGCGCCCAATGGATGTTCTAGATCAGATTATAAAGCTAAAAGCCATCTATTAATATCATGCTTTGACCGTGTACATCCAACAAGCAAATGTATTGGGCAAGTTCTAGGTCGGTTATCATGAGCACCACTGATACAGAAACCAAGAGAACCCCTCACCTGATGGGCAAGGTTAGCTCACAAGAAATATATTTAACACTACGGGCCATGCAATGGTGGCAGTAGCGCCCCACAAGTAGAACACCCCAACCAGAGTATAAAGGAATACAAGTAATACAATACCACGAGTCAAGCCAGACGGGCAAGGGTGGCCCACAGGTTGAACTCCCACCGGAGTTCCGCATAAACTAATATACCTAACTAGGTATCATACCCCGGCCCTCAAATAACCAGAACTATCGCTATCCCAGCTAGCTACCTCTGAGAGAGAGAAATGGTCACACAGTGTATGGCATGGGTTACATTCCCATTAAGCTGCTGGCCGTAGGACTCGGCTAGAGATACGCGTGAGGCGCGACAATCTGAAGCCCTAATAAACATGGAAGGATACAAACTTAACATAACTAAGCAGGTTTGGACTATAAAATAACTTTTCCTAAATAACTAATAATTAATCCCTAGGCCTAGCCAAGACATAGGCTACTCCTAATTCCTCCATCATTATATATATATATATATATATAGGTCCTTCTTGTTACTTCCTCCTATCAAGCTGTCCCATCGCCGTAAACAGCATGTTCACCGATAAATGCTAGTTTCTTCGATGCGAGACGTTCGTTCCATGGTTTATTGGAGATAGCAGTTGTTTCTTTTCCAAGCGAGCCGGAGAATATATAGTATCCACAACCAGGCATGATGCAGCGACCAGCAAGGAGGAGTGGGGGAAAATTCCATTAACTTCTAGAAGGTCGACTCGTTGAGCTAACAGCTGCGGAGCCGCTTTCAGTCGACTCGCGAACTCTGATGAGAGCGTTGTACATTATCTATAGGCGCGTCAGTCACTATCCAAGCAGCACCTCTTCTGATGGGGCGGGGATCTTTGAAGAAGAGTCCATGAAGTGGGTATATAAACAAAGCAAATATATGTTACAAGTCTAGTATGCAGCAACAGTATATCAGTACTAAGCTCTTGATGACTGGCTCAAGCAATTAATATGAATATTTTGAGGTCTAACGGGGCTAAGCCAGTTTAGCCCGATACAAAACAATTTTATTATCTATGATTAACTTATAAAAAGTGGTATGATTTTTTACTTCTAGTTTATATTTACTTGTAGATTGGTCAATCCTACTCAGTTTTCAACGGATGCCCGCCTACTGGTGTTTTTTAAGGGTGTACATTCTTCTCTCCCTTCCACCCTTTCCATCTCGGTAGATTTTGTTGGAAAACTCCCTCCAAATAACCTATACAAGTATATTACGTTTAAAGCTTTCGGCTAGATTTTATGGGGCAAAGCTCCCCAAGTTCTCCTATTTTTCAATTCATGATATTCCACAGATGTTTAACCCAAACATATTCAAACACAATTCTAAAGTGAGATCTATTCTCTCTGAATTGTTCAAAATAAATTAAAACTAATTAAATAAATTATGGATTAAATAACAAAGATATTATAGTTATATTATGGTTATAGCCACATATAAATATATGTAGTTTATTCTTTAAATTGAAAAATGACACCTGGGCACGAGAAATGAACCCAGAGAATTGGCTTAATACGCCAATGGACTTATAGTTGAGCAGTCCTGTGCCCAGGGTAATTCTTCACTAATATTTTAAGGCAGAGTTTGTGATAGAAGTGTGGAAATTGTCAGATACATATGAGAAATTAATCAAGATCTTGAACTATCATATAACACAGCCACCTTCAAGCCGTGAAGGCTTTATGCTGCTAATATGATGCTTTAAAATATGAGTGAATAATGACCCTAGGCACAGGACTACTACTGGTTAGCTCAGTAGTAAGCGCAATGACGTCATAAGCCAAAGGACCCGGGTTCGATTTTTGTGTCTAGATATCATTTTTAAATTTAGAGAATATAATAAAAATGAAGTCACTACTTTTGCTAATCAACTATCAAAATTAGTGTGTGTTATTAGCAAATACAGTAGGCCACCATACCCGCAGGTAATTAGTTCCTAGCTTTACCGTGGTTACGTGAAACTGCAGATAATACCCAACTGTTTTATAACGTGATTTTCATATAACATAAATAAATACAGTTATGTTTAATTGATAAATTATTCACAGTAAGACATTATCAACATTAAGTAAAGTACATAATAATGTATACTGTATACTTAATGTTCTCCACTCTTCTTATTGCAACAATCACATGATGATGATGATGGTGGTGATATGATAGCACGATGAGGAGATGAAGTGGGGTGATGGTGTAGGCATTGTGACTTACACACTTTTTTTTCTTTGTATTTAAAAATAAATAAAATTGTACAGGGGTAAACCATGGAAACTGAATCAGGGGATACGGGGGCCCTACTGTTTATTAAATAAATTATTCATATCACCACTACTATTTTAAATCAAAATTATTTATTTTGTAACTTAAAACGTTTTGTGTCTGTGTGCCATCTCATAGCATATTTTCACATAATGGTGTTGACCTAATTTTATTTGTATCATTATGTAAGAGGCATTAATCAAAATAATAACCATACACATGTCAAATAATTTGAAGATAAAAAAAAGAGTATTTTAAAATGCATAACACGTTTTCACACCAAGCCAGTTTTAAACCTGCCCTGCTATCTCATGATGCTATAGCGTACATATCAATAGCATGGAATTGTCCCACTTTTGTGAAAGCATCTAATCACCACAGACCTCGGCTACTAAATAAACCTACTTAACTTTTCAACACTCCCGATTAGTCGTATAAAAAGTGGTCGACATGATGTGAAATCAGAAATCCGTCCAAGAAGACTTGCGTGAAAACAAGTGTCCTGGTCAGGTTGAAGAACCAAAGTGAGTTTGTAAGTTAATCAGCTCTGAACAAGTATTATAGAACAGTTAGGCTTCTTTTGGTTACCCAACTTTTAGACAGCTTCATTTTTCCGAAAGAGTGGCGCTGTTAGCATAACTTTCAAAATAACCATTGGTCCCATTGATTCTTGTTTGAGACATTAAGGTGGGATAAAAAATGTGAGTAAAAGGTTTTATGGCAAAACATTTTTTGGCCAAAATAAATTGAATATTCTGCAGTACAAAGATAGAGTTTAATTTTTTTCACGTGGTAACCTCAACAGTTCTTGAATATCTCTCAAGGGTGTCCTGGAATTTAATGACAACCTTTCTTCATCTAAAAGGTTTTGTATATAATGCCACTATGCTCATGATGGATATTCAGGAATGGTTGATATCAACATGTGAAGAAAATTAAACTATGTTTGTACTGGAGCAATAATTTATTTTAGCCAAAAAATTGTTTTTCCTTAAAAACTACAAAAACACTGGTCTTTTCTCACCTTCCCTTCCATCCCACCTTAAGTCGCATTTGTAGAATCATTAGATATGATATTTATAATAATCAAAAACATGTATCAGTGAGGATGCTTGTTTGGTTTGTTGGTAATAGGTAGGTCAGGATTCAAATTCTAGTAGGTGTACTGACGATGAAATTACTCAACAATTTCTACCTCTCCCTTCTCGGCAATAATGATAAATTTTCTCTAAATTCTACCAAACTAGCTGGTGTATTTAAATTTGGGATGGGTTGTTATAAAAAGTGAAAAGAATAATTGAAAAAAACCCTAGGATTTGAACATTTTAGAGGTTCTTAAGGGATTTTGATGCTGTCAGAGACAATAGTAGGGGTCAAACCCCGCAAAACTTTGGAAACCACTGGCTTAGACCATGCAATCACTAAAGCAGGTTCCTCCATGGGGTTTTTATCACCTCGTCTTACTACCTGTTTGGGTCAAATGTATATGTACTAATTATTAGCATGTGTTAGAAATGAGGTTAGGTTGAATTTAGAGGAGGTGTAACTACATTTGCATGGGGGGAGAGTGGAAAACCAGCCTCAGTACACCTGACCTAGATACAAACCCTAATCTCGCTGCCATCGGCAGTCTAGTCTATTGCGAGAGTGACGCCTTAGACCATGCAACCACCTAAGAAGATCCCTCTAGTATTAAAGTAATGACTTAGCAAATAGACTAGCAGATATTGACATCAATAATGGCCCTTATAGTGTAAATGTGTGAGTAGCACGGAATTCGAGTAAAACATATTATGGTTGATCATTTCTGAACCATATGAAGGTATGCCATACACAAATAAAATAAATACAAAATCTTGCCCCAGACCAATCTATGTGGGACCACTCTTTCCAAAGCCTTTGTTTTCCAGTTTGAGATTCATTGATTCTAGTTTTATCGTTTTAACCCCTTACATATGTATTCGATTTTTAACCTTCCTTATCTGATTACCAAACCCTTCCTTCACCTCTGACAAGTCATGTATTAATCACAACTTGTGAATGTGAGGAATGCCAGGCCTCCACCGTGGTTAGGATCCCACATTAAACTGTTGGTCCTCCATTTAATCTCACAATAACCCTGCCATACACTATAGCGTAAGTGCGTATAACCCGAACGGGTAGCTAAGACGCGGTGCTAATAATAATTATAATAATAATTATTTAACCTTCCTATAAGCATTATAATTACAAAAAAAAGTTAATGTATATCTAGCTATAACATCAACAAGCATTGTGACCTCAAACGAGGTTGTGATCCCTAGTTTGCAAGCCATTGTTCTAAGCCCTAAGGTGTCCTACTTCCTATAGGTTGGATTGCAAAGGCGAAAAGATCAGTGTTAGAATCCTAGTTGGGTGTACTGAGGGTGGTTTTTCCTAAATGGTTTCCCATTCTACCTCCATGCAAATGAAGGTACATCACTTTAAATTGTAGCTTATTAATTTCTAAAACAGCATAATTATTAAATATTAAAAGTGTGTGAAGCTCTTAAAGACTTTAGGAACCATGTCTGTTAGAGCTAGATTTGAAGAGTGTAAAATTAGATGTGTAAAGGTTTCAGGTAGTGTGTGTGCTTGCATATATAAATATATATATATGTGTGTGTGTGTGTGTGTGTGTGTGCATATATACAAGTGTGTTTGTAATCCAAATGATTAGTGAGATGTGAAATTTATTTTATGGAAGGTGGCACAGAACTAATTCACACTCTGCTTGAAAAATTGATACACACTCCAGACCAAATACATTTTTTCTTTTAGCAGGTTTCAGTATGATGAAGCAACTACAGCTCGCAGTGTCTATACTGTCTGTGATAACCCTGGCTGACCAGCGGAGGTCAGTTCCTCCTGAACCAGCGCACAAAGGCTCCTTCAGAAACTCTGGACCCATGGACGAAATAGGTGCAGTATCTAAATTACATTTCTGTTGTTTGGTTGGTCAGTGAAGAGTTTTAGAAACTTTGTTTCATTATAAAGATTAAGTTTGTTTGTTTTCTCAAAATAATCCTTTTATTTTAAAAATAAATTTCAATAATAAACTATAATATTAAATTAAAAGCGATCTTTTGGGATTAAACCTTATTGTAGACATTAATGCTGACGTTGCAAGAGCCATAATCTGGGATGAAGGATTAAATGACTAGTTTCGACAAGAATATGAGATAACCCACGTTGGTGGCCGCATGGTCTAAGGCATCACTCTTGCAATTGAATAGACTGCCTATGACAAGGAGATTGGGGTTCAAATCCCGGTCGAGTGTATTAAGAGTGGTTTTCCCCAAATGTTTTTCCTCTCTCCTCCCAGCGCAAATATAGTTACACATATTCTAAATTTAACCTTTTTAATCCTCGACTCATTAAAGTAAAGTGCATAGGCATATAGCCTGGACAGGTGTTAAGACACGGCACAAAAAAAAATTAGGTCCAGTCATAGACTTGACTGGCGGCTTATAAACCGACCTCAAATTCTTGTCCAAACAACCCATCCCAGATGATGGCTGTTGTGACTACAGCAGAAATGTCTGAAGTCACCATTTCTTCAACATGGCTCGAGCCCAAAAACATTAGTTTTAATTGAAATACTGGCCACAAAAGACTTTAAAACAAATTAAAAGGAAATATGTACATACACTGATACAAAGAGTGTATTATAAGTTTATAACCTTAGTTTTCTATGCCAGTACTCATAGCGATTTAAAATAGTTAATTTTGAAGGACAGTAAAGAAGGTGGATTTTGATTAATGTATCATCATTTTTGGGGAGGAGTGAAAAAAACACACCCAAGGTCACTTAGTCAGGGAATGAACCCTAGCCTTTGGAATCAGAGTTCAATTACTATCCTTGCATCTAACCGTGCTAATATGAGTAAAATAATCATAGCAATAATAATTGTAATTTAAATTTTCAACCAAAAACCAAATAATAAGTCAATTCACAATGAGTTTATCAAACTGTTGCACTGTAAGATTCGAATAAGTATGAGAAAAATATACTTATGTACTGAAATATAAGCATTTTTATTTTTGTTATAGCACAAAAAGTGTCCAAATGGAACCCAAAAGAACCTGAAAATGCATGGGAAATGAGCGGACAGTTTGAAGGAGATATAATGATAGATGATGTTAGAAATGCCCTTGATGATGAAACCAGTCGGTGGCCTGATGGAGTTATACCTTTTTACATCCAGAAAGAAGATTTCAGTAAGTCAATGAACAATGACAATTTGTGACATACTAATCCAAGAGTTTACTCCTCTAGTTTAAGAATTCTAAATATTTAAACATTACTAGTATGAGGATATCTTAGTATAAATAGTATGGTATAAAATTAGTATAAAATATGGCATAATAGTTAATAAGCAATTTAGGTTCTAGGTTCTAACTCTTAAGAGACTTGGAGCCTTTCACATCCTGCCTAATAAATCTTAAATTTAAATCCTTAACAAGGATTTAAAAACAAACACAATGAGATCTCCTGTTAAGATTCGGATGGACACCTACTATATAAGAACAATCATGTTGTATAACTTATTTCTCAAAAGCTATGCATAATAACAACATGTGTTTTTTTTTGTATTATATTTAACTTGTATATTTAAAATGAACTATATTAATAAAAAAGTTACAAGTTAATATTTACTTTTTTATAATAAAACATAATTTCAATTGGATTAAAATTAAATAAAACATGAAAGGCAAGAATATAATTTTGAAGTTATCATATTATTATAGAGAATAAGATAATCCCAAAGGTCTCTGGTTCGATTCCTGTGGGCTGGTCACATTTTTTCAACTAATTTAACTTAATTGGTAAAGGATTCCATCACACGGTTAATCCGTAAAAAAATTTTTTTAAGTACCTACTGAGTATTACTACTGGGTTATATGCTTATGTACTAATTATACTAATAGGTTAGGGATTAGAAAGGTTTAACCAAGAGAATGTGTACCCACATTTGTATGGAGGTAGAGTTCAAAACCATTTATGAAAAACCTCTTTCAGTACAGCCGGTCAGGATTCAACTCCTGATTTCCCCATCATTGGCAGTCCAGTCTATCGTGAGGTTGACGCCTTAGAGCATGCGGCCACCAAAGCAGGTCATATCAAAGTCAAGCCCCCTTTGTTGTACATGATGTTTAAGGTAAAGAGGACATGGATATAATAAAAGGAGCCATCAAGGAATACCACCAGAAGACATGCCTGCGCTTCCGCCCGTACAAGAAAGGAGATGAGGACCACGTGATTGTGCGAGGCAACCGCTCAGGTTGTTGGTCCTACGTGGGGAAGAGGGGTGGGGGTCAGGTGTTGAACCTACAGACACCAGGGTGCGTACACCACGGGATTGTGATCCACGAGCTGCTTCACATGTTGGGGTTCTACCACCAACAAAGTGCTCCCGAGAGGGATGACTTTGTCAAGATAAACTGGGAGAACATCAAGACAGGTCGTTACCCTACTAGCATGATAAATACATTTATTATTAGGAATGGCCAATGCTTACTTATAGTTTCTAACCACAGGATTATATCACTACACATCTTTGGGACTAACTTAACCTAGTTCACCAATATTAATAAAATACATATAACCTTTACACTAAGAATTATAGTTTCTTGGCACAGTTCAATTTTTATGAGAGGGGCATTTTATAAAATACAAACATATTTAGTTTTGTGGTCAAAAGTAATACAACTTTACTCTCTTAATATTGTATTTTTTTTCACTACAGCTTTTATTAGTTTTATACACATATGTGATAATTACTCTAATGGAGTAGGGATGAGGAAGGAAGCATTTTAGAGGTTATCTACCAACATTTGCATGGAAGGAGAATGGAAAACCGCTTAAGAAAAACCACCCTCACTGCACTCGACCAAGATGTGAGCCTCAATCTCCCCATCATTGGCAGCCAACCTATTGCAAGAGTGACGATTTAAACCATTGTCACATTGTAAGAATATATAGATTATCACGTTATAGAAATGATAAGTTCTGCTCATATATAGAATTGAGTTTTCATTTTATGATCTTTAATGTTAATCTACAATGTTTTTAAATTGTGAAGTAAAACAAAATTGTCTTGTTACACAAAATTATTTTTCTAATTTTAGTTACATAACTTAAAAAATCAATAGTATCCTCAGATAATATTTAGTTAAATCTGTACCCAATATATGTTCAACTTTAGTTTATAAACTTCAACAACATATTCATATTTTCTTTTTTAATCCTTTGAAACTGTTAATTTCCCAAGTGCAGGCAAAGATCATAACTTCCAGAAACGCAATACAAGTAGAGTGACAAACTATGGAGTGAAATATGACTATGGCAGTATCATGCACTACAGCTCTCATGCTTTCTCCAAGAACGGAGAAGCTACCATAACACCTCTTGTAAGTTATATCATGGTAAAGTTTATCAAACTTATGTTTAACTGCCCGTTGATAACCACAAGTGTGGCCTTGATTTGCCTTCTTGTTCACCAATCAATCCTGTAAAATATTACAACAAACTCAGTGTAACACTGATAGGTTGATTTACAATCCATAATTAATCCTAATGATTATTAATTTCATACATATATTTTGCAAGATGATAGAATATGAAGGATTGTGAGATTTATTGACCCGAGAAAGTGATGAGAGGGCCCAATAGCAGGTAAAAGGACAATGTGATAAGTCTTTATAGTCAAAGCATTTGCCTCAGGACCCGATACTCATGGGTTCAAACCCAGCTAGGGTCGACATATTTTTCTGGAGTGATAAAAATTTAGGAAGGAAAGTAAAGCCGTCAGCCCCATGTTGATTATGGCACGTAAAAGAGCCCTGAAAGGTATGGGAAAATAACTTTCCCAGCAAAATTGGTAGGCTCTTTCACTCTCGCTCAGAGAAATTCTTGTGTTGATATCAATCGGATCAGAAAGTGCATGTTGAATACCAAAAATAAATAAAAATAATAAAAAATTTAAAAAATGATGAATAACTGCTATGGTTTGGCAGAGTGGATCCAGTAGCCCTAGCCAAGCCACATGTGATTCCAATGTGGATACTGTTAGGGGATGGTTCCTCCCCAAGCAGCCAAGTAGCTTTAACCCTTTACTGGAGGCACACTGATTGCTTGATAAAGAGATTAAGGTGCTGGGGAGTGGGGGCCAAAATATGTCTCAAAGATTCTAAATTTCTTTCTTTAATATGCTTGGAACGGCAAGGTACGCAAACAGCTTGTTATGAGTGAAGGTGTCACAAGAATGTGATGATGAGAGATCAGGGACATCATCATCATCATGAACCCAGCCTGTGGCCAGGTCTGTTTAGTAAAATGCCTCTATCTATGTCCTACCACCATTTTTACTCTCGTACTTTTGTCCACTCTCATCCTCCACTTGCAAACTTGTTGCTATTTGTTCCTCCCATCTCTTCTTTGGTCTCCCTTGAGGTCACTGTAAACCAACTCTTGGCCATACATCTTCATTCCTAATTATATATTTTCTGGTGCCGGCTAGCATGCTCCTCAAAAACTTTATTCCCATGGCCTCCACTTTCCTTTCCTTGTTTCCATTTTATCCAAAGTCCAAGTTTCCGCTTCATACATAGCTATGGGTATGAAGTATGCTTTATACAACACTTCAATACATTTCAGGGGCACTTTCCCTTTTCCATAGTAGGTCTCTTACACACCCGTAGAATACCTTTCCCTGCTGCCCTCGTCACATTATATCTTCTCTGCTAAACCCTTTTGCCTCAATTGCACTACCCAGATACTTCACTCTCTTTGCTTCCTTCAAATCTACTCCAACCAGTTCTACCACCTTTTTTGGCCTTGTTCTCTGCCTTGTAATCACCAGCATTTCACTTTTCACCATACTACATTTCAGAAACTATTCTAACCATAATATGTAGCAGCCCTTAGTATAAAGATGTTAGTTGTTATAAACTCCAATTATAAAATTTAGCAACAATAAAGAACAATAACAATTCACTCTGGTTAGTATATTTGATACAGAGCGCTAGGCTAAATCATGGTTAAAATTATTAGATACAGCCAAAACGTGAGTGATACTAGAGTAGAAATTGTCAAGAGAGTTAACTGATGCTGTTGGTCAGAATGCAAGGTTGACTGCAGTCAAGATGCGTTTGTGGTTTTTTTTTAGTGTTCTTACTTAACAATTTCTACTCCCTTATCATTAAGGTAAGTGTGCTGGATATTCCTCCTAATTTTAACTCTGGTTAATAGAGTAATCACAATCAATTATCGTTTTCAGAAATCATATACAAAGAGGTTGTTGCATTTTGAATGCAACAACCTCATGGAATCCATTCATGTACCATCCAATGTAGCTTGCAAAACATGGCATTTTGTGTGGTTCTGGATCTTAAGATGTAAAAATAGGCGAACATTTAACAGAGAGAAAATGAAACCTTCTCGTATGTTTCAGGATGATGAAGCATATATTGGCCAGCGCGATGGTCTTAGTGACAAGGACATCAAAAAACTTGTGTACATGTATAACTGCATGGAGGACGATTCTGATGAAATGTTGCTTTGGGGATGACGGTCTTGGTAAAAGAAACAAACACAATCAAAATGACTTGAAATAAAAGTTAAAAGACCCCAAACTCAGGCTAGCAGTAAACATGCAATTAAAAGAGCAAAGCTTAATCAGTGTTTATTTCTGTAAGCTCTTTCTGAATATCATAATTATAACCAACTAATTCCAACCTGTGGCTGGATCAGTTTAATAAAACTACTTCATATTTTTTTTCTTTCTTCCCACCATTCTTCTCTTACTCTCACACTTCTATGTGCCTCTCATTTCTTTCTTGGTCTCCTTCGCGGTTATGGCTTTTTTCCTTTATACTGCAGTCTCTTTGGTATTCTTTTCTATCCTCATTACATGGCCATTCCATTTCAACCTTGCTTTCTCCACTATCTTTCTTGATAGTGAGTTTATATTATATAAACATGTGTCAGAAAGTGTAATATATTTTGTTAATAAACTGCAAAATAATTGTAATTTAAACTATGTGATTAAAATTGAACCATATGTAAAATGAATATAATATTTTGTCATTGTTATATTGTGCATGCATAAAAAATGTATTACTTGGTCTTTTGATATGTGTGAAATAGAGTGCACTAAGCAAAATATAATAAGCAATACATAATACATACATAATACACTCCAATATTTAGATGCTTTCATTGCATCTACTCTTTAGATATGATGAGGATTTATTCTTGGGGCAAAAAAACACATATTTTTGATATGAAATAAATTACTTTATTTAAAAAAAATAATAACTATACACAAACAATTTAAAGGTTTTTGTTTAAAGTGTTTTCATGGTCGATGTTTAAATTAAAAATAACTTTTTCAAGCTTGAGTTATATCAAATAATTTTAGACATTTTGGCAATATTTGCAAGATGGTGACTGGTACAGCTAGCTACAGCCAAAACATTATTCATTCAACAAAGCTCAAGCCCAAAAATTTTAGTTTTAATTCAAAGGTCGTTTGGAATAGAGCATGTGTCTGTTATAGTTGCCAAGACCGTACACATAGCTCACAATTTACAATTCTACCACCCTATAAGGAATTAATGATTCTCTCTTCTCGGCCGAGGCGTTGTTTTAACCTAAATCATCAGGCGTCTGGGTCAAACGTGTTACACAATTTCCTAAAAGAAAAAACAACAATTAATATTAGTTAAAAATATTCTTAAATATTTTTACTAATATTTATAATTTACAAGCTCTAATTTAAAACCAGTTACTTTGGATAGATTTTTGGGCTACCTCTTGGTGTGGTTATATTTTCATAAATACAAGGCATGAACTAAGATATTTAATCTACTTTTCAAAATGTTGGACATAAACCTGTATCCCCCTCAACGAAGAAACATGTTCTTGCATTACAAAAATCAAACTTTAAAGAGCATATCTTGATGCCAATAATTTTTTTAGCACTGCATTTTACTACTCATTTGGGTTATTTACTAATTACACTAATGGGATAGGAATGAGGAAGATTTGATTTAGAAGAAGTGTACCTGCATTTATCTGGAGATAGAGTAAAAAACCACCTTCAGTACACCCGATTAAGATTAAACTATGCTCTCACCCATCATCGGCAGTCTAGTCTATTGTGAGAGTAGTGCCTTAGATCATGTGGCCACCGAAGAAGATAACATGCGGCCAATTAACTAAGGAACTAGATACAAGATTACGCTCAAACCATAAAAGAATTGAAGTTCAGTTTTCTGCATTATTCATATGACAACAGCACATTGGGGTCAGTAATATAGTGTTTTGATTAAAAAATAATAATTTTCAATTCTGTTGTGTATTTTGAAAATATGGTTAAACGTTCTAGTTGGTCTCAATTGAACTGTTATCTAGTATCTTACATAAAATACAGAAAACCACACCATGATGTGACCTTTTGTTCAAGTAGTATTACCTACCCAAGTAAGGATGCGTGGGGTGAGATGGACTCTTAAGGAAGCTCTTTCTCATGATGAGCTGTGTTGAGCGTAGAACGGTAGAACCATCAGCTCCTTCATGGCTCCTTCTGCTGCCTGAATAAATAAAGATTTTAGAAATTTTAAGTTTGAATCAATATAAAATTATAGTATGATTAAGATAGCATACTTAAGAGGACAATTTGTGCTTGGGTGAACTTATTAAAGGATTTTTTATGAGAAGGGGGTGGTATTTGTGGGCTGTACCATAGAGCTCAAGCGTAGGTGAGGCTTATGGTCCGGTAACGAGGAGTCAAAGCAAACATAACACTGCCTAATCAGCTCTCATTTTTCCTTTCACCAAGTAGCGAGGCAGTTCGTCTCGTATTTCAAAGCTGGGCATAATTATGTTGGCTAGGTAGAAAAAACTTAGTTTTGATGGCGCGGGCAACTCATGTTACAAAGGAGTGAAGGCAAACAGTCACTAGGTATATCCTGGCAGAGGAGTGATGGTTTACAATCACTGGATATATACTGGCCGAGGCGTGATGACTTACAGTAACTAGGTATATCCTGGCAGAGGAGTGATGGCTTACAGTAACTAAGTATAGCCTGGCAGAGGAGTGGTGGTTTACAATCACTGGATATATACTGGCCGAGGCGTGATGACTTACAGTAACTAGGTATATCCTGGCAG
>CABEEJ010000326.1:32014-57803 GCA_901482245.1 Timema douglasi
GCTAGGTATATCCTGACAGAGGAGTGATAGCCTACAGTTGCTAGGTATATCCTGGCAGAGGAGTGATAGCCTACAGTTGCTAGGTATATCCTGACAGAGTGATAGCCTACAGTTGCTAGGTATATCCTGGCAGAGGAGTGATAGCCTACAGTTGCTAGGTATATCCTGACAGAGGAGTGATAGCCTACAGTTGCTAGGTATATCCTGGTAGAGGAGTGATAGCTTAAGTTGCTAGATATATCCTGGCAGAGGAGAAATGACTTAGTCACACAAGTATATCCTGACAGAAGAGTGATAGCCTACAGTCACTAGGTATATCCTGACAGAGGAGTGATAGCCTACAGTTGCTAGGTATATCCTGACAGGGGAGTGATGGCCTACAGTTGCTAGGTATAGCCTGGTAGAGGAGTGATGGCCTACAGTCACTAGGTACATACTGGTAAAAGAGTGATAGCTCACAGTTGCTAGTTATATCTTAGAAGAGGAGAGATGGCCTACAGTAGCTAGATATTACCCGGCCAAGGTGTAATAGCTTACAGTAGCTAGATATTATCCGGCCAAGGTGTAATAGCTTACAGTAGCTAGATATTCCCCGGCTGAGGAGTGAGTGTTCTTCCTTTGCTGAATTCTAGCAGTGTCCAACCCAGTGGTTCTCAAACCCTGTTCCACGTTTGAAGTCATAGGGAATAACTAAATACTCTATGAAATAGCTGTCTTTTATAGCTTAATAAAGAAGTGATTGTGGGAAATTATAAACCCTCAGTACATCCAGCCAGGATTCGAGTATTGACATCTCCGTCACCAACAAACCAGACCAGACGAACTTGATGTTTAGTTTGTGTGCCTATTGATGAGAGTTGAATAATATTGCTGATAAGTGTGTCTAACTAAGAAATCCAGTGACCGCGCTACATACAATTATTTGACAACTGATTATTTTATTACTAACTGCATCTCCAACAAGAAAAAGAAATTAGAAGTGTTGACATTTTAAAACGGAACATTCTTAATTTATTTAACAACGTTTGAATACATGAACGAGTTCCACCATAAAGTAAAACAGATAGAAATCATATCTTCCACTTTGGTGGTTGAATGGTCTAGGCCAGGGTGTCACTCTTGCATTAGACTAGACTGACAATGTTTGGGAGATGGGGTTTCGAATCCCAGTTGGATGTAATGAGGGTGGTTTTTCCTGAATAGTTTTCCACTCCCTTGCAAATCTTGGTACTTTTCCTCTAAATTATACCTTCCTTATTTCTAGCAAATTAGCATGATTAGTACATATGCATATAGCCGGGATGGGTAGTAAGACTCGGTTACAAAAAAAGAGTCATGTACGTAGGTTATTGTAGTACTAGAAAAATAGAAACACAAACTCAGCCTATATTCTTTAAAACTGAAATAACATTTGATCTCAACTCTAGCAAAACTTCTCAATAGCTGGAATGTGAGTGGTCTGTCAAAGAGACCGCAGGCTCCTTCTCACTTATCCCTTTCCCTGTGTACTCCTGCCCCTCAAGTTGTTTATCTTCTGTTCGACATTCTCCCTCCCCCTCCTCCCTTCATCGTTACCCATGATGGACGTGCGCTCGGACAGCCAACACTCGGTAGCAGCATTAGCTGGGCCCAGATATAGATTCTAATTGAACTAATATCTTAAATTTTTGTGTTGTGACCACAGGATTTTATCACGAAATCTTTATCTCACAGCTCATAGGTAGGACCCTATGGTTTTAATCTAGTCTAGTTCTCTATATTTGTCTGGTAAAATGAGATTTTTTTGACAATTGACTATATTTTTTCTCATTGCTGGAATAAAATAACAAAAAAATAAAACCATAAAATTCAAGAGACATTTTTAAATCTGTTGGATCTTTTTTTTCTTCAACATACTCCTATTAATTGCTGAAAAATTAGTTCAATAAGACACACATGTTTCGGTATATATTTTGAGTACTATGGTGGCCTCTTAATAAAGAGCATGACAAACTCGTAAGTGATGAAACCAAATCATAATTAGATATATTTTGATATCAGAATATTTCTTATAATTTAACCGACTGTGTGTGTTGTGAGGTTAAAACAGGTTTGAATTTTTTATTTAAGACTAGACAAAAGCTATTTCTCGGTGCAAGGAGTAAAATTGAACCCTTACCAAATGACAATTTATATGGATATATTAAAACATTGGAACATTCAAGAGGATAAAAATATGTCGATCCTTATAACAAATAAAATTGTGCAAAATTAAGGGTTTCTAGAAATCTGTCTTGTTTTTAAAGTGTAAATGCTTCGACTAACTTTTTTTATTAGCATTTTTTCCAACAAAGACATTTTATAAATTCTCCTCAATAATAATTGAGAACAAGCTCATAAACACAGCCACAGGAGTTCCATTTATATTCACTAAAGGGGAAAAAATGGTGTTAATTGGTTGAATCTAATAAGATTGAAAATGTGTGTCTTTATTTTGAACTGTGACATTTAAAACAAAACACATCACATTTTTGTGGTGCATTAGACAGATCCTTTCTTCCATAGAAACAGAGAAGAACAATGACTGAACAAAGTTTAATTTTCTTCACATGGTAACCTCAACAATTCTTGAATATAGCTCAAGGATGACCTAGAATTTAATGACAACTTTCTCTCTTCATTTAAAAGTTTCTCATTAAATGGTGATATACCTAGGATAGATAACCGCAAAGATATTGACATTTTCTCACGTCCTCTACACTCCTATCTAAAGTAAATGATTACAATCACTATACTTGTGCTATGCGGCAAATCCAACAAAATACATCTTTACTTATCGCAGTTCTCAACCATGATTTGAGCATCACCCCAGTTCTCAACCACATCCCCTAGGTTCTGTTACCTGGGTTTCCACCCTATTACCTCCCTTGCCATTGTCCCTTAGACTTTTTCACTGTTAATACAAAACCGGTTCCTTAAACGTTTTAGAGAGTAAAAAACAAAAATTGACAACTTACCTTACTGACCATGGGACTTGAGTCATAAACTAACAGCTCCAGATTCTCTCTGAGCCTCCGGTCCCACTTTTCTTGCAGGGCTCGGCAGCTGTATCGACTTAGCAGGCGCATTAATGTGCAGGTGCGTGCTCGCAACACTGGGCTGTGATGAGTCAGCATGCGATACAGGTCCACATACTGGCCGCCTGCACATACTACATGGTGACTGTTCTGTTTCACTACCCCTTAGTCTGTAGTAGTAGTAGTTAGATCTAGGGCTGATAGCATCCTGGATTTCAATTATATTATTTCACTTTAAATTTGTCTCTTTTTTAAGGAAAAACTATTTTGCAAACTCGTTTTTAAAAATAAAATTTTAATTTCCCTTATAAACATAGGTTTTAATGTTAAAACCATTAATTTAAGATGTAGCTTTAAAATAGCACTTTACTGATCATTAATATATGTACACAAACAATTTATTCATATCCACAAGTATTATTATTATTATTAGCAGTGCGTCTTACTACCCGTTCGGGTTATACGCACTTACGCTAATGTGTAGTGGTAGGGTGATTGTGAGATGAAATGGAGGATCTACAGTTTAATGTGGAATCCGAACCACGGTGGAGACCTGGCATTCCCCACATTCACAAGATGTCTTGTCAGAGGTGAAGGAAGGGTTTGGTAATCAGATAAATCTGTGCCGGGACCGAGGATTGAACCCCGGCCGCCAGCACAGAATTCTGACACCTTACCCCTAGATCGCCAGGTCACCATCCACAAGTAAATAAACAATAATTTAAATGGTCACAATATCTTGATTTATGTATTTAATAATGTTCACATAAAAATGTTTGCAAAATTAGTCTTATCATAAGACAGTATGTCCTTCTAAGAAATGGCCAACACTTTTTTTCCCAAACAAATAACACCAGTATATGTAATGAATTTTGTTAAAAGCAAGCTCAACTATATGCGGAGTATAAAATCAACATGTGTCATGATTTTTTTTAGAAGTTTAAACCATATTAGGAAAAAAAAATTGTATAAGTTATAAAAAAACTAACAGAATTATAGCCATCATCCTAAAATCTGCCAAAATAGTATATTTGATCTTATTTTATAAACATAAAATAAGTTTTTAAAACTTTAATAAAATGTGTCTTTCACTTATTGGTACTTAAATTATCAAGCTAGTTAAACATGTGATAAGACTTTTTGTTTGTTATTTAATGTGCATTTTCTCAACCCACAAGCACATTACTTACTAACTTAACCTGGGTCAGTACATGAAACAAACTTAGCAATAGAAATGATTGCATCTGTGGTGAAGGAGAAAAATGAAAAAAATTAGAATTCAAGGAAAAAGCAAAATCATAAACACTTACCTTTATGAACCTTTGATAGCACGAAAGAAACAATCTTTTGATTAAACTTTTTTAAGTGGTTTAATTTTATCATAATTATTATTATAGGGTAAATTAACTTGAACTTTTTGAATCAACTGACTGTACCAGTACACAACACTGGGACCAACAATCGTTATTTCACCAGTGTGAAAGGGGAATTTCCAATTTCACCTATGATCAGTTCTCAGCCATGCCGGAACTAGAACCCAGGATCATTAGTTCAGTAGGAAGATGTCCTACCGATTGAGCTAAGGTGTTGGATTTAAACACTTTTATTTTTGGCCCCACATCTTACTACCTGTTCAGGTTGTACACAAATGTACTAATTCAGGGTGTCTACTGGGTCACAAAAAGTTACTAATTGCAAATTAGGTCACGAAAGTTCCTGAAAAGTCCCGAATTTTCAATATTTTAGTCATAAAGTCATGGAAATATCTTTTGTTTGGATTTCTCGTGCATCATAAAAACGTGAATGTGTCAAATGTCGAGTCACCCACTACCCATGATGCCATGCGCTAGCCACAAGTTGCCTGATTGTTTTTACTATGATATTAAGGACAAGTTAACGTTCACCCTCTAGTTCAAGTTTAATGTTGCGTGTGAGTGCATTATTCCTATATATACATTATATTATGTTCAACCGTTTACCAAAGGAATTTTGGGGTCAAAAAAAGGTCACCAAAAAGTCAATAATTTTTGTTTCTCCAACCCAGTAGACATCCTGTAATTACATGAATGTCTTGAGGATGAGAAAGGTTGAATTCAGAAGGAGTGTACATGAATTTTGACAGAGGGATAGTGAAAAACTGTTTAGGGAAAACCACATTCAGTACAGTGTTTTATATATATATATATATTTAATGTTTAAAGACCCTTTTAAGTGGCAAAATGGTTCAGTCTATTGTGAGAGTGATGACTTAAGCCATTCAGCCACCAAAGTGGGTCTTTAACATTAAATACATAGAAAAAAACTCCATGGCGTGAATCCATAACAGAGCCATACCGGCTGAGCTGCCGCCACCATTAGCGATAATAGTACTAACATTTACAGATAGAGAGAGGGTGTCATGTGGTCAGCACAACAAACTCTCCGGCTGCTAAACTCACTTTTTTAGACTGGAGCCGCTAACTATTTATTTAAGTAGTTCCTCATTTGTCCTCATGAGGCTAAGTTTGACCCTGTTCCAGACCCGCTGCTTCACAAAGAAATTCTGGAAGCGCCAGGAATCGAACCCGGGACTTCAGAATCTGTGGCCAAGAACTGACCACTAGACCACAAAGAGATGTGTAAAAAAATTAATTAGCACTATGAATAGTTTTTATAGACATAGAAAGACACAAAAAGAAACATGTCTAGGGTGTAAGATGACCTATTTCTAAAGGAGTAGTGCCGCTAACCTGTGGCGCTAGTCCCAAGAACAATCTGTTCCACAAGAGAGGCATTCTCGGGCAGGACCCTGAGTATGTGGCAGAGTATTGCGACCAGGTCTGCCACAACACGAACTTTCCTCCTACACAGGAGTAACAACTGCTGCAGGAGCGGTACTCCATTCAGTAACACCACTGCATCGCAGAACTGCAGTCTGAAGTCTTCGGCCATGTGCACCAGGTGGCACAGCAGAACAAAGATACACTCCAGCGCCTTACACACAATTTTGAATACTTAAGGTTTCATCAGACTTCTTTTTTATTAGGTTATAATCATTTTCAGCTTAAATTCCCATTTTTCTTAGTACCATGTCTTACTACTCATTCGGATTACACGCCTAAGTAGTAATTGTGTTAACGGGTTTGGGATGAGGAAGGTTGAATTTAGAGGAAGTGTGCCAGAATTTTCATAAAAGAGGAGTTGGAACCCATTTACGAAAAAACCCTCAATCCACCCGACCGTGATTGAACCACAATCTCACAATCATCGGCAGCCTAATATATTGCTAGAATATCGCCTTAGACCATGCGGTTGTTGAAAAGGGTTAGCTCCCAATTCTTCGATACCTTTAATTCTTAAAGAAATAAAAAATAACCAAAATCATTTTAGTACACTATAACCTCGTTAATCTGAACTAATTGGGATTGGAGCTTGTTTGGATTAGCAAAAATCCAGATTAAAAGAGAAATTCCCCTAAGGGTAAGGAAGTGCAGTATAAATAATATTCTATACCCAAAACGTATGCAGTGGGAACTTGGAATTTTGATAAAAAAGAAACAAGGAAAGTGTAGGCCATGAGAATGAATTTTTTTGAGGAGCATGCTAGTTGTCACCAGAAAAGATAGGATTAGGAATGAAGATCTAGAGTTGGATTACAGGGGTTACATGAGAGAGTAGAGGAAGCTATGATGAGATGGTATGGATACATAATTAGGATGGAAGGGGAGAGGATTTCAAGAATATTAATGGATATGAAGTATGTAGGGAAGCAAATGCAAGGAAGACCAAGGAAGAGATGGGAGGAACATATAGCAACAAGTGTGCAAATGAGAGAAGGAGAGTGGAAGAGAGCCCAGGAGGAAAAATAGTGGAAGGACAGAGGAAGATGGAGGCATTTTATTAAACAGACCTGGCCACAGGATGGAAATAGTTCATGATGATGAATAAGGAAAATCTCTACGAGGAGACAGGAGTATTTTCACAAACTTTAAATTACAGTTGAATGAGTTTAGTAAAATTTAAATTCATTTGACTGCTGTTTAACACATAGCCAGTAATGCAGTTTTACATTCACACCATATCTTTTTACAATTCTATTTTAACTTTTAGTTTATTAATCAAGAGAATATATTTAATTTTACTTTGTTTGGCCATTTTCCCGAAAATTGAGTTCAAATTATTCTGAATTTCGGATTGCCTGGGTTTTATTGTAGCTTGATTTTAACTACTAAATGCCAATAGATAAAAGTTATGGGATATTTAAACATAGCGGCAATATTCTGAATTGTGCAAATTTTCTTTGTGATCATTAATAGTTATTTTTCAGTTTCCTTTTAGTATTGACCAATAATTGTGAATGTGCTTGGCAAAATATTTGTGGATTAATGAGTTGCAGAAATCAAATATAGTCATTTTATTCAAATATATTTTTACTAAACACTTTTTTTAGAGTTTTTTCCAACTACATTACAGTACAGAATATAAATTAATAACATATTTTTAATGTGATTTTGGATGCTTGGAAAAGGTTTTGAATTGTTAATGTTAAGGAATCTGAATCAAGAATCGAAAAACCACAAGTTGAAATCTAAGAAGAGGAATAAAAAAAGTGAGAATGCACCATCTTTAATCTATAATAAAATAAAACTTTAGAAAAAACAATAGAAATAAGGGTTAAAAAAACACCCAATCAAGCTGTCTGCAGCAGTAAAAATTTCATGTTTTTTTTATATAAAAACTTTTTATCTGAGATCAGTTTCTTACCTGCAATTCATCAGCACTCAGTTCAGATACAGGTCTTAGTATCTCCTCTCCGTTAGCGATAGATAATAGTTCATCGCTATCATAGCCCTTTCTGCGAACAAACAACTTGGAAGCGTAGATCAAGTTCGGCACAACTTTTACGTCGAGGTATGCCTGTGGAAAATAAAACATGAAAAAATAATTCAATATTTTTATTAATATTGTATAAAGTAGTTCTCCAGTAAGTATTATTAATACAACAAATATATCCAAGCACATCTAACAGTAAGTATTTAGCTCTTAAATCTAACAATCTTGTGACAAAATCGCTTAATATTACTGTGAATCTTATTTAACAGTTGAGCTATTCATATATACCAAATTTAATTTAAAATTCATTAGTACCTATTTGCAGGTTTTTATAGTTAGCTTTGAGTCACTTTCATAATTTGCACGACTTGTCATCGCGTCTTACTACCTGTTCGGGTTATACGCTTTAAGTACTAATTACGCTAATGAATTAGGAATTGGGAAGGTTGAATTAGAGGAAGTGAACCCACATTTGCATGGAGGGAGAGTGGAAAACCATTTAGGACCCCCCCCCCAGTTCACCCGACCGAGATTCGAACCTCGATCTCCCCGTCCTCAGCGAGCTCAACACGACAAACGCATTAGCCAACTACTCCACCGAGGCGGGTAATGAGTTTGTAAGTGTAGGTATCAAGAAAAAGATGTATTGGTTTAGCACCGTGTCCTACTACCCATTCAGGCTATAAACCTATATATTAATTAAACTAATTTGCTAGGGACCAGGAAAGTTGAATTTAGAGTAAGTGTACCAGCATTTGTGTGAAGGGAGAGGGTAAAACCACTCTCAGTGCACCCAACCAGAACTGAACGCCAAACTCCTCGTCTTCGACAGTCTAGTTTCTAGTTTATTGCGAGAATAGCGTTTTACACCATTCCGCCACCAAAGTGGGTAATTTATAATAAATTAATAGACTACTTTAACTTTGAAATTTATAGGGAATTAATTACTGTCATTACTTTTCAATGTTAGGGTTTTAATAATACATTTAGAGAAAAGTTATGTCAAGTGTTATGATGTTATTTAATTTAATTGAATTCCCCACATGGGATTTTCTGAGCAAGCCTGTACCTGCATGATACAATCAATGTCCTCTTGACTGATGGAACCGATAACAAATGGCAAAGACAAGAGACATGCCACATACTCCACCACCCTAGAGTGGGCTGATGGATTGCGCAGAGGCCCCAAAACTACCTTGACACAGCTACTCTGCATCAAGGAGTCTACATCTCCCGCCATCACCTCCTCCATGTTGCGCTGCAGGAAAACCAACCATTCTTCGCTCTCTATCGGTGTCTGGTTGTGAGCAGAGTCCCAGCTTTCTAGAGTAAAGGTGCCATGACTTTTCGGTGCACATTTTTTATCTTTGCTCTCTCCAAATCTTGAACGCATTAGCTTGGAAGCAGTTTCCCCGTTATCGACCTCAACCCTGACATTTAATTCGGATGAAGAAGCAGAACTACTCAGGTTATTACCCTTAACATCACCTAAGAAATACTTATGATCACCAACGTTGCCATTAGCAAATGAAAGAGCACTCATACGTTTCTCAGTCTTGTCTAAGATCTCAGACACCCTATCCCCATTTTCATTAAAATGATTAGTTTTAAATTCATCCAAAATACTGCTAGTAAAAGCTTTGGAAGAAGTCCCACAAACACTAGAACTTTTCAATTGCATGAGGGTCGAAGTTGCTTCGTTTGACGTATCAAAGTTGACAACACTTGAGGCTCTACTTGTTTGTTCTTTCTGGTTTTGAAATTCTAAGTCTAAATTATATCCAGGGCTATCCTGGTCATTTAAGTGTAATCCTGGTGCAGAGTCAGCTCTAAATTCTGGAAGTGGATTAAGCTTGAAGTTAGGGGGATCCCTTTTTACCATCAAACAGCCAGAGTTACTGTGGTAGTCTCGCACTGAACTACGCCTGTAGGTCCTGCTGATTCTTGCACAACTCCCAGGTGTAGGCGAACTTGTTTTAATAGGTTCTTCAGTAATTGCCTGAGTAGAAGTCTTTGTACCGACACTAGCATGTCTCTCTTTGACACCCAAAATGTCACCTGTTAGTTGCTCCAAGTGTTTAAGTTTTCTTTCTTGCTCTTCAATTTTCTTCATTGCATTAGCCAAAACTCTAAAAAGAAATAGAAGCATGAAAAAATATTGTTACAATCTTTGAGTGTATTTCATAATTCATTGATATGCTATATTCTAATTGTGGTACAATAAATGGTTGGTTTAGAACAAATGCTAATTAAATCTTTGTTGCCAATATTGACAAAATGTAACTAAAATATTATTTAACCAGCAGTGACATTAAAATTAATTGATATAGTAATATTAAGAGTGTCTGCTTGCTTTTTTTTCCCCACTAAAACTATGTTGGGGTGCACCATAAATAATCGGTACACTTTCTTTTAAGAAATCAGACTGGATTTTTTTTAAAGTTTATTTTTAAATTTATGAAGCCAAAATTTTTTCAAATCCACTAAATAGCCTCTAGAATTTAAGGAATCTGAGGATTTAAAGATTTAACGGACCCATCTGTATAAAAAATAATGTATTAGAACTGTAGAAAATTAAAAAAAGCCTGATTTTCACAACTTTCATTGTTCTGTTTAAGGGCTATTGTGTAATTTTAAATAGTTTTTGAAATAATTTATTATCTATAATGGGAAAATAGCTATAGATAATTGTTTGGAACAATGTTATATATAGATAAAAGAATATAAAATGTTAATTAAATGGTTTAATTTTAAAAGAATACAGAGAATAAAGTTTACCAAGTATATATTTGGCCAAGGCAATACCCTCTTTATTTTAGTATATTAATGTGTTGTCAGTTTCTAAAATCTGTTTCAAATGATTTTTAATCAAGTTAAAATTGGAATTGAAGTTTACCTCCTGTGGTATACCAATGAAACTTATTTACTCTATGGCATTCTGTTATCTAATCTTCCCACCTCTTTTTTGGCCTCCCTTCTATCCAGTCTCTCCTCATTACACCCTATCTTTATCTTGGGCTAGCTCTAACCAGTCCACCTAATTACACCCTATTTCTTTCAGGCCCATTCTAATGTTATCCTCCCATCTGTGTCTTGGGTTTTCCCAATGGTCTCTTCTCATTAGGTTTGCCAATCAACATCTTGAATGCAGTTCTAGTTTCTTTCCTCCATTCTGTATGTTATGCCCATCATAGCCTGAGAGATTTTTTTCTACCGCGCATTTTACTACCCGTTCGAATTATACACTCTGAGAGATTTGATTACCATAACATTT
The DNA here is from genome assembly GCA_901482245.1 of Timema douglasi. Taxonomy (NCBI): domain Eukaryota; kingdom Metazoa; phylum Arthropoda; class Insecta; order Phasmatodea; family Timematidae; genus Timema; species Timema douglasi. The sequence continues at coordinate 43,157 of CABEEJ010000326.1, forward strand.
TAGTGATGAGTACAGGTAATATAACTTGTCTTTATGTAACCTCTTCCACTCTCCATTATCTTTAACCCTTTTTTGGACCAAGTATATTCCTAAATAAATTGTTTTCAAACACCCTAAATTTCTTCTTGTCATCTAGGGTAAGAAAGCATGTTTTAGATTCATAAAGTACAACCGGTATAAACTAATGTTAAGTATATTGTGAGTTTTACATTTCTAGAACTATATAACCTCAACGGGTAATAAGACGCAGTGCTAAGTATTATTACATTTCTAGAAAATGGGCAAAGGCCATCTAAATCAAAAGGTTATTGTTTATTAGAGTAGAACATGCCATGATATTTGATAAGATTGCTCTTACTTAGACTGCCCTGATGTTTTTCTGACAAGATCCTGCTTCTGTATTTCCTTTGCCATTGTTTGAGAAGCCGTCGGTGGGTTTGTGAATGAAGTTTGAGCCCCTGCAAAACAAGATGAACAATCTTGGAACATTCGCGATACCGTATTTCTTCTATTCTAAGATGCCATATTAATTTTTCAGTACCGCCATCAGAATAAAAAAGAAAGATCAACACCTTAGCTCAGTCATTAGTGTATCTGTCTACTGAGCTTAGGGTCACGGGTTCAATTCTTAGCATGGCCGAAAAATTTATCATTGGTGAAATGTGGGTCTACCCCTTCATAGTGATGGATTTAACGGCTGGGGGACTGGATGTAGCTAGTCTTAAGTTGGATTATAAGGCTTATAAAGCTATGACATGCCCATCAATCCAGTAGTGGATGTAAAAAGAACCAACAGAAAAAAAATCTTTGATTCTAAGAAATAAATAAAACACTAAAATATCCTATAACTAAGAAATATTTTTATTATAGAATTCAATTTACTAAAAACAATAGTCCCTTATTTATTAGTATGTATGTTATTCATATCTTCATTCTGAATTAATATAATTCTGATTCTTCTGAGCCAACTTTATCTTCACTATCCCGTGATAGTCTTCTGAACCATCAAGAGAGTTGGTCAAAAAATAACTGTAATTCTAAGGCACACCTCATTTTTAGAGATGATTAAATGGGGGAAAAAAAGTGTATTTTAGAATCAAAGAAATATGGTAACTACAAAAAAAATCTAAAAATAATAACTACTTAAACCCTATCTGCACCAGTGATCTTAAGATCTAAGGCACTAATTTTAAAAGAAATGGACCTGCTTTGGTGGATGTGTAGTCTAACGTGCTAATCTGCTAATCTTGTGTTGGACTAAGACTGCCAAAGACGAGGAGACCAGGGTTCGATCCTGGTCAGGTGCACTGAAGTTTTTTTTTCTAAATGGTTTTCCATGCCTCCTACACACAAATGTAGGTGTATTTCATTTAAATTAAGCCTTCTTAATCCCCAACCCATTAGTGTAATTAGTACATAGGTGTAATACCCGAATGGGTAAGACTAGGTGCTAAAAAAAGGCAGGTTTACCAGTGACGGAGAGGAGTAGGTTATTGTTCTCCCCTTACCTCTCTACAAAAATGAGCGTCCCATTAGTTAAATATGCCACTTTATAAATCATATTAAACATAATAGTTAAAAAAAATCAAACCTTCATCTTCCAAAATATGTATTTTATCCTTGACAAATGGATGATTCAACAGTTCAGGCCAAGTCATTCTTCGACATGGATCTTTCTGGAGAAGACCCTGAAAAATTAAATATATATATATAAAAAAATTACAAGCTTATAAGATTATTTTAAACCCAATTAGTTATAATGACATTTGAAAATAAATAGTTTTACTCACTTGTAAGAAAGTTTGACAATGTTGGGATATGAAGTCAGGCCATCGAATCTCTTCATATCTTATCAGTCTGACTAAGTGAAGAATGGATGTTGTACAGAAGGGGGGTGATCCGACCAACAGCTCGTACACAATACAACCCAGAGACCTAAACAGATGTAGTTGGCCTACATGTTAAAGAGTACTAAATAGAATGAAAGAAACAAAAGTTGATAAAGATAAACATCCTACTTTTAAGGCAAGCCAGAAAATAAGAATACAAAATGGTGTGGGCAAATTTATTTTGCAATACTATCTAGCTAACATAAGCAATATTTATAGTTTTTAAGGCAAATATAGTAACATCATTTGTGACAGACCCCAGGATTTTTGGGAGGGGGAGTATGGTAGGCATTGATGCATTTATAAAAATGCCTCCATCTTCCTCTATATTCTTCCACCCCTCTTCCTCCTTTAATTTATTCCATTCTTCTCCTCTCACTTGAACACTTTCTGTTATCTGATATATCTCTTTCTTGGCCTCCCTTGCGGTCTTTTTCCTACATACTTAATTTCCAACATTTTTTTCGGCGTTCTCTCTTTTTCCATTCTCATTACATACCCATACCATCTCAGTCTTGTTTCCTCTACTATCTCATGTAGCCCCTGTTCTCCTACTCTTTCCCGGATAACTTAATTCCTAATCTTGTTTCTCCTCATGACAGCTAACATGCTTCTCACAAACTTCATTCGCATGACCTCCACTTTCCTAGTCTCTCTTACATTCGTTGTCCATGTTTCTGCTGCATATATGTGACGAGTACAAAGTACGCCCTGTATAACACTTCCTTACACTTATAGGGACTTCTCTTATCCATAGCAGGTCTCTTACACATCTAGAGAACAACTCTCCCTGCTGTCCTCTTCTCATTAGATCCTTTCTACTTCCATCTTTCTCCTCAATCACACTTCCAAGCTATATTACGTTCTGTACTTTTCTCAGCTCTACTCCAACTTTATAGCTTTATTAGGTCTTATCCTCTTCCTTTTCATTAACATCATTTCACACTTTGCCATGCTAAATTTCACTCTACACTCCTTTACTTCCTCATTCCATTCTTGTTGTTACTCCTGTGCTACAACTTCTTCTTCTTCCTTCTCCCCCCATACCATCAAGTCATCAGCAAACATCATTACTTTCATTCTTTCCTCTCCGAGTTTTCTTGCCCCTTTGTTCATGACCATTTCCATTTCCATTACCATTACAAATGGTAATGATACAATGGCACTCTCCTGCTTCACTCAATTTTTTATTTAGAGCCACTCCATCCTTCCACTCTGTCTTAACACAACTCCTGTTATCTTCATACATGATTTTCATTCTCATTACAACTATTATTTCCACTTCGACCTCCATCCACTTTCTAAACTTTATTTCTAGCCACGCTATCTATTGCCTTATCCACATCCATAATTACCATTACCAAGTCTTTCCCATATTCATACCTTCTTTCCATCAGCTGTCGTATGGCAAACAAAGTCTAATGTAGACCTCTGTTCTCTATATCTGTGCTGTTCCTCTCTCCACCGTCCTTTAGTTTTAATTCTTGTTCTCTTTTTCAGTATTTCCTTATATATTTTTGTACAATGGCACATCAGCATTATCCCCCAGATGGGACTACTGTATTTATTTGGGGTATTTAACATGCACTTCCTAAGCCAACTGATTATATCAGCAAATTACTTGCAAACTAGCTTAAATCTAAAACAAACACAACATCCAACCATTCTGGCTATTAATTCATCACTGTGAAAGGGGTAGCCCCAATTTCACTAATGATAAATACTTGAGCCATGCCAAGAATCGAACCTGGGTCCCTTAGCTCCGTAGGCAGATACACTATTGGTAGAGCTAAGGTGTCAGATGACAAGAATACTAAAAGGATAGCTCCTTTAGGTAATTATGGTAATACAGTGGATTCGGGTTGATTGGTATACATTGGGCTAGGTCACTCTGGCCCAATTAAGCGGTTGCCCCAATTAAATGAACATTTTATTGGTACAAAGATTTATTTAAAAATACTGTAACTAAAGTGAAAAACAAACAAAATGTACATATGTAAAATGAATATACAGTACATACTTTTATGTGTCAAGTAAGGGTTACATATTATTTAAGAGTTCTTTCTTTGAAAAAAATTATCAAGTGTGCCCTGACGTGTTGCCTTCCTGCATGAATAAGCATCTCAATTCAGCAATATATTTCCTTGCATCCTGGTTAGTCACTCACTTAGGTGTTTCATTGTCATAATTTTCTTGTTCTTTTGTTGTCTCCGAGTGTTTTGCCGCAATTTCTTCAATAATTGTATCCTCACAATCTTCATTTTCATCATGGCATTGAAGGTTATCGTCAATGCTTAAAAAATCTTCACAATTTTAAATGTGTTGTAGTTCAAGAGACATTTCATTGTCTGTACATATAACTGCATCTGAATAACAATTAGTTGTGAAACCACATTTAGCAAAACAATTCTGAATTGTTTTACTGCTTATTCCTCACCAGCTATCGGTGATAAATTGTACACCTTTTAATAGTGAAACATTTGCACTAACTTCTATTGCTTTTGAAGATGATGTCAAAAGATTTTCCTCAATTGCTTCAAGGATATGATTAACCAGCTTTCCACGATAATACGTCTTCAAATTTTTTGATAATTCCTAGGTCAATAGGCTGTATCAGGGATGTGAGGTTAGGGGCTAAAAATCCCAGCCCAATATTTTTTAAACCATCTACATGAGGGTGTGCTGTACAGTTGTCCAACATCAACAGAATTTTTCTGGACTTATGTTGCAGTTCCACATCCCAGTTCATTAGCCAATGTGTAAAAATGTATGTGGTCATCCACACCTTCTTATATGAATAATATGTAACTGGTAAACTGCCTATTGTAAACCCCTTGAAACAATGAGGTTTAGCACTTTTACCAATAACAAAAAATTTGAGTTTATCACTTCCTGACATGTTTGAGCAGCACAACACAGTTACACGATCCATCGCTTTCTTTGAACCGGACAGTGCTATATATTTATAGCTCAGGGAACCATCCTGTATAGCACGATAATACAGGCCTGTTTGATCGGCGTTGTAAATGTCATCCGCACTAAATTTTTTAGGCAACTCTGGTAGTTTTTCAGATTTCCATTGGTCAGTGCTCGTAATATCAGCACTGTCCTTCTTGCCATGTGCTTTTTTGTAACAAATGTCATGTCTGTACTTCCATCGAGACAACCAACCATCCGTTGCTTTGAAATTTACATGATCTAGCTTCTTGGTCAACTCTTCCGACTTAGTTTTTAGCTCACTCGTTTAGTTACAATGGAAAACCATTTATTTAAAGCATCCTCAACGTCTGGATCTTTACCTTGCCTCTTTCGCTTTTGAGATATTTATTTAAACCCATGCACAATGTCCACTCTTCTCTAAGTTTTTATTGTTGCTGTAACAGTCGTAAAATTGTAGATTTTGGCACCTTAATTTTTTTTCTCATAGAGTGTCAAGTTTTTATGTGGCATTTTGACAGGTTCGTTAAATGTACTGAAAAAACTATCACAGTGATGCTATAACATTATTTAAACTCTAATGACTCAGCCACGCTACAGCACTATTTCAACTCTACTGACTCAGCCAAGCTACAGCACTATTTCAACTCTACTGACTCAATCGCTGCTTTCACAATTATCATGCTACCAGCGTGTTATCAACATGAACTTCACTGCCACCCCACAGAACAAACACAATACACAGCACGACTTCACAATAACAAACTCGGCTGCAGCCCACAGAATACTTACAGGTGAATTTACACTGGTCATCCAGGATGATCATAACGATGAATCATTGAGAGTGAAGTCACTAGATGGACCGCATTTAGTTTACACTGGTCATCAAGGTGATTTAAGCAGTTCACTTCAAAATGGAGGGAATTGAAGTATTGCAAGCAGTATGGTGTGATTTATTAGTTCAGGAGGAATTATTTATGAAAAAGGGAAGGGAAGGAAGCAGCGTGTGATGGTGGGTAAAACCCTTGATGCTGTGATGTAATACTTTGGGTGCATCAAGTACTTTACTAGTGGAATGGACTAATGAAGACGAAGATATGCTGAAAAACCACATTCAAATGTCCAAATCAAAATTGTAATAGTTGTTGGAAAAAGTAGAGCCATATGTATACGCAAACAAGCAGGGGCGCACCCATGGGAGAGGGGGGGGAGGGTCTTTGGGGGCTGAAACTCCCCCCCCCCTGAAGGCCCTACCCCCAAAAAATTAAGAATATTACAAAAATATGTCAATTAATCAATTTTATTTTGTTTAATTTTAATTAATTTAAAACAAATAATTTTGTGTAGTAATTAGGGCTTTTCAAAGGAATACTTTTTTCTTTTTTTTAATTTTACTTTAAATTAACACTTAAATGAAAACTGGACCTGTGATACCGTAATATTTTCTAGAAATGGTTAAAGTCGTTCTGCAAATCCTGAATGTGAAGAAGAATGTATAAACACAGACTTGTTAACCGGTGGCGTACGCAGTGACAAGGTAGGCCAAGGATCCGATTATGGTAAAGTTAGCTTAAATATTACCATTTGCATCCTTTGAAATAAAAAATTTCCCCGATCCCACTTTTTAGGGAGCATCGCTAATTCTAAATCTTTCTTATCCCCCTACTTTGAATCAAATTTCTAAATATTACAGTAATTGAAATATATTGGTGCAATTATAAAAACTAATATGTAAAAAGCCTCCAGCTTCCTCCCCCCTCCCCTACAGCTCAAAATCCTGGGTGGGCCCCTGCAAACAAGATACACAACTTAGAGAATGTCTTTTTGCTCGACTCAAGCTGCAAATAGCACTAAGATATCCGGCTGCCGGAGACAGCTTCAGAACCCTAGAGGCATTATGGCGTGTGCCAACATCCTCTATTTCTTAGTTCTGTTGAAACACTGCTTCTTGGTGTACAGACACGACGAAGAGTAGTATCAGCATTTTAGTAAAAAACAACTTTGGTAGGTAAATATCATTCAAACCAGTGCTACTTTTGCCAGATTGTTGTACTAAGGCCAGTTCGGACAACTAGCAAGTATGGATTGTCTTTAATTTTAATTTTAGATCTTTTGCTGTTACACCATGACTATTAAACTCCGGCACTATCTTCTGAAGTGCATTTTCCCTTGCAAACTTATTTCTGTATTCAAGTGATTTATGTTCTTTAAGCACTCCCAATCATTCAATATATCTAATAGTAATTGGGTATGGTCGTCCGTCCATTTAAACACCATTATGTACACAAACAATTACTATACAATATGTACGAAGACTGGAGTTCACTGAAGAGGAAAAGGCAAGCACATGTTTTCACTATTCATTTTGGATGACTCATCCTCTGTGTTTCATCACCAGTGAACAAAAGTTGGCCGCTGCCAACTTTAGATGATTGTGACGTTTACATTATTCATTTTCAGTGATTCATCTAAAGTGATCATCCAAAGTGACCAGTGTAAATTCGCCTTATGCTACAAGCTTGTGAGCCTACATTACCTTTATTGCCCCGATTAAGCGGAGAGTTGGCCCAAATAAGCAGAATAAATTCAAAATAAATACTTGTTTTGTTTATGTTCTTAAGATTTTTGTCCCAAATAAATGGCTGCCCCAATTAACCGGAATCCACTCTACTTTTGATTCTTATAGCACTTGCGTATTGCAATATATGGTATATTGTTCTAGGCCGACTATAACATTAATTCAAGAGCACCTACCAAAGATCAGCAGTGTGGTCATACGGATTTTCTTCTATTAGTTCTGGAGCCATGTACAAGGGAGTTCCTTTTATTGATGTAAGAACATGTGTGCCAGTGGTCATGTTTCGCGCAAACCCAAAGTCACACAACTTGGCCACACCACTCGCTTCCATTAGGACATTCTGAGGTTTCAAGTCCCTAAATATAACAAACATTCACATTCAGATACCTACATAGGAAATATGATCATTTAAAAAGATATAATTTAGAGTCTCTGGTTGACTTTTAAAAAAAATAACTTAGGGTCTACACTTTAATTTCAGTGTGAAGTACAAAGAATTTAAAAGAATTTTTTTGTATGTGTGTGCACCACACTTTACTATTGATTCATGTATTTAAACTAAAAATGAGATAGGGAAGAAGAAAGTAGAATTTAGAGATAATATAGCCTCATTTTTGTGGAGGAAGAGTTGAAAAGCATTTAGGGAAAAAAAACAAGTCTATACACCCAGAAGGAACTAGAATACTGACCTCTCCACCAATGACAATCTAGTCGATTGCAAGACTAGTACAATATATTTATTTATTAATTTGATTTATTTGAGGTATTTAACATGAAGGCCTACTTTCTGAAACGAGTGATTATCTCAGCACACGACTTATAGACTAACTTAAATCTATCACAGACACAACACCCAGCCGTCGATTCATCACTGTGAAAGAGGAAACTCATATTTCCCTAATGATACATTTTTCAGCCATGCCAGGAATCAAAACCAAGACTCTTAGCATAGTAAAGAGACGCGCAACCAACTGAGCTAAAGTGTTGGACTATTAGTATGATATGACATGTGACCATTAATGCAGGTAAGGATGATATAAAACATTTATACTGATTAAATCAAGGCAAAACTCAATTACAGCTTGAAAAACTAAAGTATTGCGATAATGACCCCTACTCACCTGTGTAAAACTCTACGGGAATGTAGATAATACAACGCAGACAATAAGTCACAGACTATTTTCTGTACACGTTCCTCTGACAAATACCCCTCTGTACTCAAGATTTCATGTAACCCCTTGTCTGCGTATTCGGTCACTACAACAATCTACAATATGTGCAGAAACAATGTTATGAATATATTAGACATGCAAGAATTAGAAATGTACTTGGTCCAGTTTGATAAATGAAAACTTTGGGATACAATATTAAAATTAAGACACACTTAGAAAGAAGAAATGGCTAGATCATAATGTATTGATTGTTTAATTCATGGTTTAACAGGTTAGGTGGGGACTAGATTGGTAAAAAAAAAACTGCGTTTTAGCCTGGGAGGAGAGCGCTTAGATGTTTTTGGCAAAAGCAAGACCATTTGAGTCTTAAGACAAATTTATTATTCAAAATGATATCTTAGGTCAAATGGTCAATCACAATCGACTGGTCGATATTATGTTAGTTTTTAGTTGATAGTGTGATAAAATTACATTGACATTAAAAGTCAATAGGCAACTATTTGAGTATTCTTTACCCGATCAAATGCTTTTAAATGCTATATTAAATACTTGCAAAAAACTTTGAGAATGACCAAAAAATTCTTATTTGTTTATATGTAATATTAAAATTTTTTTTAAAAAAATATACATTTTATTTATTCTATATTTTTTTGGTACCGAAGTGAGAAAATAAATATTTGAGGGAATATTAAATTTAAGTAAGATATATATATATAAAAAAAGAAGCAAAAATAAAAGGGTATAGAAAGATGAGTGATCGAGGGATCTTGGTAGAGTTTTCAAGTCATTCGGGGCCCGAAAAGTTTTCTGACTCCTATCCCAAGTGATAAACTAAAAATCTATCATAGCAATATAAGGAAAATAATGTTAAAAAAAAGAAAGAAATCAAGGATAAGTTGTCCATCATCAAAGGAATACACTAAAGGTTTTTTTTCCTGACCAAAATATAAATATTCTAGGATTATTTTTACATCAAAATAATGCTGCAAATAAATTAATACCAATAAGAAAATGTGTTTAACAAAATAACAAAAACATTGGTTCACCTAAGATAAGAGATATCGGTCAACTATGATCTCAAACAAGGTTTACAGATTTTATACATACACAATACACTGTCTAAAACAACCACATTTTCAATTTTTTTTTTTCAAACACAACTCTAGCTAATGAATAACTATTGTTCTTTTATCTTGTTTAAAAAATGTTGAAACTCTTCAATCAAATAACAAAATGTAATCTATCACATATATAGATCACAATTGGGAAATGAGAAACTCCCAAATAGATATTAAAATTTAGTAGATATTTTGGCAAGAAATAGGCCTAAATAGTATTACTAGCGATATTAATATATGTTTATTATTAAGGATCTTGTCGGGTAAACTTAACTTAACCATCCGAACATAAATAAATTAAAATCTTAATTAATGACTAATAAAATAAAATTTCGAATGCGGTGATATTGGTCAGATAAACAATTTAATTTCTATGGAAAACGTGATTTCATACACCCCAAAGGATCATAGGTCAATACTATAATGCAAGGAACATAGGTTAGTAAGTAAACAGTCAAATAAACAATGGCTGTATCCAAATAATCCAAGGCTCCCTAGTTGGACCCTTGAGTTTTAGACTTGATGCAGTCTTGATGATTTTACACTTTTCGCACTGTTCATAGTGGACTGCATACGCAGCAACAACCATATTTAAAATGTGCTCAAGCAGATGAAATTATATTACTAAAACAATTGCCAGTCAAACACCACAACCGACACCGCGAGAACAATGTATGGTTGGTAGCCTTCCGTATCCATCGTTACCAAGACCTCAATAAGACTGCATAGGTATCGCTCACGACTATTCGGACAGATCTACACTTGGTCATGTGATTGCCAATGCAGCTATTAAGGGTACAAGCCAAGGCGACGCTACATAAATAGACTATTAGGATACAACCCTTATTTATGTTCATTATGTGATTTTAATACTAAGTTTTTTTGTTTGATTATTCAAAATTATCAAACTCGGTAGGCATTTGATTTGCTTTCTTTTCAATTTTGTTAAAATAATAACAAAAAATTGATATAGTAAACCTAACTCTTATTTTAACAAAACAAAACAAATTTATATGGCTTAAGATGTAAATGAACTCTAAAAACCTAGCATAATTGAAATGATATTTACATCAGAAAATATGAGTGATAGCTTAAATGAGTCAAATAAATAAAATATATATACTTCTGTGTCAGTTTCGAACGAGTCAAGCATCTCTATAATATTGGGATGATTTAAATTTCGTTGAATTTCGCATTCTTGTCTTAAACTTCTTAGTTCTTTGTCTGTTCTTCCACACTATAAAAAAAAATTAAAATTACAAATAACACATTATTGAGATTTACACTAATACGCCTAATATGCTCAAATAAATATTAAAATAGTACATACTTTTCGAATAGCTTTTAAAGCTATTATTTTGTCAGACGTCAGGATTTTCGCTCTGTATACTCTTCCAAAAGAACCTTCCCCAATTAACGCCAAGACTTCGTATTTATCCATTGGTTGTAACCTAATTATAAATTAAAATGCCAGAGAGGCAGATAGTCAGCTATATACAAACTCTTGAGAGGTGGATTAGGCATGTTTTATAACAAAGAATATAATAAACGATAATAATCAAACATAACACATAAAAGAGAAAAAGTAAATTGAGTGTTTAAAAAAAGGTATGCGAAATAGTCCATATCGGAAATAATTAATATAAACAACGTGAAAGGTTATGTATGTTAAACCGTTTGCACAAGCTAATTAATTTGACACAAGTGCTTAAATACGACATCCAATTATTTTTACAACGGGGAGATAATGCAGCCAACATATTTTTAGAAACATTTAAGGGACACTTATATATTTTTGAAATAGTTCTCAAATAACAATACATGTTTCGTTTGAATTGATAACATAATTTAATTGTATGGCCCAAGTTAATATTTATACAAAAAGTAGGCAAATATAGTGTTTTATTTTGGCGCTGTGCACGTTTGAAAGTATCGGGTAAAATTATATCTTCCCCAGTACTTTAAAATTCATTTACTCTTATTTGTTTACAGGCGTCTGTAGTCAGTAGTCCATTGCATAGATAAGGGAGTACTATAGAAACGCCACTCCAATGTTAGCAAGTAGAACCACGAAACTAGCGCTCGTAGTTTTTGCGCTTGGAACTAAAACTTCAAGCGGGAAATTTGAATGTACTTCAGAGAGAAGGTATTAAAGATATTTATTTTTAAGGCCCCATTTCAGAAAAATGGGGATTGTAACATCCGATAATTTTTATTAGATTGGTGAATAAGATATTACACTTATCACTGGGGAGGGTTTAAGGATATTTTATATTTTTTTAAATTTCATTTTATGAGGGGGGGGGGGGGTTTTGATTACTTGTTAATTGCTTGCCATATTACTACCTGTTTGGGTTAAGATATACATTTTAACTACACTAATAGAGTGGTCGAATTTAGAGAAAAGGTACCCTCATTTGCAAGGAGGTATTGGGAAACCATTGGAATGTGAGGTGGGGTGTCAGAATTCAAACCCTGACCATCCCATCAGCAAACTAGACTAGTTTGCTGGATTTGGGATATTAAAAAATAAGATTAATAAAATGCTTTTGATTAAAACTTAACTTTGTAGTCAGGCTTGGTCATGGGTTTTTTGACACATCATTTATATTCAATTATTTCAAATTAAAATAACTCGTGTGTCCATTGGACATATATTATATAGGCTAATTGGCATGTTCTGGTTTAATTTAAGGTATAGTGCTTATTAATAAGCTAACATCTTATGTCAACAAACTTCAATTGATTTGATGTGATTTCTATCCATTAGCTGGGCATACACACACTCGAACCTTCGGCTGATTAGTGTTAACTGCACCTTCTGGGTGAAATCCGTTGTAACATGGCTGTAGTACAGAGAGAATGGTGCTTACCCAATGGCTGCCACACCGAATTTCTTAGAGCCAGACGGACTACCAATTTTGGCAGGAAAGATATTTTCAGTATATCCAGTATTCTTTTCCATGACACAATCGATATGAAACCAACGGGTTTACAAGCAACAATAAATGAGATTTGCACAATACCAAATAGGTAATTAAAAAAACATAAATCTGGTTGTTTCCTTAAACTGGTTTCCACATTACACTTGAGGTACAGTGTTCAATGCATTCTACGTTATTTTACATGGCGAGTTCCCCTGTAGGCCTATAACCATGAATTTATAACTTATTGGCCTTGTGCCAGATAGCATTGTTTCGTAAATAAAACATTCTCGTTTTAAAATTGGTTGAAGATAGTTTTTAAGCCAAAACAATATTGACAAGAAAAGGATCTAGGGTAGAACTTAAGCTTGGAATATTGAGCCATATGTTGTGTCCTTTCAGTCTTGCATGCAGTGAGAGCCACAGAGCTACTTATATCTAGGATTATGTTGATTCAGCCTGCAATATTAAGCCATAAGGTGTGTCCTTACAGTCTTGCATGCAGTGTGTGAACCACAAAACTGCCTATATCTAGGATGATGTTGCTTCAGCCTGAAATAAAGAGCCATAAGGTGTGTCCTTAAAGTCTCACATGCGGTGTGTGAACCACATAATTACTTATATCTAGGATGATGGTGCTTCAGCCTGTAATATTGAGCCATAAGATGTGTCTTTAAAGTCTCGCATGCAGTGTGTGAACCACAGAACTACTTATATGTAGAATAATGGTGCTTCAGAATTCAATATCGATCCATAAGGTGTGTCTTAAAGTCTCGCATGCAGTGTGTGAACCACAGAACTACTTATATGTAGAATAATGGTGCTTCAGAATTCAATATCGAGCCATAAGGTGTGTCTTAAAGTCTCGCATGCAGTGTGTGAACCACAGAACTACTTATATGTAGAATAATGGTGCTACAGAATTCAATATTGAGCCATAAGGTGTGTCTTAAAGTCTCGCATGCAGTGTGTGAACCAGAGAATTCCTTACAATCTCACATGCAGTGTGTGAAGTAGATAAATTCGTATATCTTGGATGATGGTATTTTGACCTGCAATATCGAGCCATGAGGTGTGTCCTTACATTCTCGCATGCAGTGTGTGAACCACAGAACAACATAACTAGGATTATGTTGCTTCAGCCTGCAATATCAAGCCATAAGGTGTGTCCTTACATTCTCGCATGCAGTGTGTGAACCACAGAACAACATAACTAGGATTATGTTGCTTCAGCCTGCAATATCAAACCATAAGGTGTGTCCTTACAGTCTCGCATGCAGTGTGTGAACCACATAACTACTTATATCTAGGATGATGGTGCTTCAACCTGCAATATTGATCATCAGGTGTGTCCTTACTGTCTCGCATGCAGTGTGTGAACCACAGAGCTACTTATATCTAGGATGATGCTTCAACCTGCAATATTGAGCCATGAGGTGTGTCCTTACAGTCTCGCATGCAGTGTTTGAACCACAGAACTACATATATTTAGAATGATGGTGCTCCAGCCTGCAATATCGATCCATAATGTGTGTCCTTACATTCTCGCATGCAGTGTGTGAAGCAGAGAACTACTTATATATTGTAGCACCATCATCCTGATATAAGTAGTTTTCTGCTTCACATACCGCATGAGAGACTGTAAGGAGAAACATCATGGCTCGATATTGTAGGCTGAAGCACCATCACCCTAAATATAAGTAGTTATTTGCTACACACACACACACACACACACACACACACACACACACACACACACACACATACATACATATATATATATATATATATATATATAATATGATGGTGCTTCAGACAGCAATATTGAGCTATAATGGGTGTCGTTACAGTCTCAAATGCATGTTGTGAAGCAGAGAACTACTTATATCTAGTATGATGGTACTTCATCCTGCAATATTGAGCCATAATGTTTCTCCTTACAGTCTCGAATGAAGTGTATGAAGCAGAGAACTACTTATATCTAGGATGATGGTGCTTCATCCTTCAATATCGAGCCATAAGGTGTGTC
>CABEEJ010000326.1:58538-199005 GCA_901482245.1 Timema douglasi
TTATATATATATATATATACTTATATATATATATTTATATATATATGATGATGGTGCTTTAGACTGCAATATCGAGCCATGAAGTGTGTCCTTACACTCTAGTACACAGTGTGAAGCAGAGAACTACTTATATAGAGGATGATGGTACTTCAACCTGCAATATCGAACCATAAGGTGTGTCCTTACAATCTCGCATGCATTGTGTGAACCACAAAACTACTTATATCTAGGATGATGGTCCTTCAGCCGGCAATATCGAGCCATGAGGTGTGTCCTTACAGTCTAGCATGTAGTGTGTGAACCACAAAACTACTTATATCTAGGATGATGGTGCTTCAAACTGCAATATCAAGCCATGAGGTGTGTCCTTACAGTCTCGCATACAGTGTGTGAACCACATAACTATTTATATCTAGGATGATGGTGCTTCAGCCCGCAATATCGAGCCATAAGGTGTGTCCTTACAATCTCGCATGCATTGTGTGAACCACAAAACTACTTATATCTAGGATGATGGTGCTTCAGCCCGCAATATCGAGCCATGAGGTGTGTCCTTACAGTCTCCCTTGCAATGTGTGAAGCAGTGAACTACTTATATTAGGATGAAGGTGCTTCAGCCTACAATATCGAGCCATAAGCTGTATCTTTACAGTCTGGCATGCAGTGTCTGAAGTACACAACTACTAGTATCTAAGATTATGAGGCTCTACAATCTACAGTCATGAGTGATATAATCGACAAAAGAAAAATACTTTATTTATGAAACTTGCATTTCATAAATTTGATTGCCATAGGATTTTTTTTTATCGGGCTCTAAATGAGAACTTGTAAAGTTAGTAATTTTGTTATTTTTCACATAATTATTTATCTGTGGGTATGCATTATATTGATCATATAGTGGTGATATACAAAACCACACAGATTTGTCCATCATCAGGAACGATCTTGATTAACTCATTTTGACAATACACAAAATAGTACAAAATATTTCGTCGTCGGTAACCATCTTTATGACTTCTGTTTTTCGATACACAAGACAACATATTCTCTTACAGTTTCAGTAACCATCTTTATTACTTTATTTTGTCGATACACAAAACAACACAGTCTCTTCCATTGTCAGGAACTACCTTGATTACTTCAATTGGCGATATAAAAAACGACATAGTCTCTTTTGTTGTCATTAACCATCTTTACTACTTCAGTTTTTCGATACACAAGACAACACAATCTCTTCTGTCATCAGTAACCATCTTCATTACTTTATTTTGTGGATACACAAAACAACACAGACTCTTCCATTGTCAGGAATTACCTTGATTACTTCAATTGGTGATATACATAACAACACAGTCTCTTTCATCATCAGTAACCATCTTTATGGCTTCATTTTTTTGATACACAGGACAAAACAGTCTCTTCCGTCGTCAGTAATTATCTTTATGGTATCAATTCGTTGATACACAAAACAACACAGCTTCTTCTATCGTCAGTAACCATCTTTATGACTTCAGGATTTCGATACACAAGACAACACAATCTCTTCCATCGTCAGAAACCATCTTTATGACTTTAGTTTGTGGATACACAAAACAACACAGACTCTTCCGTAATCATTAACCATATTTATGACTTCAGTTTATTAATACAAAAAACAACACAGACTCTTACATTGTCAGGAATTATCCTAATTACTTCAATTGGCGATATACTAAACAACACAGCCTCTTTCGTTATTGGTAACCATCTTTATGACTTCAGTTTTTCGATACACTAAACAAGACAAACACTTTTGTCTTCAGTAACCATATTTATGATTTCAGTTTGTCGATACATAAAACAACACAGTCTATTTTGTCGTCAGTAACCATCTTTATGACTTCAGTTTGTCAATACACTAAACAAGACAGACTCTTTAGTTGTCAGGAACTATTTTTATGACTTTAGTTTGGCGATACACAAAACAAGACAAACTCTTTAGTTGTCAGGAACTATTTTTATGACTTTAGTTTGGCAATACATAAAACAACACAGACTCTTTCGTTGTAAAATTCAGGAACTATCTTTATGACTTCAATTGATGGTACACAAATTAACAATACACATCTCTTCGTCATAAACCATTTTGATGAATTTTATTCTTAATTTACATAAAATAATATACATAGGCTAACATTTTCATATGTGGCCATATACGATTTTTTGCGGATGACATTAGTTTATTTGATTTTATAATAGTGAAACTTTTAAAAACTTACTTAATAATGTTCAATCTGATATCCTTCCCTTGCTTGATTGGATTCATATCAACAAACTTTCTATCAATTTTAAAATTAACAATAAACATATACCATTTTCTAAACCAAGTCTTAGCATACCTATGGAAAGAACATAATGGAAAGCGGAATACTCAACTTTGTCGACTCTCTTACTTATTTATATTGAAATATTTATAAACATATCTTATCTAAGATTCACAAAAACAATATAACTAAAAAACTAGTTCCAATTGCAGTATCATTAAGTAGATATACCTCTTTATTGATGAACACAGTCAAACTTACTATATATTACAATTTGGTACACTCTTATCTAATTTACACAAAAAATGTTTGGAGCTTTGCAACCAAATCAAGACTAAAATGTTTATCTACCTTTCAAAATAAAATATCTAGATCTTTATTTCAGTTGTATACTAGGAAAGTTTCAAATGTTGAAATGTATAACTATTTGAACTTGATACTCTTTAAATAAATTAATAGTTTTTTAAACTGGGATATATATTTATAAAATAAATACAAATAACCTAAAGAGTAAATTTTCAAACCAGAATTGGTTAATTCTAGTTACAATACAAGAAGTGAAGGATTAATTATCACACAAGTCATTTAACACAGTAAATTATGGAACAAATGCTATCTCGAATAACGTGACTCAAATCTTTAATGCAATTCCTCGGGATAATTCGTTTAACAAAGCTGACTAACTTCAAAAAGCAGTACAAGTCCTTTTTGAGTAAACATTGTTGTAAATTTCAACGAAATAAAAAAAAAGTCTGGAGTATTGTTATCACCTTTTTCTGCATTATTGCGAAACTAACAACTATAATTTTCATTTCTGATGATCACAGCTCTCTCTTTTGCCAATAAGATAATTATAATAAATGTATAAGTATAGGCTCACAGCGAAAGCTAGACCCAATCTTCTCTATTATTTTATGGTTTTTTTTTTACATTATTGTAAACTTATAATGTGTGTGTGTGTGTGTGTGTGTGTGTGTCACTATATATTTCACATTACTTGATTAATGTATTCATTTTAGGATCTAATTTAATATCTGAAAACATAAATTAATATCATCTGGATTATCACAACTTTTTGCCAACATTATAGTTTTATTCTTGCTTATTATTATGACGGTTGATAATATAAATGTAAACATGTAATCACCTTAAATTGTCATTTAAATTTAAATATTTTTTCTCACGACACGAAAAAAACATAGACTGGTCTTCCATGAGGAATGGTCTTAATGACCGCAATACTCTAAACAACACCCAACCATTAGATAGTTATTGTAGTATCCATACAACAAAACTAGCTCTCCCAATAATTTGTATTTATTCTATAGTAATTTGTTTTTAGTGACTCACCTCTAGAAATAGCCACATCATTAGCCAGACTCGAAATGAACCAGATTTCTGGTGACTTCCATTCTTTAGTTAAAATAATTGCACTGTCTTTTTTTCCTTCCAAATGTATGTAATTTTGCATAGTTTCCATTAACAAACTATAAATTTCATTTAAACAATGTTCTAAAGAAATAAAACCAAAAACACAAAACTAAGACATTTTCTTTTTAACTTATTTCTTGTTTAGCTTTTGAAACTCTTGTTTCCAAGGATGATATTATTATTATTATTAGCACCGCATCTTACTACTGTTCATTTATACGCTCCTACGCTAATGTGTAATGATATTATAAATAATTTGTTGATCTTTCAAAACACATTGTTGCCAAGGAGATTTGTAATGTAATCTTTAAGGCTATGGCCATACAAGCAACCAAAGTAAAGAGAATAGAAGGTAATTTCAGATGGAGACATATATCTGATTGGTTGAGCGTATGACACAAGTCAGCGTATTACGTACACAAAGTTATGGAAGACAAATTAGGTTGTATATAAGGTCATATTTTGGAATTTAAATAATAATTTTGTAACGAGTTACAACTTAATGCTATATCAAATGGGCCGGCACTCACCCGCCACCTGTGATGAACTCCAACACAAGAGCACGAGCTCTAGCCTTCACTCCCCAACTGGCACAACTGATTGAGCGGAGCCTTCGACCGACTGACTGCTCGGGCCTCGATCCGCGGCCGGCCGGAAACGAATGAGGTTCCACGCAGCCAGACGAAGTTATCACTTCTGCCGCTAGGACCATCTGGAATAATCTACCTCTTGCCGGATCCATCCTCTGATGTCATGTTTGTTCTACCGGCTTACCCCCTCCTTCCCTTGCCCCTTCTCTCTGGGGGTACAATAATGAGTATATATTGGGATGCGGGTTTTCAATGGTCACTTATTATACCACCGACTGACCTAGGTGAGGACGGTGTCTAGGGGCCGTGATTTATTTAATGTACAAAATTCAATTTTCGGCGTAAGGGGGGATATCTTGTCTAAATTGTTGTTTGGGTCTTATAACAATTTAAACTTAGAACTATGAAATGTTTCGCGCAGGTCATTGCGAATGCGCTTGCTTTCTCTCTCCTCATACGAGGTTTAATTCATTCTAATTGTAACTATTTCATTTGGTTATATATACATTATGTATATTTAATTTTATGTATATATTTTCGGCCACGCTTTGGCAAATTCTGTGTCTCGGTTTTACCACCCGTCCTTTCTTGTTATTGTTTGCATATTTAGTGTATATGGGGTTATCTAGTTATCTATTTTACTTAGCGTACAGGGCGCTTGTGTGTTATGTTCGAGGCTTGGCCTAACGTCTTATTATTTTTATTATTTTGGTTCAACGTTATGTTGATTCCTTTAGATCTAAAGGCGCGTATTTGTTTTTCTTATTATTGCCTAAATTTAGATGTATGTTAGGGGTTGCGATTGTTTGCATTTAATGCTCAAACCGAAGGAACCATAGACTTCCATGATGGCGATTAATATGACTGTTGTACTGACAACCACTTTATAGCTATATGTTTCTTTCCTATTTTCAGATATTGTAATGTCAAATAATTCCTTTATCTCAGTAGAGTTATATAATTCTGAGAGGATAAGCGCTTCACGCCATATTGTTATATTTTGTTCTAATTATGTATTTACCTTTTATTTTGTCCAAAATAAAACAAACAAACTTTGTTTTTGACTATTAAACTTCTTGGTTATATTTTCCCATCACTCTTCCTAAAATGTTTAATTATTTTTACAATAGGTTTACAATTTAACATTTAAAATCCACACCAATGTCCAAATTATTTACTTAATTACTCAACTTATTTTTAAAAATTGTGTGTGTGAAGCTATTTTAGTATTAACATTTAACTAATGTATACTGGATGATGTAAGCAAGGACATAATCAAATTCTTACAAGAGGCGCTCACTACCTTTCTATTCTCTTTACATTACCAGCATGACCTTCATAATATTGGCTGATTGATAACCCAATGTTCAAAGAAGCTTGTAGATCATGCGATGTCCTAACAATTTCTTTCCAACTGTCTCAATCCTGAGTCTACTCTAGTCAGTTCCCAGGTCCTCCTGTACCCATTCTCTCCACCTCTTCGAGTCCTGCTCTCTCTAGCTCTCAGCTACCCCCAGTACTACCAGTTCCTGCTCTCTCTAGCTTTCAGCTACCCCTAGTATCTCCAGTTCACTGCTCTATCTAGCTCTCAGCTACCCTTGGTACCACTATCTATCTTTCAGTTACCCACAGTACCACCAGTTCCTGCTCTATACATTTTCTCCATTTGATCCCAGATCTTCCCATGGGGCGTATCTTTTGTGGAACACTTCCTAACTACGTTAGCCATCCCTGCAGGCCCTATTGCTACATTCCCACCAGCCCATTACAACCTACGGAATTCTAGAATCCTGGGTTCTTCTGTTGCCGGCCATTCTTCTGTAAACTTCTTCGTTGTTCCTCCATCTCACACCCACTTCATTTAATGTTCCTAGAATATTTATTTTTGTAATTTTTCTTTCAAATATTTCTAGGGGGCCCTAGTAATTTTTCCTATTTGTCAATACGTAGCTATTACTACAGAGTTATATATATTTTTATTTTGATGTGGATAGATATTTTGATTTTAGAACACTTATCAAGTTTAAACAGAATCTGTCTACCTTCTGTATTCTCTCTTATGATATCTGTTCCAAATTCATTCTTCATCGTAAATAAAGCTCCTAGATATTTGAGTTTTTTGTGCTGATTTGAAACTCATTCAATTATCAAGATACAATACAATTTTTATAGGAAGGGCCTTTCATAAAATACAAATGTATTTCACAATGAACATTGGCATCATTTTACTATATTATTAGTATTGATAATATCTATCAAAAGTAGCAGCGGTGGATCACATGACTTGACTAGAAACTTTTATAGCGGTCAGATAAGGTTATTCATAGGAAAATAATAGGACTACTACAGTATTAACCACTTGTTCAGGCGTTATAATCATGTTCGGAGGGGTAGTATTCGCCGCTTGTGCAGGAGAGGTCTTAAGGTAGGGAAGTAGTGAACGCGAGAAAAGGTAAGTGTTTTTTGCAGTTTTTATATAAACACTTTTTTTTGGTCAAAATAAATCAATTAATTCTTCAGAATAAACATAGGTATTAATTTTCTTCACATGATATCAACAGTTGTTGAATATCTGTCATAAACATAGAGGCATTAGATGACAAACTTTTTAAATTAAGAGAAAAAGTTGTCATTAAATTACAGGACACCCTTGACAGATATTCAACAACTGTTGAGGTCAACATATGAATCAAATTAATATCTATGAATATACTGAAGAATTAATTGACTTATTTTGATCAAAAAAAGTACTGATATAAAAACTGTAAAAACACTGCCCTAAGCTCGCGTTTTCTGTACTCACACCTTAATTGCGTGTTCCTTAAGGGTGATATTATTGTGTCATATTTATTTTATTCCTGAAATAATAGTGACGAAGATTAAGGTTGGAATCCCGGTTGGATATACTTGGATTTTTTTCCCTCTTAAATGGTTTCCGCATCTCATTCCACGCAGATGTGGGTACATTAACTGCAAAATTCTAACTTTCTCACTCTTACTCCATTAGTGTACGGTAAGTAATGTATGGGTGTAACAAGAACTGGTACTAAAACATTATGTAAATAATAGTAATATAAAACCAAATCTGTTAGTAATGACGCTTTCTACCAAGTCTGTCGAGACGAACGCAGTTTTGGGTGGAGTTGGGAGTCGGTAAAAATGTGTATCATTTTAATTTTTATACTTTTTTATTCTTTTGGACCAATATTTGTTATTTGGATTGATAAATTTATTCAAATATAAATTAACAATATCAAAGAAGCTTCCTCTGAAGTAACCTATAATGGAGCATCTTACTATAGTACATTTGTTATTATTATTTAATATACTTTAGCATTTCATGAAGGAGTTAGAGTTGGACAGTGTTAAAATAGAGGAAGGTTGAACAGTAGAAAACTAGAGCAGTCATTATTAAAATAGAGGAATCGGATTGTCGAAGGCTTGGCATACCGACTCCATAGCCCTCCTTCTACAATAAATAATAACCTCCCTCCCTATATTGTTGACAATAATTATATATACTCTTTAAGACGCGAGTTATCAGCTAGTGCTGAATGCTAATTCTATCATGTGTAAACTATCAGCATACAAAGTCGAAAAGTCCCAACCAGATTTTACTAATTAAATAAAAAGGTTTACAGTTCGAACAACAGGATCATAGAACTAACTATAAAACTAAAGGTGTGCAGTTTCAAATAAACAACAACTAAAGAATTTCCTAACAAACACAAGTGTTTATGATACATACACATTCTTTAAAAAAAGTGTTACACCGACAACAATAACTGCAAGTATTTACCTGTTTTGTTTCAGTCTTAAACATTGAAAAAAGTAAATAAACATACACTATATTACACGTAGAAATAATACAAATTATAAATATGTAACCATTATATTTAAATTAAATAAACATAAGTAATATTTGTAGACATTTATATGTACAAGCTATACATAGTTATTTGTAATGCCAAATACTACCAAGATACCCATTTGGAAACAAATCATTCGATCCATTTGAAAATATTTCAAGTTTTTGAAAAATAAGTCATT
The DNA here is from genome assembly GCA_901482245.1 of Timema douglasi. Classification (NCBI taxonomy): domain Eukaryota; kingdom Metazoa; phylum Arthropoda; class Insecta; order Phasmatodea; family Timematidae; genus Timema; species Timema douglasi. Next base: position 66,913 of record CABEEJ010000326.1, read on the forward strand.
AGTAAACTAGCCTTCAACGAATTTTTGCCCCAACACCAGTGCTATTTGTCATATCAAACAAATACTAGATATTTATTTTAAACAAAATCGTTAGTCATTTTCGAAAAATTTGGAATTAAAGAAAAAAATTTCATTAGTAAACAACCCTTAATAGAAGAGCTAGGCTAATTTTTTTTTATATAGATATCAAGTTTGAACAAAATCCATCAAACCATTTTGGATCTGTGGCCAGGGACAGACAGAATTGTAAAATCCACCTTTTTGGTTTCGTGTTTACATAAAACGTAAAAATTTGCCACTACCTCGAGATCAATATCACAATACTTTCTCTTGATGTAAGAAAGTAAAAAGGATAGCTAAATTTAATATAATAGTTTTTTTTATCACCCGTTCGGATAGGTACCACAGTAATTAAAGTCAATGTGTAAAGAAAGAGGATAGTTGAATTTGGAGAAAGTTTTCCCGCACTAGCGTGGAGGGAGACTGTAAAACAGTTTATTAAAAAATAAAACTAACCTCATCGCATCCAACCGGGATTCAAACCCTAATCGCTCAGTGGTATATTGCGAGAGTGCCGCGGGCAGGGATACACGTGCTCCCCTACACGCGCGCCAGAAGAGCGGTCAGCATTACCTAACACCAACTGCATCTTCCGAGTGCATTAATCACAAGTCCTAGAAGTTTCTCCGACCTTGGAGTGAGGTATTGACCCCTACACAGGATGGAAACTTTTGGTCCTACATGGAGCCAAAAATAAACACGATGACGAAAAGAATTTAAAAAAAGGTCGACATTGTATCTGGAAGTTTCAAAAAACGGCTGTACATTTCCCCATACAGCGTGAAGAATCGGTATAATTTGTCGGACTTATTTCCTTCTTTCTCTGCGTGACTTGCCTCTAAAGACACATTTTATTAATGGGTAGCCCGCTTCGGCGGCCGAATGGTCTAAGGCACAGGCTCTAAACCTGAGGTCTACGAAGAGTCCTATGATGGTCCACAAAACAAATCTAGTGTTTTGAAGCTTTTTTTTAAAAATTGATTACATAATATAAACACATATTCACAATTTGTTCAAACGTCTGCTTTTTTTACACTACTGTCCGACTAAAAACATTTCCTTCTTTTTTCGACACCTCAGAGAGAAAGTATTGTGATCATAAAAAAATAATTGAACTCTAGATTTTGATGAATGTTAATGGTTCGTGATCCCCCGAATCAGAAAAAGTGTATTTTGGATTGCAATCTATCTGTCTGTCTGTACCTCGGAGTAGAGCCTAAACCATTTTACCGAATGGGCTAAAACTTGGTATCTAGAGTTCTCATAGGGCTGTCCCGAGGGTTTTTGTAATTGGATATCTAACCCTAAAATTTAGGGTAGTTTACTTCTGAGTGAAAAGAGAAAAAAAAAATCGATTTTATAAAAATCACTCATAATGATTTTGATTAAATTTCATTTCTAAGCATTGATCAATAGTAAAAATATATTGGCTACTTTCAATTCTTTGGCAAAATAACTTTAAGGGTTCCGGTCTGATGCGTAGATTCTAATTTTTTATCATATCCTCGTAACTATTTGAAATATGAAATTACTTAACATTGCATATATGTAGATCTATTTATAATAAAAATATTTTTTTGAAACATATTAATATAAACCAATAATCTTCAATTTATACGCACATATATATTAACTTTTCTAACACTAAAGGTAAAGTATTACGACCCGAAAAAAAAAATCTAACCCGAGATGTTGATGGATGTCGACGTTTCATGACCCCTTGAACCCTTAGAAGTTATCTTTGCAATGCCGTCTGTCTATGTGTTTGTTTTACCCTAAAATTAAGAGTAATTTATTAAAGGGCGAAAATAGAGAAAATAGATGTTTTCAAAATGAGCTCCAACGATTTTGATTAAAATTCGTATTTAAGAGTTGATTAAGATTTTTAATAAAATGACTCTTAATTTTTCCATGAAAATGACCTTTAGGGTACTTTACAGAAGCGGAAATTTCCGCATCTCCACAACTATTTGAAATACAATATAACGTATCATTGAAAAATTGGAGTAGTACTATTGAAAATACAAAACTTTTATCCAAAATGTATCTTTATAAAACCAATAGTTTCTGAGATATTGGCAAATATATTAATACAATTTTGTGATCTTTAGTTGTACCGAAATACTAAAGTTTTAACGCAATAATTCTTTAATGCCATAGAGTAAGTAGGCCTAAATAATTAAGTCTCTCAAAAAGTTTATGTTCTTTTTCCTTTAACCTGTTAGGGAAAATGTTTGTACAATGATATTTCTCCATAATTTAGATTCAATAGGCAATATTTACCTTTTTTAACGGTCTAAATTTATAAATGAGGAATTTAATAGAAATGCGACAACCCTGAGACGTGCAGCCCCTAATAAAATGTTGAAAATAAGCTCGGGTTTGCTGGTGTATATTATTTAGTTTCATATATATATCACGCGTTTTGATTAAATATCTCCATTTTAAAACAATGGAGTGAGAAAGTCCATGTGGAGTTCCGAACCATTTCTTTCTTTTATTAGTATGAAATGAGTTACGTAGAATATTATGAATGTGTCTGTAGGTTTTTAATTCACTCTCGTGTGGCGGGGGAGTTTAGGGGGGCCGTGGTGAATTAGCATTGGCTTCAGGGGATCCGTGATATGGAAAAGGTTGCGAACTACTGGTATCCCAATATACAGAACTGCTCACGGGGATATTGAGGTTCGAGCCCTGTTTAGGAATATAGTTTTTTCAAATATTTTTCCACTATCGCTCCCCAAAAATGCATGTGCACTTCCTCTAAATTCAAGCTGTTTCATGCCTAGCACATTAACGTAATTAACACAGGTAGTATGTAGTGCTAAAACTCATATAATATATTAATGGCTGGCTACAAGGTAATAATTATACACCCTCCATCTACCCTGAAAAGTAGAAAACATAATATCTTTCCCAGTTCCACTATGGTGTTGTTTGTTTGACAGGATCGAATAAATTGAAAAATTACACCTGGACACGGGAATCGAACCCGGGACCTTTGACTTAGTACACCAATGCTCTACCTCTGAGCTATTCAGGGGTATTCTTCGGCTCATATCTTAAGGCAGCAAATCAAGATGGAAGAAAGCAACGCTATACAATTTACAATTAATTATACAATATGAAAGGTGAAGTTTGGGGGGGGGGGATGAATTATAATAATTATGAACATGAGCCGTACAAGGTATTGTATTATTGGCAACAGAAGTCACAACCTAGTCGCCGTTGGCTGTGATATTAGTGATAACGCTTAGAAGCCGATGATATCCACAAGACCATCACAGACTCTGCCTTAAAAATATGAGTGAAAAATGACCCTGAACGTGGGACGATGCCTGGACTTGAGTGAACATTGGCGCGCTAAGCCCTGGTTCGATTCCCGTGTCTACGTGTCATTTTTCTACTAATTTGATTATAATCGAGATACTGCTGATTTCCGTAATTATAATCGTTCATCTCCCAAGATTCGCCTATCATGTATATTGTACTTAGTTGTATAGCGTTGCTTTCTTCCATATTATATGATAGGGTCATAGTGATATCAATCATGTTATAACTGTTTTCTTTCAGGGAACTTAGGGTTTCGACCAAAAAAGGATTCAGGCATACTACTGGTCCTTTAGTACAGTGCTATTTTAATTCTTAGCACCGCATCATACTACCCGTTCGGGTTATACGCTTAAGTACTAATTACACTAATACGTTAGGAGTTGGTAAGGTTGAATGTAGAGGAAGTGAGCCAGCATTTGCGTGGAGGGAGAGTAGAAAACCAATTTAGGATAAACCACCCCCATTTCACCCGAGAGAGATTTGAACCTCAATCTCCTTGTCCTCATCAGTCTAGCTCAATACGAAACTAGTGGGCTAGCTAATACGCCACCGAGGTGGGTTATAGTGGTAGTCAACCTGGGGTACATCTTATGGGGTCCCCAGATATTTACATTTACACCCACACACATCAAAAAGAAGGGCTAGGCCATGTAAGACGTGGCTAAATGTGGTAGACGGATGTGTGCAAAAGAGAAACATAAGAGTTTTAAGAATAAAAGAGCATGTATGACTTGATTTATGGATTTTGTTGAAGCGAAGGGAGTATGCAAAGATAGGTAAGCGAGGAGAAAGTCAGTGAGACTGGCAGTGGTGGCTTGTAATTAAAATTAGTGGGGGTGCTGCTCCAGAAAAACTTTAGCCTTTGTTTTAAAATTGCGCAAAAGAAAAAAAACATGTATAAAAAGAAAATTTATTCAGGAACTTGATAAAATCTTAACAAAAAAAACTCTTTTACTTACTTTAACTTAAATTGTTACAGTTCAAGCTTGATCTATTCATTTAAAAATGAAATCCATTCTTCTTGTTTTAATTTGCGCAAAAAGTTCAATAATTTTCTCCTTGATCTCTAGATGACAAATGAGGGCATTTTTCTCCATTGAAAGTACTGAAGCGCATTTAGTCTTTCTGTTAAGTAAAAGAACAGAAAAAAAAGGAATCAAATAGAATAGCTGAAAGCAGAATAATAATCTAATTCAACACTTTATCACATTAAAGAATATGGTATACGATTTTTAAGTACAACACACGCTGAGTAAAAAAACACTTCCTTCCACCATCACACTAGAGCCGGCACTGCGAGAGCAACAGTGCTCTCTCTACCTGACAGTCCCGCCTTCTTCCTACCCTCCTCCTATGTGAGCATGCGCACAACAGTCAAACACCACGTCGCTGGCACAGTGAAGCGCACAGTTCCATACAAAGATTTTTGTATATTTTTCATAAACTGGAGGATGGCTACTCAAGTACTAACATTAAGCTTAAGGAACATATATTTGTACTACAAATATAAAGAAATAATTAAAGAAAAAAGGACTCATTATATTACGTATCGATAATATCAAGTGGAATTAGGGGGTGCTGCAGTTCCACAGTGCCTGTACACGAGCCGCCACTGGAGACTGGATTAAGTACGAATATGTTGTTTTTTGAGCTAGATGTACAGTTACTTGCCTACCTAAGGGAATGGCGTGAATAGGTATGTATGTATGTATGTATGTATGTACACACATATATATAATTTAAAACTTATTATTTAATACATTATTTGGGACGTAGTTTATTTTATATGTAGACTACAGAATAGGTATAACTGGCATGATATACCAATTACTTTGTGGGTCCAAAGTTGAAGAAACTATTTTTGAAGGTAAACGAACAAAAAAATTATGAATTATGAATATAATTGATATTGACATAAAACCTGAGCCATGGAAATACAATGTGTGTGTGTGTGTGTGTGTGTGTAGAAATAGTTTGTATCACTGCTTTTACCATTTGATAGAAGAAGAGACGAACACATTAAATAAATATGAATAACAAGGAAGGGAAATAAAAATCATAAGAGAGAGATATACAAGTTTAACAAATCAGTTTATTTAAATTTAAACAAGTTGATAGAGTTAAATATGGTTTTATTAGATCTTGCACTAGACAGTCCTTTGTTTACTAAGATAAATTAGATCAGTTACTTTTGACATAGTTATCCCAATAGGGAACATTTGTAGTGAAACATCTAGGTTGGACCTGCAATCAACACAAGTAAGGTAGAGTCTAAATTAACAATGGGTGTAACTCCTCAAAGTAGAATTAACACTCATTCCACTACGAAGGAGCGTCTGCCTAAACAGAACGGCAATTTAAATGGGAAGCTATTATTAATCTAAGGAACTGATTAGATACATAACTTCACTCCTGTCTGATGGCTGTGGAACTTTAACCTACAAAGTATATTAAATTACGGTTGACAATTTCTAACACTAGACAATCCTGTTTTAAGGAGTTACAAAGTTGGTACTTATATGAGATAGCTAGCATGAGTTAACTCCATAATTATTTACGAGATACAAAGATTACGCTCCTAGAAGAGGAACTATAAGTTTACAAGTAATTAATGACGAGCTGCCAGAAATCTAGGTTGTTAAGATACTATGTTCGGTCTATTCCTCGTTAGTAGCCTACTGCCGGGTCATTCAATAGTATATTTAACATTCTACCCATGTCTGGACACGCTATATCCAGTGCAAACAGTTAAACATTAACAAATAAAAACGGCGCCTGAAGGGGAACTATACCCCGCGGGCCAATACTCTAGATTAGTAGCACACCCACAGGTTGATCACCGTGGAAAGGTGCATCATTAGAAATATTAGAGACTGGTTTCAGTCAAATACTCAACCAGGTCATGGAAAAAGGTGATTTCCCCCATTTTATGGTCCTAAGCATTAAGAGTGAGGTTTACACTTGATGCAACCCGCATTACACCCATTTAACTTATGGTTAATCTTATTACCAGGTTTTCTCAAATACCATAAATGATAAAAAATCTTATTATTGTATCATATTAAAGGTATTAAAACACCGAAAAGACATTACTTATTACATTTAAAATAAAATCAGTCATACAATTATATTTTTTTAAAACCCATCTTAATAATGACTAAACAGTTTTTAAATTTTAATAGTAGTGAAAAGTAAATTAAAATGTCTCATAGCTATTGTTTTACGATGGGTGACCTGGTGGTCTAGGGGTAAGGTGTCAGACTTCTATGCTGGCGGCCGGGGTTCGATCCTCGGTCCCGGCAAAGATTTATCTGATTCCCAAACCCTTCCTTCACCTCTGACAAGACATCTTGTGAATGTGGGGAATGCCAGGCCTCCACCGTGGTTCGGATTCCACGTAAACTGTAGGTCCTCCATTTCATCTCACAATCACCCTTCCATTACACTTTAGCGTAAGTGCGTATAACCCGAACGGGTAGTAAGACGTGGTGCTAATAGTAATAATAATATTGTTTTACGTTTGCATTGATACCATTACTTTTTTTACTATAGTAATTAAATAGTGAAATACTGGTAAAACAAAAGTTACGTAAAAGTATTAAAAAATTGTGCGTGAGTTAAGTCACTTTACTTCCCGTTTGTCATTTATAAATGTGCTTGAAGATGTTCTGGTAAATATAGCGTGTAACAGAAAAGAGGTTTTTGGATTATCATGCTATGAATGGGATTTATTACAGCTTCCTTTCCTTAATATAATTATTATTATCTTCACATCACCCAACGAAAGTACTGTTTACTTGTCTTATGGACAAACAAAATTATGGTAGTCGAAAGGTTAGAAAAGATGAGTTTTGGAAAATTGAAATAGAATCAAAATTAACTAGATTTTATTTAAATTGTATATTGCCAGAGCTAATGGATCCTAATCACACTAGATCAATGCAAATAAGAAATCCAGGATATATTTTGAATGCACAAAAGTCTAAAACAAAGTAGCCAAAAATTTCGGAAACAAAGTAGTTGTATAGATTTTTATATTTTATTTTAAAAACTTACTATAATACCATTATTGATTAAAAATGTATCATATTGTAATATATTGGAAAAATGTATTTTATTGTAATGGCTACTAGATATTTTTACATAGTGCTATGTTTTTGCAATAAAAGTAACTAAAGATATCAGCTATTGTAATGATTAATGCCTGGATTTTTATGTAGTATCATATAACAAAATATGTATGTATATACGTAATAATATTCAAGTAAATAGGTAGACCAATATGTAGATTCATAAAAATAATCTAACATAGGCCTATTGTAAAACAAATATTTTACCAAGCACGCAACATTTACCTTATTTACACTCTGAATGCCACATACATGGATGGATTACTTGTACTTACTTGTACGTATAACCCGAACGGGTAGTAAGACGCGGTGCTAAATATTATTATTATTAATATTTTATTTATTTTGTCAAAAAAATTGCCTTTAAAACTGCAAAAAACCCTTAACTTTTCTCACGTCCCCTTCCATCCCACATTAAGGGTGCTAATGGGAGAGCAATGAGACGCGAGAGAGAGGTTTAAAAATCCCAGATTATTTATAAAATGGTTTGATATTTTTTAAATACGGTTTTCACCAAAAGTACTTCCTTTTCTAATGGGGTAAGGATGAGGAAGGAAGAATTTTAGAGGTTATCTACCCTCATTTGTCTGGAAAGAAAGTGGGACTAATTTTTTTTAGAAAAAACTACCCTTAATAGATCTGAATGGGATTCGAACTCCGATATCCCCATCTCAAGCAGGCTAGTATAAAACGAGAGTGACACTTTGGCCTATTCGGTCACTGAAGCAGGAATGTGTACTTTCATAAAACCCTATAAAACCATCCCCATATTATCTTAAAATCTTCTGTTGTTATACCCGCCCCGGTGGCGTAGTTAGCTAACGCACTAGTTTCGTGTTGAGCTAGACTGCTGAGGATGAGGAGATCGAGGTTTGAATCTCGCTCGGGTGAAGTGGGGTGGTTTTTTCTAAATGGTTTTCCACTCTCCTTCCATGCAAATGTGGGCTCACTTCCTCTAAGTTCAACTTTCGCAATTCCTAATTCATTAGCTTAATTAGTACTTAAGCGTATAATTCTAACGGGTAGTAAGACGTGGTTCTGTTGTGAAGTTATAAAAACATGACTTTATTTGATGATTAGTTGTATCTAGGTTTCTAGCTTTTTGCTTTAATCACATAAGTACACATTTTCGCGTAAAGCGTAGTTTAACTCTTTTTTGTTTTACTTTTAATTCAAAATTTAAACTTTTTGATTGGTCATAAACCTACAGAAAATTTGCATCTATATTTTGTTGAAAATATACTAAGAAATATCAAATTAGTGCTGCTCAATCGTATTCTTCTTCTTCTTCTTCTTCTTAAGTCAACAACCTGAAGGTTGTTTTGATTTGATTTTAATCCATCCGGAGCTGGGCATGCACTCAGCCCTTATACTGGTTAATGCTACCTGCACCGTCTGGTAGAAATCTCATGTGCTAGGGGGTTCATAAAGTGTGGTGGTCCCAATTTGCTTTCTATGAGCGAACACTAAAGGGCCTATCAATTTTGGTGGAAAGATATTTTCACATACCTTGCAAGTATTTTTTTTACATGCCAGAATCGACAAGTGAACGGAGATCTTACTTTCCCTCCGAAGTTGTGTTACAGATTTTTATCGCTTGAGAAAAATCTGTCGACTGGGTTTGAAACCACGAACATCGGGTCCTGAGGTGAGCACTTGACACCAAGACCACAGAGTTTGACTCATTCGTGTTGTATTTAAAAATTAAAAATAGATGCGTCAGTTGATACAAATATTAACTAGGACTTCTGTTGTGGGTTAAGATGGTTTAGGGCGTCATGGCTTTATACGTTTCTCCTACTGTCCTCCTGAGATACTTTGTTGCTTTGAATCTCGTTGAGTTTAATGGTCCTCGTGAGGGATACTGTCTACCTCTAGCACTAAAACTAGCTTATAGTCCTTGTACTACCTAGTCTACCAGAGGGGTTATAGTGAATACACCATTATTCGCTGAGAAAGAGGATGGGAAATCTTGTGTTTTATATGGCCAGGGTTAGTAGATTTAGGGCCAGTTTCATAGTCAAATTTAGTACGCCTCAAGTACGGCGCTACACTAAGTACATGACGACACCTACCTAAACCAGAATGGAATGGGCCAGTTTCCTATTCGAGAACGGCCCATTTCATTCTGGTTTAGGCAGGTGTCGTCTTGTATTTAGTGTAGCGCCGTACTTGAGGCGTACTAAATTTGACTATGAAACTGGCCCTTAGTCTAAAAGCATTCTCTTTATTATCAATGGTTTCCAGCTTGTGGCCGGGTCAGTTTAGTAAAACCCCCTCCATTATACTACTATAAAAACCACATGGTTGACTCACTCACTGACATTAATGTTTACCCACTTACAGATGAGTTATAAACTTGAAATTTGGCAAACTTCTATCTTCTATCCTGTAACCGACGGGAAAATTCCAAAAAGTTTAAAAAATTAATTTTTAACCCCCGAAAAAAAATTCAAAATGGCAGAGTAACTTTAAAGTTATTGCGGACCTTTTTTTTGGAGGTCTCTTGTAGCTAAACGGTAAGACCTATCGAAAAATGGCTCTGGAATTACATTAGTTTACATCCACTTGCAAAGAAAATTCACTGGGGGTTTGGGGGCGGAGCCCCCAACGAGCAAAGCGAGTCTTCTTCCACCCTTCCACTTCCACCATTCTTCCTCCCTTAATTGCTTCCATTCTTCTCCTCTAATTTGCACACTTTCTGTTATCTGCTCCTGCCAAGTCTTTCTTTGCCTCTCTTTGGGTGTCTTTCCTACATACTTAATTTCCATACTTTTCTCTGGCATCCTCTCCTTCTCAATCCTCATAACATGCCCATGCCATCTCTGTCTTGCTTCCTCCACTTCCATGTATATATGTATATGTATATGTATCCTATTCCATGTACTCCCTGTCTAAAATGTACCTGTGAAAAACTTGTTCTCATCACTCAGTAGAACAGTAATTGTCCAGCTATCAACAGAAATAACCTTACCATGTGAGGTATCATATGATATCAGTCAAATAGGGAGCAAGTAGATGATAACATGTAACAAGTATGGTTTTATCAAGCTCTCCTTAACCTGGCAATAATCCCGAGATACGCCACAGGGGAAACTTAATTGGGAAAAGTTCTCAATACCTCAATATAATGAACGTCTGTCCACCCAAGCAAGAGATCCAGTTTGGATGCCTAATGAGATTCAAATAAGTATAACTGTCAAATTGGGTAATTAAGTAATAAATTAACGGGCTGGGGTTGGGTCACCACTTCTATCGTAAGAAGCTAGGAAAATACGTTCATGATTTGGGAAAAAACTACTGCCAAAAGAATTTTCTTTGCAATTCAATCGAGGATCGAGACCTCGCTTCCTAAGCAAGATACCCGAGGGAGGACTGCCGTTCTGGTTGGAGCCCTCAACCTTCTTAAGAATGACCTTGAACCTCCCTGCCCCCTATGCTAGGGCTACGTGCCTGAGAAAGGCGTGTCCATGGCCGGTGAACATCGGAATATTCGAGATAACCTTGGCGGCTCCAGATGGACGCTGCGATCGGATGGCACCTGCATGGAATAACAAATCTTCTGTCTGGAAGTTCATTCAACCTCCTCCCTTCTTCCCGCCGCGACGTCGTCTTGCGCAAAGACCTTGAACTCTCTGGAACGTTCTATTTACACCGCTCCATTTGGAAGATAGTCTCGCTCACCTCCTTCTTCTTCTTCCGCTTCCTGGGACATTCCGTCACATCGCAAGTGGTCGTGTGATGTCAAGGAACTTGTAAGGGGTCCGAGGACAACGTTTCCTCCTGGAAGGTGTTTCGTCTGTTGCTCAACAACATTTCACACCAAATAAACAGAGAGGAATTTAACTTGGTTCACGCGTGCGTGGGCCACTTCCAGAATCTTCGATTAGGTGTTGCGTGTCTCTCTGGAGGTTCGGGTTATCCGCGGATTCACACTGGTGGGGGTACGGATGAGTAAATCCGGGTCTACACGACACAATGTATTGTACAAATTGTTGGGGCTAGAGAATTTTGCCATGTGATCACCCAACATTGTACAAGATAATGCTTTGTACAACTGATTGTATACAATTTCTTTCGACCTGTTGACTAGGTATGTTTTATGGGTTATTCCAAATATCTGGTAGAGTACATCCACCACCCGAGTTATTTGTATGATGGCGCAAAAAGTTACTATAAATAGTCCCTAATATATCACCACGCTAACATCTGTCACTTTGCATAGCTGTAATGAAAACTTATTATGATAATGTATGAATGTGATAGTTACCATAGTAATTTAGGCCAATATTAAGTTATTTATATTGATTTGAGGTCGGGCACAAAAATTATTTATAGTTTTATTCCACTAAAGAAAAAAATATATTCACAGCACTTTCACAAAAGCGCTAACAAATATAGATTCAAAATGGCGGCTGACGAATTTAAACAATTTGATTGATCATGGCGCAAACAAGTTCTTTAGAATGGTGCACCCAAGCAGTTGATAAAAATATTTAATTCTGTTAAATATTTCTAAATACGATAAATTAATTATAAAATAAGCTATTATATATATAAAAAAAGGACAAATATTTTATGTTTAGCATATTGTTTCGGATTGGATATAAAGAAATTATTAAAAGCGAATGAAGTAGTGTGAGAAAACTTAAGTTTACGTTATTTTAAATGTAAAATATAACATGTAATTAAAAAAATGATAATTTATAGCAAAACAGTGATCTTTTACAAGTGGGGTGACCTGGCAGTCTAGGGGTAAGGTGTCAGACTTCTGTGCTGGTGGCCGGTGTTCAATCCTCGGTCCCGGCACAGATTTATCTGATTACCAAACCCTTCCTTCACCTCTGACAAGACATCTTGTGAATGTGGGGAATGCCAGGCCTCCACCGTGGTTCTGATTCCACGTTAAACTGTAGATCCTCCATTTCATCTCACAATCGCCCTACCATTACACATTAGCGTAAGTGCGTATAACCCGAACGGGTAGTAAGACGCGGTGCTAATAATAATAATAATAATAATAATTTTACAAGTGTTGGTAACCCAAAACCTAAACATATGATTTTTCAACTGTTATTCAGGTAAAAAGTTATGATGGGGAACTCTATTTTCTATGACACGACGAATGCAGGCTTGGATTAAGGTGGAAGGTAGCCATTTTAAGCACTTCCTATAATGCTAAGCAGCTCCGACTAACAATAAACAAAATTGTTCAAATCAATTTTAAAAGATTTCAAATCCTCAAAAGTTCCTTATTAGTAAACTACCCTTAAAAGAGTTTTCCATCAAAAAATAAGTATGTAATGTTATTTCACTTATCTGTCAGGTCAAGCAATTCCTAAATATACATTTTAAACAAAATAATTGAAATATTTGCAAAAAATATATATTATATTTTCAAAAACTTCCCATTGGTTAACTACCCATGATTTAAGGGATAGGGTCAAAATCATTAAAGCCTCCCGAGGTAAAGTCATATAAACTCTAAATATCACGTGAAGAGTCATCGTAATTTCAAGGTCTAAAATTTTAAGGATTACAATACTTTCTCTTGGGAAAGTAAAAATGAGCACATTAACATAGAGGAGCACAGGGACTTTGGAAGTTCTTTTAAAGTGGTGGGTATGGGGCTCAACGAGAGGTCCCTCCTCACCAAAATTTGAAACCCTGGATGATTCTTGAAGCTTTTTGAAAGAGGTTAATTTTCATGGATAGTGTTTTTTATGCTTTTTTTGCCATAATGTATAGTAAAAGCACGGCGGGAAGGGCAAATTAAACAATTTTTTTTTTGCAAATCTGGATGTCCCTATAAGTGGTCATTACCTGGAAATATTTTGAAAATCATACATCTTTAAATTTTTTTAAATTGGTCTTCCACAACAAATTTTTGAAATGTCGATGCCTCTAGAATCTATTTGTTGTTAACTTAGTCCGAAATCTTTTAAAAAAATTAGGTCTCTAAAATCTAATTGGAGTAAGCCTACACCAGAAATTTTTGAAAATTGGATGCTCTTAAAATCTTTTGGAGGGGTTTTGTTAGGCAGTTATTTAAGTGGTTTCCCCGCTTGAAATATTTTTGAAAACTAGACGTCTTTAGAAGATATTTAGAGTGGAATATTTTTATTAATGGGCTTTGAAAATACGTGTAAAATATTGAGCGGGGCTTAAGATAGATGCAGTTCCCCAAAATAGAAAATAGGTGGATAAATCACCCACGGTCTACACAGTTCCCGAACCCCTGGATGAGCATGAATACGTCCGAGTCTTATTTAATTGCTGTGATCGTGTTAGTCCATAATACAACCGAAAGTTAAATAGTGAGGATCAAGTACAACTTGAATTGTTCGACGGAGTAAATTGCTCCAAGGACAAACTGTATCACATTATAAATATAACAGGTTCTCAATGTCATTCATACGTTTTATTATTCTAAACTAAATCTAGTCTGGATTCCAACCTTTTATCAGACGTCACAACGTAAATTTACTTGTTTATCATTGGGGCATCTTAACGTAAAATTTCTGAACAAGTGTAATAAACCAGCACACAACATAACTTAGGACATACAGATATTTACTAATTAAATAACAACCCGCATCAATGGGCACGCGGACTAAATGCATGTACACTTTCTCTAAATTCTATCTTTATCCCTACCACTTTATCGCAATTAAAAAATACAGAAATCTAGGCATATATATGGTGAATATATGCATATAGTGAAACAATTTTTAACTATTTTCACAGTTATTATTATTATTCATTATTTGAGGTATTTAACGAGCACTTTCTAAACCAACTGATTATATTATCACACGACTTGTATTTAAATTGTTTTCCACTCTCCCTCCACGCATAGCCCGAACGGGTAGTAAGACGCGGTGCTAAATAATAATAAAAAAATACTTATATCTAGAATATACACAACATCCAGCCCTCAACCCCGGTTTTTATCAATGTGAAAGGAGAAAGTCACATTTCACCAAAAATGCATTTTTCGGCCATACTAGTCTTCGAAGCTGGGCCCCTTAGCTCAGTAGACAGATATTTGACTAAGTGAATTAGGCGTTGGACTAGATCTTTTTTTTAAGACCCGAAACCCGAAGACAGAAAAATATAGGAAGTTGTTTGATAAAACAAAATTTACATTCCATCATACTAATGTATATTATTTTTTTAGCTCTTGGATTTTTACTTATCGGCTAATGGGATAAAGGGGAAAGGATGAGGATAAAGGCATTTGGGGCTGAACGCAAAGGATATTTTTTTTCACACAAACTTTCTAAAAGGTGGATCAATCAAGTTTTATAGTTGGTAAAACCCAGTGAAATTTTTAGGGCGAAAGTTTTGGTGGTGTATGTTTTCCCTTCTTCTACTTGTCAGAGGGGTTTAAAGTACATTTAGGAAAAAAGCACGTTGTGGGTGAGTTTTTCAGGTAAAAACTAAGTCCTTACCTACACCAACATGTAGAAAGTAATCTAATAAAATATTGATTCATTGTGAAGCTCAAGACAGTGTCTTATGACTAAAATTAACATTTATTACTGTCTATATAAATAAATACTTGTGATCCATGATTCGAATATAACCCATGGAGGTGCATCCGACCTAATTAAATAAGAACAATAATTCCCTAATTAGACCCACTTTAAAAAATAAATTGTGTGACACGTATCATAGCTCTGAACAAAATTTAAAAAAATATATTTTTAATATGCTACCCTTAAATGAGTTTTAATCATAAAACAAAAACAGCATCTGGTTAATCATGATAATTAAATTTTTTAAATATATTTTAAAAAAAATCTAATTTTCAAAAATATAGTATTTATTAAATACCCTGAGTTTAGTTATTATTTGTAAAAATAAAAACCTATTCTTATTTATTTAGAAAAACTATTTACAGATTCCCGTTTTGAATTGAATCTTCAAGGTCATTTTCCAACACTGTCAAATTTTATATTATGTGCTGTAAGGAATCCTTAGATTAATTTATTTCAGATAGATAAATATACATTAAAAAAAAATATTATTGATATGCAAAATAGTCTCCCGATACCAATTTTGATCAAAATCACTAAAGCCTTTTATTTTTTTAGATATTTAAATTCAAAACAATCAATAGTAGACTACCCATGACCAAATTTTCCACCTAAAATGAGTATACAGCTTTATATATACCCATAAATACATTTTAAGCAAAATCGTTATAGCCATTTTCAAAGTAATTTAAATTTTCAAAAATCATTCCTCAATAAAATACACCTTATCGACTTTTTACTAGAAACAAAGTATACAGGGCTATTTGTCATGTCAAACACTCCCGATAGTTCCATTTGGAACTAAATTGTCAGAGCCACTTGTAACATATTTTGGGTTTTTGAAAAATCTGTCATCAATAAACTATACATAAATAAGTTGCTATCCGAAAAATAAATATACGGTGTTAATTGCTGCGTCAAACATTCCCAAGATATCCATTTGTAACCAAATCATTATAATCCTTTGTAAAATGTTTCAAGTTTTTGAAAAATCAGTCATCAGTAAACTACCCATAGATAAGTGTTTAACCCAAAAACCAATGAACGGTGTTAAATTGTATGTCAAAAATTCCCAAGATACCTATTCGTAGCAATAGTTTTAAATATTTTTTATTTTTTTTAAATATTTCAAGTTTTTGGAAAACCAGTCATCAGTAAACTATCCTTCAACGATTTTTTTTTCCAAAAGCCAATCACACAGTACTATTTTCCATGTCAAACAATTCCTGGATATGCATTTTAAACAAAATTTTTAGAACCATTTTCGAAAAATTTGGAATTCAAAAAAATTATTCATCATTAAACTGCGCCCAATTAAATACCTATGGTAAAAAGAAAGTTTTATGTTGTAGTTTTGTAATATCTAAATATCAAGTTTGAACAAAATCCTTCAAACCGTTTTGGATCCGTGACCATGGATGGACAAAGAGACAGACAGACACGCATGGGGACAGATCGACAGACAGAAATGGGGACATACAGGCATTAGGACAGACAGATAGAAAGGTAAAATACATTTGGTTTTGGGCATATAAAACGTAAAAATTGGTCATAATCTCTAGATAGATATTTTTCATGATCACAATACTTTCTCTTGATATGAGAAAGTAAAAATTAGACCTCGGCAACACTAAATTGCTGTCAGTGGTAACAGCATGCCTGGCAGGTACACTACAACGGTGACCTGAACGAGTTGATTAGCACGCATATTTATTTGCTGATAATTGCACTTGTGTGAACAAGATCATTATTACTTGCCGCGCCGAGCAGTCGCCGATTATGATGTCATTCATAGCATACCGCGTCAAGCAGTCGCCGAGCACTCGATGAGGTTTTACTGGGATTTGTTGGGACTACTGCAAGATAGTATCTGATGGAGCTATTTCAAGAACGAAACCAATGGAACTGCTTCAAGATAGTAAATGATGGAGCTATTTCAAGAACGAAACCAATGGAACTGCTTCAAGATAGTAACTTATGGAGCTATTTCAAGAACGAAACCAATGGAACTGCTTCAAACAAGGACTTAGTTGGGGGAGCGGGGTGTCCAAACCCCCCATCCTCCCAATTTTATGAACAAAGTATATATGTCTTTATTTATGGTTCAAACAATATCAGCATTGGGCTATTAGTTAGCTATTGGTTAAGTGTAAGAAAAGGCAGTAGCCTAAACTTCGCCATTAAAGTCGATTATTATTATTATTATTATTATTATTATTAGGGGGCTGTGTTAACATAAAAAGCACTTCAGAGAGCTCCTAGAGGTGTTTAATATTAATAATTTGTCATAGCCTCCGGCATTTAGGGGGTTATGTTGCCGTAAATAACACTTCAGAAAACTTATAGAGGTGTTTAATATTTATAATTTTTTCTAGCCTAAAGCAATTAAGCGATGTGCCCGCCAACCCCCCGCCCTGAAACTATTGGCTGGCTACGGCCTTGGCTTCAAGATAGTATCTGATGGAGCTATTTCAAGGAAGTATCTCGCGGAATTACTTCAAGGCAGAAACCAATAAACTACTGTATCTAATTTGAGGGCATATTTTTTCCTCCTGTGTATAAATTTGGTTATTATTTATTATCTTTCCCAAAACTCAATTGTGTACTTTAGGAAAATTCTAGAACAATCATTTTTTTCTAATGCAATATTTATCCTGTTTTTATTTAATGTTAATGGTTGAAAATAGTCGTAAGCTTTACATAAATATATAAGATATAAGCTCACATATTACCAAAATTGATTACTGTTTATTAACAAGTATAATATATAGTGTGAAATAAAGTGTATTGATCATGTCATGTTATCAAATGCAAATGAAAGAATTGTACAAAATGAATCATAATTAAAATTTAAAAACATTAACATAAATTTACAAAACCTTCAATAATTCTACGGCATCATCCTCAGAAGCACTGAAGAGGAAGTTGGCTTTAGTGGTGCCAACGTAGTTGTTTAATAATGAAAACTTACTTGGTGAATTAAAAATACCCTTGAGATTCTGCTATTGTTCTATTTGGATGGCAGGTGGTGTTAGTGTTGCAGCAGTGTTTAAATATAGAACTAATTTTATTTGTGTTTAATTTCTACATTTCTCTTATATTTAATGAATGACATATTATAAAATTATTAACAAATCGGCAATACAAATTAATCCCTCTATTATACATTTAACCATACAATACATACACTTAAATTAAACGCCTTAAAATAAGTTTATTTTCAATTTTAATCTAGCTGAAAGTTAAAAAAAAATATCTCAAGCTGAAGAAAAATTATTTTCTGGAACTCTTATTGCTGAACAATCATACCACAGGTTTATATCCCGACGGCTTAGTTTAGGAAGTTTTTTTTTAACATGACCGTTAATACCATGCCATGAAAATTAGTAAAATATTGTTCACTTCACTTTATTACAGCCTACAGTTTATTTTCTTCTACGTGTTGAAAAACACAACTTTCACTTTAGGTCTCAAATTCTTGGAACTCATTACTTCAAAAGAAATCAATTTTTAAACCCAACGTGTACCAGCGTCTTTATTTACAATGTCGCCTTTGAAAGGGCGAGACCAAATATGTAATTACGTATAATAATTAACTAAAATAGCTATCTCCTACGTAAACTTCGAGAAAGTTAACTGAGATACTTTTAAGCCTTCGATAATTACTAAAACATTTACTAAGAAACCCACATGAATGATTTATTGGTTTGTTATGAATGACGAAATAATTTGAGAGGTGCCATCTTATGTGGAATTCTGAAAAGTGAAAATCTTGGAAGAGAAATCGAGATTATAATGTTTAAAACAAAGCCATCGATATTATTGCACGCTCTAGTTGAAAGTTTAATGCGTTTTGGCTTTATTATCTAATAAATAACATATAGGCTGTGCTACATAAGTTACAGCAGGCTACATAAAAGTAATTTAGATTGATATTAAAATTATATATTATAAATACATGTATTTTATTATCACACGATGGTTTAAAATTAATGTTTGAATATACTATTACCCGTACCGATGGGCATGCGGTCTGAGTGCCAAACTTATTTTGCTTGGTTTTCTGGAGACTTGGAGGTCATGGTTCGAATTCCAGCTGGGTATACTGAAGGTTTTTCCTGCGTTTTCTTTTCTCTCCCACGCAACTGTGGGTGCGTTTACTTTAAATTATACCTTTTTCATCCCTACCAGACTAACGTAAACAATATACACACACACAAATGGTTCAATGAACGCATGGTCTAAGGTATCATGCTCGCAATAGACTAGACTGCCGATAGTGGGGAGAAGATCTGGGTTCAAATCCTGGTTGGTTATACTGTGGGTAGTTTTTAATAAGTGATTTTACATTATCCCTCCACGCAAATGCAGGTACACGTCCTTTAAATTGAACCTTCCTAATCCCTAATGCACTACCGTAATCATTACATAAGAGTATAGCCCTAGCGGGCAGTAAGACGCGGGGACCCAAATGGGCAAACTGTTCCTAAAGCTATCATCACTCGAATTCGGGTACATTTCCTAAACAAATTTAGCGTGATCAAAAGTGCATTTAATACTTGACGGTTAGTGTGACATGGAGGGGGAGAGACAACAAACAAAACTGATATTAACTGTAAAATTAAACTTGAATCTGTAATTTGCAATAGCTACTACATAACAGCATGTTTATATTCAATCCAAGTGTGAATAAACAACACTATTTGGCAACGATACCTTCTGGAGACAGCAAAACTTCAGTCCTAGACCTCTAAATGTGGTGTGTGTTTGTTGTTCAACTCTTTGCGAAACGACTTCATAGCGGAGCAAAGAGCCCGTCTCACCCCCCTGATAATTTCAAGCCTAGGTACACATGAAGTTTACACGTTGTAAATATTTCGTTGCCTTCACCTCATATGAATGTCTGGTACCTACCTGCCTATCTACCTACTTACCTACCTGCCTGTCTACAGACACACACACACACATATACATACACATACATACATACATACATACATACATACATACATACATACATACATACATACATACATACATACATACATACAATATATACATACATACATACATACATACATACATACATACATACATACCTAATTACACCGTTCCCTTACGGGGTAGTCAAGAAACTGTACATCTAGCTCAAAACAACAAAACTGTACTTAATCCATCCTTACTAAATTTTTCCAAACTTCCCTAGCCTTGAATATTCCCTTCGCTTCAACAACATCCATACACCGAGTCATACATGCTCTTTTATTCTAAAACCTCTTAGTGTTTCTCTTTTTCGCACATTTATCTACAACATTTAACCATGTCTTACATGGCCTACTCCTTACTTTTGATCCATACACTCTACCTTCATATATTTTCTTTGTTACTCGATCCACACTCATCCTATCAACATGTCCAAAGCAACGTAACACTCTTTTTTAACATTGGCGCTAAATTTATGCCTCATACATTCAGTGCCGGATTTACGTATGTGGGGGGGGCCTCCCATAAAACCATGTAGGCTAAGTTAAATAATTATATCGCGTCTGAGGAAAGGTAAAAATTAAACACCTGTTTGTTCTTAGACAAATGTATCTAGGATGAGAACTTGTAAATGATCAACGGCGGATTTTCTGATAGATCTTTCAATTGTCGGCAGGATTTTTTTTTTTATTTATTTTATTTAGACGACACACCCATAAACTTGTTTTTACTTGATTTTTTCAGGCAAGAGGAACATTATTGTAAGCACAAAACAAGAAGGAAACTACAATGGAAAATTAGAATTGTGTTTTCATTCTTGTGGAGATTTTTAGGGGCGCTCCGGGGTGATCGCTCCCCCTTAAATATGGTATTGCATACATAATATACTTTACAATAAGACTAGTACGCAAAAAGCATCAAATATCAAGTTTGACCCCTTATAACTCGTTAACTGTGATGATTCGAAATCGTTGTACTATTTATAGCTTATAATTAATTATATATAACCTGTTAAAATTGTGCAATAACATTTTCACTGTCGAATGACCTTAAAGATTCGCGCTTTCTGTTTTCTTAACTTAATAAGGATGACGTATGGTTTGCAAATAGTGTGCAATTCATTAACATTCGGTGTCCCTGGACCATGAGTGACACTCAAGGAGGAGGAGAGATACATAAGACACATAGAGAGAAAGAGAGAATATCAATCAGCCGATGGACGGACTGACCTGTTAGATTCGCGCTATGCGTGTCAAGGTCTGTATTTGGCGAGGACTGTCTCTTCGGTTAGAATACATACTGGAACAATTTATACACATGTCTTTAGTTCAAGAATGAAGGGGAAGAGAGAGAGAAAGATGGAGGGGGTTAGAAGTTTGCAATAGAATTCCACAAGAGCTTGAGCCTTGCACCAACCAAAAAAGAAGGGTATTTCATCATCGCAATCAATTGGAAAAGTGTGTGTGAGATCCTATTTGGTAGGATTTCATTCTTAAAGAAGCCCTCCCAAGTCGAAGATCTTTGCGTTATCTGATAGCTCGTGATCTTAATTGTTTGCTCATTTCATTTTTATTCTTAATTTATTTGAGGTATTT
This sequence comes from Timema douglasi, assembly GCA_901482245.1. Classification (NCBI taxonomy): domain Eukaryota; kingdom Metazoa; phylum Arthropoda; class Insecta; order Phasmatodea; family Timematidae; genus Timema; species Timema douglasi. The sequence continues at coordinate 88,555 of CABEEJ010000326.1, forward strand.
AAAGTGCACTTTATGTAATATATATATTAATATTTAGCACTGCGTCTTACTACCCGTTCGGGTTATACGCTTTAAGTACTAATTACTCTAATGGATTGGGAATTAGGAAAGTTGAAATAGAGAAAGTGAGCCCGCATTTGCGTGAAGGGAGAGTAGAAAACCATTTAGGAAAAACCGCCCCCAGTTCACCCGACCAAGACTCGAACCTCGATCTCCCCATCCCCAGCAGTCGAGCTCAACATGACAAGCGCGTTAGCCAACTACGCCACCGAGGCGGGTTGCACTTTATGAATCAACTGAATATATCAGCACACAAGAATTTCTATGAGTGAGAGCGAAAGGGACAACCAATTTTTCCGGGAAAGGTATTGTCATATACTTTCCAGGGTACTTTTACATGTCAAACTCGACTTGAGACAGACGGCTTTACTTCCTTTCCGGAGAAAGTTGTGCAATGGATATTTATCGCTCAAGATAAATCAGTCAATCTCGGCTACGTTTGAACCCAGGAACGTCTGGTTCTGAGGCGAGAACTTTACCCCAAGACCACTGAGGTCGACCTTGAGCGCTCATGAAGCTGACCATTTCCACACGTCCATCACAGACTCTACCTTGGCATATGAGTGAAGAATGACTCTGATCACGGGACTCCTGGATAGCTCAGTGTTTAGAGCACTGGCGTACTAGATCAAAGCTCCTGGGCTCGATCCCCATGTCCAGGTGTCATTTTTCGATTTATTTGAAAATCAATAATGTTGATTTTTGGTTCGTGGTATATTTTAACTCAAAAGATTATTAATTTCTCTGTTGTTACTATCGTATTTTTTTTTCTTCCTCGGCGGTGATCGATAATTTTAATTTCCTCAGTGCACTTGGTAGCCTTTGACGGGAAGTTTGAGTTTCGAATACCAGCAGGATATAATTTTAACTTGTTCCTCCTCAATATTTTAATTTAAAATTCTCCTTTTTAATACGATGTCCTTAAATAAGTGTAAATTTTTGATAGTCCACACGTGCAACTTTGATGCGTCATGGAATATGAACATAAGCCGGCAAAGATTTATCTGATTACCAAACCCTTCCTTTACCTCTGACAAGACATCTTGTGAATGTGAGGAATGCCAGGCCTCCACCGTGGTTCGGATTCCACGTTAAACCGTAGGTCCTTCATTTCATCTCACAATCACCCTACCATTACACATTAGCGTAAGTGCGTATAACCCGAACGGGTAGTAAGACGCGGTGCTAATAATAATAATAATAATAATAATAATAATAATAATAATAATAATGAACATAACTTTTTAAATGAAGAGAAAAAGTCCTGTTTAAATGGCACTATAACCTTGACAAATATTCAACAACGGTTGATATTACCTTGTGTAGAAAATTAAACTAAACGTATCCACTAAATAATGTTTTTAAATTTAATTTTAATATAAAAAAAATGTGTTAGAAAAAAAGTAAACATATAAACCTTAACCCACGTTAAAGGATAGCGGTTGAAATATCAAATAAGTGTGTAAAATTAATAAAATAATTGGTCATTTATTACAATTAATTAAAATGAAGAAACTATAATTTTACTCATCTTAAGGATATGAAAAACCAATAAAAATTTTAGGTAACATATCACATTAAAAAAACTGACAGAGCTTTTAACTAAACGTATGCTTTCCTTGACATAGGCCATATTGGCCCTTGACAAATCAATAATTAGTCGTCTAAAAATAAAATAAAAAATTGTTCAAAGTATTTAAAAAGAAGATAAATAATCTTGACCTCAATTTATCGTTCAGAACAAATATTTAAATGAGTTGTTTCGTAATGGCACTTATTATTGAATAGATAAGTGACGCTACGTGTAATTCAAGGCAGCCTTCAGAGGATAGGGGAATGTTAATATGACTCGTAGAAACATAGAGTTTAATTTTCTACACACGGTGATATCAACTGTTGTTGAATATCTGTCATGAGCATGGAGCATTAGTTGAGAAACTTTTTAAATTAAGAGAAAAAGTTGTCATTAAATTCCAGGACACTCCGGACAGATATTCAACAACTGTTTATATCGCCACATAAATAAAATTAAGCTTTATGTCTCTACTGAAAAAAAGTTAATTATTATTATTATTATTAGCACCGCGTCTTACTACCCGTTCGGGTTATACGCACTTACGCTAATGTGTAATGGTAGGGTGATTGTGAGATGAAATGAAGGACCTACAGTTTAACGTGGAATCCGAACCACGGTGGAGACCTGGCATTCCTCACATTCACAAGATGTCTTGTCAGAGGTGAAGGAAGGGTTTGGCAAACAGATAAATCTGTGCCGGGACCGAGGATTGAACCCCGGCCGCCAGTACAGAAGTCTGACACCATACCCCTAGACCACCAGGTCTCCCTTAAAAAAAAGTTAATAAATGTTGAACAAAAAGATGTTTTGATAAAAAGGGTTGCAAAAATACTGCCCCTAGCCTGCGTTCTTTACTTCCCTACCTTAATTAATAAATGATCAATATTATTATTCCATCGCGTCACTTTCCTGTTAGACTGTATTGCTGGTGACGCGAGGATCTGGGTTCAAATCCCAATCAGGTGTTCTGGAGACTTTTATTCATAAATGGTTCTCCATTCTCCCTCCACGAAAATGCGAATAAAGTTTTCTCTAAAACGATAAACTATTCCTGTTCTTACTCTAACAAAGTAATTAATGTATGCATATAACCTGAATGGGTTGCCAGAAATGGAGAAAATATAATATTTTTTTCTCTTATGTTTACGTTGAAGTTTCTCATAAAATTATTCAAATATTTTTAACTATATTAAATAAAATAGATTAAAATTAATTAAATGCTGGTTCTCTAGTCATTAATTCTGTCTTTTTAAATGTAAAATCTACATTGAAATAAACATTGTCAATTAGTTGAGTCACAAAACAAAATAGATCGTGTGTAGCTATATTAATAATTCACCCCGTGCATCCCAGGAAAAGTCTCTCTTTATCCAATCATAGACAGTGACGTATACACCCTCCCTTCATTCACCACTAACCTCTGCTCATTTCCTCCCTCTAAATAATAAACTCTCTTCAACCAATAAAGAAGTGTGTCCCTCACCCAAGCTCTCCATTCAACCTCGCTCCCTCACAAAAAGCTTCCATCATCTTCTTCAAAATAGAATAAAACGCTACTCACGTCTTCCACTCCTCACTCTAAAAGTTGGGATGGAAGGGGACGCGATAAAAGGCCAGTGTTTTTGCAATTTTTATGGCAAAACATTTTTTGACAAAATAAAACAAATATTGTCCAGTACAAACATTTAGTTTAATTTTCTTCCCATGTTGATATCAACAGTTGAATATATATTATGAGCCTGAAGACATCAGATGACAAACTTTTTAAACGAACAGGAAAAGTTAACATTAAATTCCAGGACACCTTGACAGATATTTAAGAAATTTTATGGTCACCATATAAATAAAATTAAACTCTATGTTTGTATTGGAGCAATATTTTATTTATTTTGCCAAAAAAAGCCATAAAAACTGTAAAAATACTGGATTTTTTTCTCTCGCATCTCCTTACATCCCGCCTTAAGCCCTCAGATTAAAATGAATACATTCTAGCTTTACTGTTTAATTGGTTTGCGACAACCTTACTTAGCTGGTTTTTTTTTAGTACCGCGTCTTACTACCCGTTCGGGCTATACGTTTATGTACTAATTACGCCAATGGTTTTAGGGATTAGGAAGGTTATATTTAAAGAACGTGTACTCGCACTTGCGTGAAGAGAAAGTGGAAAGCTATTTTGTAAGAAAAACTTAGTACACCCGACGATCTCCCAGTCATCGTCCTTCTAGTCTACTCCGAAAGTAGCGCGTTAGATCATGCGGCCCCCAAAGGAGGTAGCTGAATTCGAATAGCCATAACTTTTAAGAGAAAATTTTTAAATAAAGATGTAAAGCATCCGACAATGGGCAGGAGGGGGCGTAAGTTTCTATATTTAACTTAGATATTTTAATAGTAAACTGCACCGATGGGAAATCTGTCTGAGTATCGAATTCATTTATTGTGGTTTGTTGGTGACGGGGAGATCAGGGTTAGAATCCCGGCTGGATATTTTGAGGGTAGTTTTTAGTAAATAATTTTTCACCCTCCCTCCACATGAATTTGGGTACACTTCCTATAGATTAAGGTATCAAGACGAAGTAAGGGGGAACAAATACATTAAAAAGTTAGATCTGCAGAACACATGTAAAAAAATAAAATAAAAAATAGGCCGCCGCTAAACAAAAGACACACACTCACTTGCCCTGACATTCAAAGGTCCAGACGGCTCATTTACATTTCACACGATCAGGCGAATATCAAGTGTATGAATGAAGGAGGTATCAGATCGGATCTCCTATATAATGATGTCAAGGACGCGGGTGATGTGCACGCAGGTGACACGATTAACTTGGGCACCAGCCATCTAGGACACATGTGTGTGTGTTTGTGTGTGTGACTATTGAGGTGTGTGTAGTTGGATTTATATGTGTAAGGGTGTGAAGGGAATAACTTTTTATTTCTCCTTCGTAGTTTTATACCCCCTTCGGTGGTCAAATGTTCTAAGGCGACTCCCGAAATAGAGGCTGTACTGATGATGAAGGGGATATTGGCTGTACTGATGATGAAGGGGATATTGACTGTACTGATGATGAAAGGGATATTGGTTGTACTGATGATGAAGGGGATATTGGCTGTACTGATGATGAAGGGGATATTGGCTGTACTGATGATGAAGGGGATATTGGCTGTACTGATGATGAAGGGGATATTGGCTGTACTGATGATGAAGGGGATATTGGCTGTACTGATGATGAAGGGGATATTGGCTGTACAGATGATGAAGGGGATATTGGCTGTACTGATGATGAAGGGGATATTTACTGTACTGATGATGAAGGGGATATTGACTGTACTGATGATGTAGGGGATATTGGCTGTACTGATGATGTGGGGGATATTGACTGTACTGATGATGAAGGGGATATTGACTGTACTGATGATGAAGGAGATATTGGCTGTACTGATGATGTAGGGGATATTGACTGGACTGATGATGAAGGGGATATTGACTTGACTGATGATGAAGGGGATATTGGCTGTACTGAGGATGTATTCTCCTCTAAAATGGTTTTACACTTTCCCTGCACACAAATACGGGTATCTGGGCTACATCACTCGTAGCCCAGTTTGTGGCAATTTTAGCCAGTAGGCCTAATAATTTACCGTTGCCCAAGGACGCCCAAATGTACTAATAGTACATCCTTTTCGCGAAGGCTCTTTCTATGTCTCGGTGAGATGAGGTGATGGTGATAGTGAGTATGAGGGTGTGGAACCATCCACACAAACGCGGGTGCACTTAATCTAAATCCAACCTTACTTATTATTAAAATAGTAGCGTGATTAGTGAATATTAGGTGTTCTGTCTTAAGACAGGTCCATTCATTTTGTCAGTGAACTTAGACCGTCAATGCGCCCTGTCCTTTGCCTCCTTCTTCAGCTCACAGAATTTTCTTCTTTCCTTCAAGTCATCTAGTATTTGAATCCTTCTTTCTAAGCTCCTTTCTCTCAACTTTTCCTTCTATGACGTCGTGCAGAAGACAGATAGTTCCTCCTAAGGTTGTGTTCGATCCAGTTTGCTTTGTGCTGAAGAATCATATCTAAAATTGTTCTTTTCTCACCCACTCTTCTTAGGACTTCTAATTAGTACATTCCACGTTAAACTGTAGGTCCTTCATTTCATCTCAAAATCACCCTACCATTACACATTAGCGTAAGTGAGTATAACCCGAACGGGTAGTAAGACGCGGTGCTAATAATAATAATAATAATAATAATAATATGACTATTTATAGTTTTGATAAATTAGGAATTTTGTGTGTGTGGCTGTGCTATTATTTGTAGTACATGTATTTATTTATCACCTTATCTTAATAGCCGTTCTGGTTAAATGCATTACGATGATGTGCTAGGGAGTAGGAAGAATGAGTTTAGAGAAAGTGTATCCACATTTTCATAGCAAGAGATAAAGAGAAAATGAGAGAGTGTTTAAACAATTCAGTAAACACCTTCCTCAGTAGATCATCCCGGGATTCTAACCTCGATCCCCCTAGTCGTAGGCAGTCCAGGGTATTGTAGTAGTAAGATCTTGACTTAAACCAGCATCTAAGGTGGGGATGTAGGGGACGCGGCAAAAGGTAAGTGATTTTGCTGTTTTTATATTAAAACATTTTGTTGGACAGCGCATTCAAATAATTCTCTAGTCCAAACACAGAGTTTAATTTTTTTCACTCGGAGATATCAACAGTTGTTGAATATCTGTCGAACGTGTCCTGAAATTTAATGACAGCTTTTTCTCTTAATGTATAAAGTTTGTCATATAATGCCACCATGCTCATGACAGATATTAAAAAACAGTTAAGGTTACCACGTGAAGAAAACTAAACTCTATATTTCTATTGTAGCAATAGTTTAATTATTTTACTATAAAAAAAATTAAAAAACACTTAACTTTTATTGCGTTCCCTACACTCCCGCCTTTTTCCGCAAAGAGACAGCAAGTGTCCCGCAGAGGTTTAGGGAAATATACAAGAAAAAAATTGAGGAATAAGATAAATCTTTGTGACCAACGTGTACTATTTTAATAATTTAAATATACTTATGAAGAATGGTCTTGGGGATGTTTTAAAAACAAAGACCCTCACAACATCATTATCAGTTCATAAACTTTATTTTCAAATCAAGTATTTACATATAATATTTTACTCTAGAAAAATAACGATGTGAACACATGTGACGTTAGACCTCCCTACTGTTTATGGTAGTTTCCCACGCTGGGTAGACTTAGTTTGTAACTCGTGTGCTGATATAGAAAGCGCGTGCTATATCCTACTTAAAAAAATGTGCGTGAGTGTGTGTTTTCGATACAGCAGTGATGAAGCGCGCTTAAAAAGCGCCGTTAAGTGTTTAAAGACCCATTAGAATAAACCACTTGTCTACTCGAGGAATGCCAAACACTTGCCAAAAAAAAAAAACTATTCGCACTCAAGACATTTAAAGCTACGCAGGCAAAAAATAAACATTGCTAAATTATTGAGAGGGGAAGGAATGAAAGGGAAAGGGTGAGACTATGTGTTAGCAATAGGATACCACTCAGCTTTTGGACAATTAGGTAACTCCTCATTCCTCATTCGGCATGCCATTTGTGAGGCTTTCCAAGTTCCGTTTGTGATGCAACTGTTTGAGGTGCTGCTGGTATGGCATAAACAATATTTGGCAACTTTGGAAGGGGGAGAGGGAGGGGGCTACATAATACGAGACTTAACAACGGTTGAGTGTTTCATTTTGATTTTGGGTATTTCCATGCACTTTATATATTATCACTCAACTTAAATCAACAAATAAATGTTTGTTCAAGCGGTCAGACACAAAGGTTTACACCTTCAAACAGAAAAAAAAGTTAGTTTTAAGTTTAAGTTGGGGGCAGTCCCAAAAATAAGACTTATGGTCCAGGCTAGCTTTGTCCTCAATTTTGTCTACGATTTATTAAATAAATTCATGTAATGTCTAATGTTTATGGTTCAAATAGAAATGTTTCTATCATTATTCAGACCACCTTTGTGGTCTAGTGACCGGATTTTTTTGATAGAGATCCAGTGGTTCCAGGTTTGAGCTCTGGCTTTTCCAGACTTTATGTGAAGAGGTTGGTCTGGAACGGGGTCAAACTCAGCCTCTTGAGGACCAATGAGGAGCTAATTGGATGAAAAAATAGCAGCCCTGGTCTAGAAAACTGATATTAACGTGGGGAGGATTCGTTGTGCTGACAACATGACACCTTCTCTCCATAGAAGTTGGCATTATATTCGCCAGCAGACAGTGACCACTTGTTCAGTGTAAATCGATGGCAAGCAGATTCCACGGATATTTTTTTAAATATCGGCACTTTTTATACAATGACAGCTTTCATATAGCGTACAACCTGAACGGATATTAAAACACGGCACTTTAAACAAAAAGAGAGAGAGAGAGCTTTCGCGCAATGATTAATTTATTACATAGCAAACTACAGTCTAATTTTCATAAGAAAGGCCGTTTAGAATATACAAATCTATTTTGATGGGACAGACATTATATTTATTATTATTATTTAGCACAACGTCTTACTACCCGTTCAGGTTATACGCTTTAAGTACTAATTACGCTAATAGATTAGGAATTGGGAAGGTTGAGTTAGAGGAAATGAACCCGCATTTGCGTGGAGGGAGAGTGTAAACCATTTAGGAAAAACCACCCCCAGTTCACCCGACCGAGATTCGAACCTCGATCTCCCCGTCCTCAGCAGTCGAGCTCAACACGACTAGCGCGTTAGCCAACTACGCCATCGAGGCGGGTTTGACAGTGTTGTTTTAGGTATTGATAATATCTATCAAAAGGGACAACTGTAAATAATATAGCTTGACGTATGAATACGTAAAAGTAGATCTGGTAGCTTTTCTAGGTGTCAGATAAGAGACCCTTCCAAAGCAAATTGGACTGTACTTCCAATCCACTTTTTTCTTTTTTCCTGCCAGGTTATTGGCCCCAAAACACCGTTTTGAGTTCTTTCCCCACAAATAACCGGGAACCCCTTTCTACCTCCTTTTAACCGTATTTATTGCTTAATTTTTTTTTATACGGGTAAACCCCAAACCCTAGGTCTTGCCATTAAAATAAGAAAGTTTTATAGCAGTTGTCAAAGGTGGAAGGGGAATTGGTGGGCTGGGGGTAAAATCCTTCCCCTTATTAATATCAAAACTGTCAAATGTTATAGATTACAATGGATTGTCAGGAAACTTGTATTTATCTCAACTTGAGCATGACGAAATATCAAGTATTACTAAAAGGTATCTTTAATTAATTTATTTTTAGCACCGTGTATTTCTACCCATTTGGGCTATACGTAAAATATTTAGCTTACTAATTGCTCTAATGTGTTTGTGATGATAAAGAATGAATTTAGAATAAATGTAGCCGCATTTGCGGGAATAGGAAGGTGAAAAACGATTGAGGAAAAACTCCTTTCAACACACCCAACTGGGGATTCGGACACTGATCTCCCCATTTATGGCAGTCCAGTCTATTGCGAGAATGATGCCAGGGGTCGGCAAATTTTTTGAAATCATGGGACGTACGGGTTTAAAATCCTAATTTATTGGGCCAGTTTGAAAAAATATCGAGCATTATAGTAGTTACTAGTGGGTCGTTGCAGTGATGGCTGCAGATTATTGCACTAAAATGAATCTTACAATTTTTCTTGGGAAAGGATCCATATAATAAGACATCACTCACTTTTTAGTTAAAAGTTTACTCGTCAAAGGCTATCAACTCTCCTTTGATATATAGTTTTCGGTGTGTAATTTAAATAAAAACTTATATTTTTCCCCTTCACGCCCCGATGAGAACTTTAAAATGACCCCTCTCCCAGATCTCTCTATTAGTTGCACAAACCACTCAAGTACTTAACGATTGAGCTGACATAATTTTTAAACAAAGACAAACATTTTATTTACCGATATACAGCTATACACAAATAATGGTTTCCACGGTGATGTAAATAAAGAATGATTGTACAGATGAACCACTGTCCACACAGAAGGAAAAGCTGGAAAACTCCCTAGGAAAATGGGGTTTTGATATTAGGCCACTATTTCTACCAGCATCCTGATTCCCTTGTCTATGAAATGAGTGCTCGTTTGTCAAAATCTGTTCAGTAATTTCCTCGTACTTTCTATTACTGGAAACGGGCTTATCAAATACTATATAAGATTTAAAATAGAGAGAATGATAAAATGTGATAGTGAAAAGGAGAGTGTTAGTGTGTGAGTGAGTGTGAGAAACTGCGTGTGAAGTGTGAGAAAGTAAATGTAAGAGACTGAGGATGAGCAAATGAGAGATATCAAGTGCGGGTGAGCGATTGATAGTGAAAGTATGTGTATATGTTAGAGAGAGAAATACTGGGAGAATACAAAAAGTGTGTGTGTGTGTGTGTGTGTGTGTGTGTGTGAGGAGAGAAAATGTGTGTGAGAGAAATAGTGTGGGAGAGAAAGATAATATGTTTGGGAGAATGCGTGATAAAGTGTGTGAGTGTGTGTGTGTGTGTGTGTGATAAAGAGATTGTGCAAAGTTTTGGGAGAGATATTGTGTGAAAGAGAAAGAAAATGTGAGGGCGTGTGAGAAAGAATTGAGAGAGTTTAAGAGAGAAAATTAGAGAGGAAGAGATTCGCTTAGAGAAAGAAAATTAGATTGAGAAAAAGTTAGGGAAAGAGAGTTTAAGAGAGAGAGAGTGTTAGTGAGAAAGAGTTAGAGAGAGGAATTGAGAAAACAAGTTCGAGAGAAGAGAGAGGATTTTAAAGACAGTGTGTTTAAGAGAGAGAAATTTTGAGATAGAGAGAGTTAGAGATCTAGAGTGAGAGTGATATTGAGAGATAGAGTTTGAGATAATGAGATTGAGATGAGAAAGTGTTAGAGTCAAAGGATTTGAGAGAGAATTTGAGAGAGTATTTTAGAGAGAGAGAATTTTAGAGGGAGAGAGAGAGAAAGTGCTCAAGAGATATAAAGTTAGAGAAAGAGAGAGTGTTTGAGAGATAAGAATGCATGGTTAAGGGAGAAACCGTTTTAAACAGAGCTTAATAGAGAGTATAGTAAATATAATAATGTGAGAGAAATTGTGTGATAAAGAGTGTATGTGAGGGTAGAGAGTGTGTGAGAGAGAATGAGAAAAGCTTATGTGTAGTGTGTGTATGTGTGTGTGAGCGTGAGAAAGTCTGATAGAGAGAAAGAATGTGAAACTATAGATGTAGTACTCAAATATTGCGGTACTTTGAAATATCATTCCCTCAAAATTATCAACATGGAAACATAACTCAACTTAGGCTACTGTATTTGTAAATATGTGAAAAGATAGACGGGGTACACAAAACATTTCTTTTAATTATAATATAATCAAAATCAAACGGTAAAATGAAAACATAGCTTAACTTATGTATTTGTACTGTGTTACTATTTGATAAAATGAACATCAAAACCCTTTATTTGAAAAAAAAATGAACACAAAAACTCGTACTTAGATAGTTAAAATGACTAATTTTTTTAAACATTATTCAAGATCATTTTATTGTTTTTGAGCTTATAAATTATAATACTTACTAACACATATTTAAACATCATTGTATCATGCGTGAAACAAAAGGTAGACAATATTTTCATGAATTTAACAGCTTAACTTTTTAATTTCCGAACTATGTTCAATATTATTGATTTAAATGCGAATTAACGATAACAACATTCCAATAAAAAATGTTTCTGCAGTTTAGGCATCTCAATTTAGCTGTTCTATGACCAGCATCCAAAGAGAAAATTGTGATGTGTTGGGACCAACAAATAAAGATTCAGTTATTATTTTTTAGCCAAAGAGATATATTTTATTTAGAGATTTACAGCCATGCTGTTGCTATGAAAATCGGATTTTGGTGGAAAACTACTATTTTTACCGACATCCTGGACTCCTACCCGTTAAATTATTATTATTATTATTAGCACCGCGTCTTACTACCCGTTCGGGTTATACGCACTTACGCTAATGTGTAATGGTAGGGTGATTGTGAGATGAAATGAAGGGCCTACAGTTTAACGTGGAATCCGAACCACGGTGGAGGCCTGGCATTCCCCACAATCACAATATGTCTTGTCAGAAGTGAAGGAAGGGTTTGGTAATCAGATAAATCTGTGCTGGGACCGGGGATTGAACCCCGGCCGCCAGCACGGAAGTCTGACACCTTACCCCTAGACCGCCAGGTCACCTACCCTACCCGTTAAAATTAGTGGTCGTTTGACAAAATCTGTTCAGTCATTTCCTCTTAATTTCTATTACCGGAAAAGGGCTTATAAAATGATATATAAGGATAAATCTATTTTATGAACATAATTATTTGCTTGCTAAATATTTTGTGGGTCAGATAAAATAAGTCTGCGAGCAACAAGTTGCTGAACGTTGCCTTAGACCATGTGGCCACCGTAGTGGGCTAGGAGGTATCTGACTTATATAAAGTTTTTTTTAAAGTGATGCTAGTCTTACTAGCCATCCTAGATACTCGAATATTTACACCACTTGGATAAGGGAGAAGGAATGGATTATTTGAAGGAAGTGTAAAATCTGTCAATAATGCACCTAACTAGCAATCAGTATTTCTCCTTCGTTCTGACATTCTTTTTGCATTAGTTGGGATTTAAGTATATGCGAGTTAGTATTTTTTTTTAGTTCTTTAAAGTAAACATTTTTGAACAAAATAAATCAAATATTTCTCCCGTATAGACATAGAGTTTAAATTTACACACATAGAGATATCAACAGGGGTTGAATATCTGACATGAGTTTAACAGCAACACTTTTTAAATGAAGAGAAAAGGTTAACATCAAATTCATAAGATGACCATGATCAATATTTAAGAACTCTTGAGACCACCAAGCTCATAATAAATATACCCACTGAAACAATCTGTAAAAATGATTATAAAAACTGGCCTTTACTCTTTCCACCGCCCTTTACATTTTACTTGTCATTTGCCATAGTGATTGGATTATATATTAAAACCTGTTAGCATTTGATTTGATGTAATCATTTCTATTTAATTCATATGCATTAATTTGTTTAATAAACTGGGAACAATTTATGTCCGGTACATAAGTATAATTTTAGGGCATGCCCGCAAAAATCTGGGACGGGTCATATAAGGAAATTGTATCCATACATTCTTTATTTATTGAAGGAGAAAATTCATTCGTAAAAATTACACTCTGGAGTGACACGAAACAATTTCCAAATACCTAACGGGACCAAAAGGGGTGACATACATAAAAGATGACAGGAACCTCTCTTTTTTTCAGAAATATAAGGTAGGCCTATTATTTACACTTGAACACAGTCTCACAACCCGCCCCCCTTCCTCTTCCTCACCAAAGAAAAAATTTTGTGTTCTGGAGACTTGAACGCTTGGTTTGGAAAGAAACCGTCTCACGTCTCGCTATTAGTATGGTTACTTCTGAAGCGGAAGACTGCGCGAACCTTATTTTAAATTATTGCGAAATGAGGGACCAAGATGAATCCATACATACCCGAAAAAAAAACCTATATGCTAGAGTAACATTTTTATTTTGTATTTGCGGGATCAGCCATTCCCTAATCACTGATGGGAGTCGAAAAACATATCTGCTATCTAAATGGTGTATATTACACAAGGTGGGAGCGTAGAGATCGCGAGTCAAGCGGAGTGGTTTTTTTTAAAAAGTTTTTGTGGAAAATAACTTGTTGGCCAAAATATCTAAAATATTGCTCAAGTAGAAACACGAGAGTATAATATTCTTCACAAGGTTATATCAACAGTTGTTGAAAATCCGTCATGAGCATCGCGTCATTAGATGATAAACTTTTTAAATTAAGAAAACAACAGCCAAGTGGTCTCGGGTTCGATTCCGGCCTGGTACCTTGGGTATCTCTCCCGAAAGGGGAATTATTACATCGGTCAGTAGTGTTTGGTTAGATAGGCTTAAGTTAGGTTTAAGTGTTTCCACTGGTTCCACACCCTCATTCTCACTATCACCATCATTTTATATCATCGGGACATGGAAAGAGCCTCCACGGAAAGGATGTACTATTAGTACATTCGAGCATTCCTTTGACGACAGTACATTAGTACTGGCTAATCTTTCCACTACTGGGCTATGAATGATATCCCCCATACGAGAAATAATATTATTATACTCCTTAAGTTAGCATTTTTTCAAACTATGGTCCACGGCGTCCTTAAGCTCCGCCATAGTTATCTCTGGCTCAGTGAAGCAATTTTATAATACTATTTATTTGGTTTTCACACCATAAATAGTATCAGTAATCAGGATTGCCAATTTATTCAAGTCTGAATAGAAGACATTTGCCAAAGGTAAGGCCAGATTTTTTTTTAAAGTTTGTTATATACTGGTAAAATTTAACTGTTTCTATTGAATATTCATAATATTAGTGTGAACAAAATGTTATGAAAGCTCAAGTACGTGTTATTTTTCTGGCGTAAGGGCTCCTTTGGTCTAAAAAACGTTTGGGAGCCTCTGGTCTAAGGTCACAAGCTTACCTTGCATTATTCCACTATGGAACAGCTTATAAGATAGTGTCATAGTGTAATCTATCAAGGAATGACTATTATCTTCTCAAAGTAAATTCTGTGTACCTTTTTATTTAATAAGGAAGGGATTTAGAGAGTAGCTTCATGAATTACAATGTGTTAAGTTCTTAGTCAAAATGATTATAATATTAATAATAATAGAATTTGTACAGTACATAGATAGATTTGTAAAAACAGTCAAATTTGTAAGGAGAGTATAAACATGAATGCGATTAAAACTATGTTTTATAAATTAGATTTTTTTAAATAATTAGATTACTTGATTTTATCTATTAAGTTGAATTATTTATAACATGTTGAAAAAAGAAATATAGTACATAATACTACCATTGGTAGGATAAACAAATATAATTGTGGCTATAAATATACAAATACACTCTTAGGTTAATTACTCAGATTTCATAAAGCTAAATTATTTATGTTCACCTTGTTGAAATATTTTACACTAATTATAATTTTATCATCTTACTTGATTAAAACCTTTTTCGTTTAATTCATATAAATTTAAAATTGCATTAATTTTCTTTGAAAATTTGGGGACTAAGTCAGTCAGGTATGTAAGTTTTTACTTACAAAGATTTACCTCGATAATAGGGAATACATTATGCTAGGGTAGTTTACCTACCCTGGCCCATTGCCATTTCATTGTGCTCAGGAATGTAAATCAACTAGTCTAAATATTATCTAAAGAAAAAAAACAATACTACCAACACTACTTCTCATCCCTAACTTAGATCAAACAACGGACTTCTTAAATAACTTCCAATGCACCATCATACCTTAAAATACCCCTTATGAGAATCCTAAGAAGAAGAAAAAATTCTTACCAATCAAAGACAAAACCCCATCATTCAAATTCACCAAATTTCACTAATCCTAGGGACACTAATAAAATATGTTTTTTTTTACAGCATACCGCTTCATTTTTCACCACCCTCATACCTCAGGGATAAGGGTCTGCGAAGGAAACTTGTAATCTAAAAAAACAAAATCATCCTGAAAACTTAGTACTTCTGCTAAGTTGGTGATAGCTGGCAACAGCCGAAAGGTGTCTTATAGAACCATAGCGCACATAGGAAACGAAACTATTTTACTCTAAATAACGACTTCAGGAGTAAAATACAACAACACAATACAAGTTGTAATGGAACTCCTGCCTGCTGGAAGCTAGCAACGCTAGTTTGCCGAGACTAATTTTCGCAGTGACAAGAAAAGGCTCAATTTCCTATTTAGAGGGCGGCACCCCCTTCCACTCAAGCCCACCATCTACCTTCTGCACTCGACTAGTTTGAAAGATGTTGAGGGGAGCGGGGAAAGGACTTAAGGTAGAACATATGTAGGTCAAGGGCTTTATGGCTGGTCTTGGATTTTTGTCCAGACACGAGAGTAAAATATTTCATCTGTATGAATTTCAAGCTGAGGCCATTTCTTTTGGGGTAGAGTAGATATGGGCAGAACTGTTGAAAATGGATTCATTTCTCTGAAATGAGGACTTTATTTATCTAGTTCAATATCTCATTCGTTCGTGATCTACAGCTTGTAGTTTAGTTATTAACAAACTACAGCTTGTAGTTCAGTCATTCACGAACAATATTTTGTAGTAAGTCATTCGCAAACAATATCTTGTAGTAAGTCATTCGTAAAATATATCTTGTATTAAGTCAATCGCGAACTATATCTCTTAGTTCAGTCATTCGCGAATTATATCTTGTAGTAAATCATTCGTGAAATATATCTTGTAGTAAGTCATTCGCAAACTATACCTTGTAGTAAGTCATTCACGAACTATATCTTGTAGTAAGTCATTCACCAACTCTATCTTGTACTAAGTCATTCGCGAACTATATCTTAAGTCATTTGTGAAATATATCTTGTAGTAAGTCATTCACGAACTATATCTTGTAGTAAGTCATTCACGAACTATATCTTGTAGTAAGTCATTTGTGAAATATATCTTGTAGTAAGTCATTCACGAACTATACCTTGTAGTAAGTCATTCGCAAACTATAACTTGTAGTAAGTCATTTGTGAAATATATCTTGTAGTAAGTCATTCAAGAACTATATCTTGTAGTAAGTCATTCACGAACTATATCTTGTAGTAAGTCATTCACGAACTATACCTTGTAGTAAGTCATTCGCGAACTATATCATGTAGTAAGTCATTTGTGAAATATATCTTGTAGTAAGTCATTCAAGAACTATATCTTGTAGTAAGTCATTCACGAACTATATCTTGTAGTAAGTCATTCGCGAACTATATCTTGTAGTAAGTCATTTGTGAAATATACCTTGTAGTAAGTCATTCAAGAACTATATTTTGTAGTAAGTCATTCAAGAACTATATCTTGTAGTAAGTCATTCGCGAACTATATCTTGTAGTAAGTCATTCGCGAACTATATCTTGTAGTAAGTCATTTGTGAAATATATTTTGTAGTAAGTCATTCACGAACTATACCTTGTAGTAAGTCATTCGCGAACTATATCTTGTAGTAAGTCATTTGTGAAATATACCTTGTAGTAAGTCATTCAAGAACTATATCTTGTAGTAAGTCATTCAAGAACTATATCTTGTAGTAAGTCATTCACGAACTATACCTTGTAGTAAGTCAATTGCGAAATATAGCTTGTGGTACAGTCATTTGCGAACTACAAATTCTATCATTGACTTACATTTTTAATTACATTCAGGACCTAGGTTTGTAGGTTAAAACCTAGCCGAGGTTGAGGGATTTTTCCTGAACGATAAAAATCGGTAACACAACTTCCTTTGGAGAGGAAGTAAAGCTGTTGGTCCCATGTCGATTGTGGCATGTGAAAGAGCCCTGGAAGTTATGTGAAAATACCTTTCCCGGCAAGATTGGTAGGCTAATATAAATTCACTATGGAAGACAACGGGGAATCATCACAATTTCTTAACTTTCCTAGTACGTGGAATTTCTACCAGATTGTGCAGGCAGTACTAGCCAGCCGATGGGCCTATTGCCGTCTCAGCTCCGGATGGATAGAACAAACCAACCTTTGGGTTGTTGACTTATAGGAATAATAATAATAATAATAATGATAATAAAGAATATAAAGTGACGTTTTGGGCTATCAAATGTGTTTCTTCTCATGCTGATCCAACTATAGTTACGTTATGTATATGTGGGATTGAACCGGATACAGTAGACTCGTAGTCACCATCCAGCCCTTTGTTAAGTTGGTAAAGCATCTTAGAACTGACCTAAGGGTCACGGACTTAATTTACACCCAGGATAAAGAGTTTATCTTGATGAAATTGACTTACATTGAATAGTAAATTAACTACACATTGGTTGTTGAGTTTGCTCTATGATAATTATGCTAGGATTTACAGAGAGTTGAGCTTTACAGGCAATAAAGTAATGTATCAGTAGAAAAAATTGTTAGCCTCCCTAACCACTATGCCACGGAAATTATTCCAAATTCTTAAAACAATCTGACGATAAGTAGGCTAATTAATTTTTTTAACCGGAAAAGGAAGATTTTTGGACTTAAACACTTTATGAAAATAGTTTTAAAAGAAAATTATCTTAACTGGTTGTTTCGCCACCATTGTATCATTTGCAATGTTTCTGGAAATACATTAATTTATTTATTATTAAGTTATGAGAAATGACTTGGTGTAATTGTTTGGACTAATGTTATTTATGAGTGAAAGTTATGAAATGTAAATAAAATTATTCATTCCAAAGAAAATTCCAAGAATGGAATTTGCTAATACAATATTTGGTATCAGTAGAATCCTCTTATTTTAAATACATAAATGTTTTGATTCAATATAATATTATAAACATGATGCAAATCTGCAGAAGCCCACCCGGGATTATCTTCTGGTCAAAGTTTAATATTTGAATGCGACTACATTGCTAGAATATTTTGAAGACAAATAAATGGTACGGTCCATCACACAGACTTCCTCTCTATCTTAAAATAGACATTTTCTAAAAACTCGTTAGATTTGTGAAACGAAATAATAGGTTTGAATACATTGTTGTAGGAACAGCACTAAATATCATAAATGAAATAATATACACTGCAAATACCTTCTCTATGGCATTAGTAACTTGGAACACTGTTACAGAAAAATGTAGAAAAGAGAAACATCTTTGTCCACCAA
Organism: Timema douglasi; assembly: GCA_901482245.1. NCBI lineage: Eukaryota > Metazoa > Arthropoda > Insecta > Phasmatodea > Timematidae > Timema > Timema douglasi. The sequence continues at coordinate 106,956 of CABEEJ010000326.1, forward strand.
AGAGCATAACAGTCAAACTAATTTTCAAAGAACTAAATTAAAAAATATATATATTTGCTGATAGCTCAGAAATTTGGTTATTTAATAATGTATAAATTTTTTTTTATCTTTAACATTACAACAACTTTACATTGTTAAGTTATTTCGTATCAAAATAGTTGTGGAGAAAGTCATTTTCATGAGAAAATGAGAATTGCCATCTTGTTTATAATGATAAACAGTTTCTAGATATAAAAATATAATCAAAATTGTTAGAGTGAATTTTAAGTAAATCTATTTTTTCTATTTTTACCCTTTAGTAATTAAATTTAGGGTTGGATATCTAATTCCAAAGAAACCATCAGGGGGACCTTATGAAAACCCCAGATAGGGCCTACCAGGTTTGAGCACAATTGGTAAAATAGTTTTGGCTCTAGCCCGAGGTATAGGCAGACAAACTGCATTGCAAAAACAAATATTTGGTTTTCATAGGATCATTAAACGGCGACATTTATCAAAATCTTGAGCCAGATTTTTTTTTGAAGATCACAATACTTTCTCTCCAAGGAGTCGAGAAACAGTAAAAGTATATATAGATATACCATCTAAAATAAACAATTATTTAATTTTTTATGAGTTCATAAAAATGAATCAACAATCATATGGAAGACAATTTTATATAAAAAAGGTCAAAAAGGTCAATTACCTCAACGTTGTGATCAAAACCAAAACTGAATTTAAAAACAAAGTTTCAAGCAGATACAGGTTTATTACAATTACTTCAAACAATAATAAAGATATGTTTGTGTGCCGGATGAATTAGAGGCTTACACTAAAGAATATGGGCAGGCCCTACATTTTGGTTGCCTTGAAATCGGCTGAGAAGGAAAAAAAAAAATATCTCGTTTTTATAACCTGAACGTGTCGTAAACTGGTAGCGACTTCTGAAGATCACACAATTAGTCTCGCTGTGTACCAAGAGTAGAATGGATGGTGGAGGATGGAGTCTTAACTACTGACCTAAATAGAGAAGGACCTCATGCAGAGAGGACGTATCATTTAGCAACATCAGCCTAGTACTAGTGTACAATACTCCTCCCTTTCTTTTGGTGCATCCTAAGAGGTTAAAGCGATGAAATGGCTGACTAAAATGGAAGAAGAATGATGAGCCGTTCGGATACCAGAATATTCTGCAACAATGGCTGGAGAAAGTTAAGGATAATGTGTGGATCTTAACAGTAATTTATTATACAAGTAGCTCATCCATCTGTTTTACAGTATCTCTCAAATCTTTCTATTAACAAGATATACTTGTTGTAAGGTGGGAGTGTAGAGAACAAAAGTTAGTAATAGTATTTTTGCAATTTTTATATCAACATCTTTTTTGGCCAAAATAAATCAAATATTTCTCCTGTAGAAACTTAGTTTCATTTTCTTCACATGCTAATATCAACAGTTGTTGAATATCTGTCATGAGCATAGCGGCATTAGATGAGAAACTTTTTACATGAAGATAAAAAGTTGTAATTAAATTTCAGAGCATCCTGGATAGATATTTAAGAAATGTTGAGGTCATCGTGTGAAGAAAATTAATCTCTGTGTTTCTACTGTGTAATATTTTATTTGTTTTGGCAATTTTTAAAAATTATAACTCGTGTTTCATATATCCCCACCCCGAAGCTTCAGATCTGCCATTCTCATAAAATAGAGCATGGTGTGAGAATATTTTCCTTAAATTAGGTGACGCTCTCTAGATTAGAGTGATAACTCAGGCAGTTTCCTAGATTTGTCTGGATACAAATTCGTTACTGAGTGTGGGGAGGCCTACAACCCACAAGTAGGGCTATCAACTATTTCTGATAAAATTTCGGTTCACCCACTAAAATGTAGTAGGACTATGATGAACTAACGTACAAGGTGGCACAGATAACTTTGCATGCGACATCTTCATTATTTATAAAGTCAAAATTAATAAACTATTCTAATAGCTCACTTAATGTTTGTAGCAATGTTTATTGAAAACAAAATTGTAGTTGAATAAAGTGCCGTGTCCATTTTTTTTGTCTGCCCTTATAATCTTCAAGTTAAACTCGTAATGTATTAAAAACATACTCAGATTCAATGTTTATTGAATAATATTAATTTAATAAAAAACGTTTGGAAAGAAAAAACCCATTTAATATGTTGTGTTTATTTAAAATATCCAAATAAACTGGAAATGAGCTGGGTCTTACATTTCTCAAATTCAAATCCAACATTTTCTTTTGAATCTAGAATACAAATTCTAATCCTCAAATCTTTAAAAATGTAAAATTTTAGTTGAAGTGAAAATATATTTAAAAAAAATTGTTTAAAGGCTTAATGCCACTTACAATTTACATTTTTTTGTTATTACAATTACATCATAAATAACAAATATTACACTTTTTTGAGTAAATTAATTATGCAAACACAATTTTGTCTTTCTTTTATGTGTGATTTTCTTACGCTCCCAAATACACATGTCTATTATAATTCCTTTTACCAATTGGTTAAAATTGTTATAACAATTCAAGATCTTTATGTATTCGAGATGATTTTTTTTTAGATTTTTACGAATCTCTAATCTCTCGACTACCGTAGGAATTGAGCGATTCATCTCAAAATAAGACTTATTATGGCAGGTATTGCAGTGCATATTAGCGTTGAGCAGTGCTGCGAGAAATTTGTTGATTTCCGGGATATTTTGAGTCCTGGATGGGCTCACCCGGAAAACAGGACAATGGATTAAATCTCCGGGATGGTTGGTAACCCTAGCCACAAGGTAGAAACACCAGTTGCAGTCCACAAAGGGTATAAACCATTGACTTGGTGTGTTAGGGATGCGAGAAAAGAGGGTGAGGTAAGAGGGGGTGGGGGTTGAAATCTCAGCCGGCGGCCGGGTGACCCAGTTTACAAACACACTCAGGGACAGCTGGGTAAAGGGGAGAATATATCTACATCAGGGTAGGCGACAACCACAACCCTCAAACCCTTTATTTGAGGGGGCTACCTCAAGAAACTCACCCTCCTTTACTCCCAAATGGGCGAGTCCATCTACTGTCGACAAAAGCACAAAGAGGGTAGTTTCTCAATGATACCAGACCTTCTTATTATTTGTGGGTGGAAAATAAAACCCTTAACACCCCCTTCTCTTTTTTTTGCCATCCCTAATAATACTCCAATTGGTCATTGAAACGTACAGTCAGTAGTTTTTTTTAGAATCAAATAAATAGGTACTTTTTGAAACCAACTTCCTAGAAATTTCGCAAGTAGAAAGGAGTGTTCCCTAAAAGATGTATGGAATATTTATCAGGGTCCTCTAACCCTTTCTTTTATTGTTTGGGGATATGAAAAGTATATCAGTTAAAACGTCATTTTCTTTTCAAAGCTCATAAGAGAACATGTCAAATTTACAAACTGAAATCTGTTGAGTTGCTAAGGTGTATAGTCAAGGGATGAATCTTATTTCCCTATTGGCTTTTTTTTTTTACCGCTTCTTATTACCCGTTCGGTTGTACTCATACGTACTCATTACGCTATGTGCGAAGGATGAGGAAGATTGAATTTAGATTAAGTATACCCATATTTGCGTGGAGCAAGAGAATAAAGACATTTAGGAATACACACCTTCAGTACACTTGACCGAGATTCGAACCCCGATCTTTCCGACATCGGCCATCCAGCTGGACTCACAAATTTATCGCAAAACCAAGAACAGAGCAGAAAACGTAATCAATCACGTGATGAACTTTAAACCGATCAGGAGAATGCAGTCTCATCGGCGTGGTCCGTTCAGCACGACGTAATTTCAGTATTACTTCATCTGCGCGACAAAATCAGCTTGGGAGACCCAAAAACAGTTTAAAACCAACCGATGACACAATCTGTGCGCATGCGCCGTAGTTTGGCACAAGCTTCCATGACGGGTACTTGTGTTTTCTGATAGTCACCATCTGTAGCGCAGTCGGAAATTTACTTTGGGGTGAGCATACGATCAAGACTATAATCAAAATGAAGCTTCTGAGAGGAGGGAGGGTCTTTGGGAGAACTGCCCCCCTGACCCCCTAACTGAAGGAAGCCAAGACAATTTATTTCTGGTTTAATGCTTCTAGAATCAGTTTTGAAGTGATTTTTATTCAAGCCATGGACAACAGTTTAAATAATTTAAGCGGCTTTAAATACAATATAACGAAGCTATTATTTTTTACGTTTTTTTACAATAATTGGCAATTTTGGGGACACTTTAAATGTGTGTAACGGTACTTATTTTTATATCAAATGATCTTAAAATTACATTCAACACAGATTCACTGCTTTATAGCTTACTTCTACTTCATAAGATCTTAATTAAAATATTTGTAGTCTTGGAAGGTGTAAACATCCCCCTCGCCCCCCCCCCTCAGCCCCCTCTGAGTGCGCCACCGGCCACAATGCTTGGTCGTACACACGGTAATAGTTGAACTTGTACCGAATCAAGTAAGGGAACAATGCTCACGTGCACAAGGAATTAAACCCTAAATTAAGTATGATAACGTACGGTACAGTCTGATTCGGATGGAAAGGAACTTTTTTTCAGTTCAGTTTTTTTTATATATTCATAAGAAAAGTGACGTGACTTAAAGCTTTCATTTTTGATAGGATCCGGAGTTCAATCCTTGGTCCCGGCACAGAATTATCTGATTACCAAACCTTTACTTCACCTGTGACAAGACGTGTATTAATCACAACTTGTGAATATGGGGAATTCCAGGCTTCCACCGTGGTTCGGATCCCACGTTAAACTGTAGGTCCTTCATTTTATCTCAAAATCACCCTACCATTACACATTAGCGTAAGTGCGTATTGCCCGAACGGGTAGTAGGACGTGGTGATAATAATAATAATAATAATAATAATAATAATAACATTTCATAGAGACCCTGACCTATGATATAATACTAAGTAATAATAAATTAAAATTGTATCAAGGTCAGCTGCAAAAAAAAAAGTCTGTGCAAGGTGGCAATAAAGTATAGTGCCGATTTCACTATAAAAACCTAATAACAAAAATAAAAAAAAAAAAAAATTCAACTAAATTTCAAGATAAATTTGTGACGATTTCAACGCGTTGTTGAAGTGTTTAACTGTCTATAACCAAACTTGAATGCTTCTACGATGATCTGAAAATAAATAAATAATAATGAAATACTTTTAATAAAAGGATCCTGAATTATTAAAAACAGTAACAAACTTTATCGCCACGCCGTATCTAAGAAATAGTATTAATATAAAAGCGAAATGTTATCAATTTTTGTCATAAAAAAGGTTCGAATTTTTTAAACAGTTATTTCCACAAGAATCTTATTAAAGTTAACTGGACTAATACGTACGGGAACAGCACTTTGCTCGTGATCATACATACCTGAATATTTGAGGGCATAGACGACCATTGGAAGGAAGAAATATAAGCTATTCATATAGCTTCAGCTGCGAGCTATTAGGAGGTAGTATTTGTATCTTGCTTAGCAGGGCTCTCCCTTTGATCATTGAACAGTGTTCATCTGTCGGGAAGAAACGGTTTTCATTGTGAGGATGTTTTTTCATAATGTCTCTTCCTCTTTTTTTTTTTACACACTTCCTGAAAATTACTCCCCGTGCCTGCCACGTGGCTACTCCACACGTGGAATGGCATATACATTGAAAGTACTTGGAGTCCGTTAAGCAATGGTGTACCCGAAGGGGGCAAACATGGGACATTTTCCCAACTCTACCCAAAACCACGAATCCTTTTAATAAAAGCTTAACAAAGGTTTTTTATTTATCACCGCGTCTTACTATACGTTCGGGTTATATGCTTAAGTACTAATTACTATAATGGATTAGGAATTTGGAAGGTTGAATTTTGAGGAAGTGAGCCCGCATTTGTGTGGAGGGAAAGTGGAAAGCCATTCAGAAAAACCACGCCAGTTCACCAAACAGAGATTTGAACCTTGAGCTCCCCATCCTCGGCAGTCTAGCCAACAGGAAACTAGCACTTTAGCCAACTACGCCACCGAGGCAGGTATAAAGCTTAAGTCATATTAGATAGAATTAAAATATTGAAGTTTAGTCGAAGGTATAGGCAACACCACAGGGGTCATCAATAAGGGGGATAGGGGGTGGTACCCCCTTCCCCCAAATAATCAGCTTAAAATATACATTCTTAATACAGTAACAGAAACAGTGAATTGTTTTATTCAGAAAAGTGTAGTTTCATATTTGAAGTAGTGCATAAATGATTAAGGTAACTTTTTTTTAAATTAGTTCCGTTATCTTATTCGTGTTTGAATTTGGAATGAAACTATTTTTGTTCTATAATTTAAAGTGAAGATCGATTTGATTGTTTACCCTCAGTAATTAAGAGATTATCACTTGTGGACTACGTTATAAGATAAAGATCACGTCATGACTCATGACATTCAAAAGGTGTACCGTTACACACATTAAAATTACCCCTAAAACAATAACTGGAAAATGAGTGCAGACAAATAGCTTTGATATAATGTATGCAAGGCCATTTACATTATTTAAAGTAGCTGCCACCCGGTGTCCACGTGGTCTAACGCGCTAATCTCGTGTTTGGCTGGACTGCTAAAGACGAGGAGATCGGGGTTTGATACTGGTGGGGATATTGAGCGTGGTTTTCCACTCTCCCTCCAATCAACTGTGGGTGTACTTCCTATAAATTAAGTCTTCACAATCCCTAACCCATTAGAGTAATTGGTACTTAGGCGTATAACCTGAACAGGTAGTAAGTAAGGCACGGTGCTAAAAAAAAAAATTAGCTGCTATCATTCACCTTAATAAAATAATCTCTGACTAACTTCTCGAGCAGGGTTGGCAAACCAACGGCCCATTTGACCAGCCCACTTGTCTGCAATACTTTTATTTGATGTCTTACAGTCATATTACACACACACAAATATTAGTAGTTTTAATTTAGAGATTACATAGTTTTGAAAAGCAAAAAAAAACTTTGTTGTTTGGACGGGTAGTGTGACACTATGAATAAACAAAAGGGAATTTATCCAAGCACACATGTTTCAAAAGATTCTGGACCGCAACACACCCCAAGTTTTTGACCTCTGTTCTAGAGGCATTTAATAGTAATACATTTTCTTGGTTTCCGGTAATTAGTGGGTTGTACTGCCCAAGTCATCACTTTCCCCCAAACATTTTATTCTGGCTACAGCCTAATTGAATATCACCCTAAAAGTATATTCATGAGGCCCCTCTGTCGCGCTAAGGTGGGACTGTAGCGGACGCGAGAAAAGACCAGTGTTTTTGCAATTTTATTGGCAAACATTCTTTTGGGCAAAATAAATCAAATATTGCTCCAGTACAAATATAGAGTTTAATTTTCTTCGCGTGGTGATATCAATAGTTGTTGAATATCTGTCAAGGGTGTCCTGGAATTTAATTACCACTTTTTCTCTTAATTTAAAAAGTTCCTCATCTAATGCCATTACGTTCATGACAGATATTCAACAAATGTTGATATCACAACGTAAAGAAAATTAAATTCTCCGTTTCTTCTGGAGCAATATTTTATTTATTTTGACCAAAAAAGTTTTTTTTATAAAAACTCGTCTTCTCTCGCGCCCCCTTATACAAAGATCGTTACTCGAAAAAAATATCAATGTATTGTATAGGCTTCGAATTATCCAAATATCTCCTTCTAAAATTTGAATTAAATGTTATTTTTACCATTGATTCAAAGAGAAACCTTATGGGGAATCATGAGGTTTCTAAGCCAACACATTTTTCGAATTAACCAATGTTGAATTAGCCAGATACTACTGTATATATAAATAATACAATTATTAGGTGATGAGATGTATAGCGATTACTCTAACAAAAGGTGTTGTAATGTTGGTGAGAAAACAGCTCTTTTAAAACTTGAGAGTAGAGGCTAGGCCCACGACAGCCTTGGGGGACTAAATCTTTCAGACGTCCGTCAATGGGGCTATATTCGTCCTGGAAGTGACCATCTCCTACCCCCCTTCTCGCACTTGTTTGTCGCGAACCCTCCCCCGACATGTGCCTTCCTACCTGAGGTCCACCTTACTTACACCCGAGCAGATGTCATGGAGGATGCCGTCCGAGAGGTGGTCAAACTGTTCGGGCACCATCATCTGCAGCTGCTCTACACTCCTCTCTCTCATCCCCTTTACGTCTAGCACACACTAAACACCCACAAAACACTACTGTCAACAACACGTGCACGCACTCGCGTGTGTTTTGAGGACTGTTGTTGGGGGAGAGGTGTGTGTGTGTGTGACCTCTTCTTCCGCGTCTGCACGTCCCCTTCCTGTGAATCCGGATGCTGTTCCCTATTGAAAACTTTTCCGCATACAAATAACGGGATGTTCCAGTTTGCAGCTTTATAAAAATAACATTATTTTTCTGTTATTTGTATCGGGGGGGTAGATGGTGATTGAAAGAAATCAGTTTTTCAAACGCACACGTTTTTATATAGAAGATAAACCATCTTTTGACATCAAATGTTGTGTTTTTGTTCATCGTAAGATCTATGTACATATTTATGTATACGCACGGGCTATAGGCCTACGTATTAGATATGAAATGTACCCACATTGGTATGGAGGAGAAGTGGTAAACGTTTAGGAAAAATTACCCACTATATACCTGGATGAGATCAGAACCCCGATCTTGCCATCACAGAATACCAGATTAACCTTTAACTAGTGACGTGAAGTTTACAATCACAAGTGGTGAGGTGGGGTCTAGGGGACCCCAGACTTAATTCCTTTGTTATATACGCCCAAATTTTTTTTATAGGTCATTAACCTTTTAATACGTGTTCTTGCAACCCAATACCATAAGAAACTGGTTAAATTTAAAATAATATAAAATTAATAATAAATAATTGACACTAATAAATTTACTTTATATTTAATCTTTCTTCTACAATTTATTTAGTAACAATTGCCAAAACATGAATTATAAAATAATAAATGAATTTTGTGTCAGCTTACTATACCCATGAAAAAGGAAATTATGAATAAAATAGATTAGATTAATATTTTATGAAATATGCTCAATGACATCCAAGCAATAAATTTTTACGAAAGGCAAATTGAGGTTCCTCACAATTTTCTTTTTTTTAATATATACTGGTGTAAAAATGACAAAAATTGAATTAAAAAGAGAAAGCCTACAATATAGAAGAAATAGACATGTAAAGAAAGACAAATGATAAATACAACATATAAATACAATATAAAGAAAGAGAGGGAGAGAGAGAAAAAAAAGCACTCGATGCCTACACACAGTTTTTGCATATGGCATGCGAACATTCTCCACAAATATTTTGGTTGCACTTAACACAAAAATTTGCTGTCTTCCTGTCTTTGTTTCTGGGACAAGTGTAGCATCTCTTCTTCTTCGGTGGGCCCCCGTGTTGAACAGGATCTTCCGGTTTTATTCCTGATATTGCTTGGATTTTTTGACGAAGCTCACGGGGAAGTCTGAGATTTACTGCTCTTCTCTCCAAATGTTCCTTTATCAAAAAACAGCCGAGTTTTTTAATAAAACAAAAACGATTCATTTGACTCCGTTCCCGACTGTCAGAGTACAAAACATAGGCATTATTTGCGCTAATATCTAATAAAGCAAAGAATAATGCCAAAGTCCACCGCCGTGTTCTTCTATTGCAAGAATATATTGCACATTTTTTATCGAGGTTATCAACTCCTCCTTTGAAGGAATTGTAATCAATTATCATTTCCGGTTTACCTGAAACTTCGTCACACTTATCATCGTGATGGCAGGAGCTTAGAAGAATCACAGCCTTATTTTTCTTGGGGACGTAGGACACTAAAGTGGCTGCGTTAGTGAATCCGAATAAGCTGCTTCCAGGTGCTCTCCCCCGATTGGGTAAAAATTCTTTCGGAATTTCGGGTTTATTTTTCCTTAGAGTTCCAAGAACTGTTAGGCCTCTATTTTTTAGTTCATTTAGGAGTTCCATAGACATAAACCAATTGTCACATGTAACATTTCTGTTCGATTTTTCTATGGGTTTTACAAGACGGACAACTGACTGTGTGGGGATAGATAATTTTTTTTCTTCATGTGTTAGGCCAATGCTATCTGAATTTTTTCCTCCATATAAATACGCATTGAAAAGATATGAGTTCCGAGCATCTGTAAGGCATAAAACTTTCAAGCCATACTTTGCCGGCTTATTAGGCATGTACACGCGAAATTTGCATCTTCCGCGAAAGGGGACGAGCATTTCATCGACGCAGGCATTTTGGCTTATGCAATACATCCGCTGGGAATTGAGAAGAAATTCAGCCCACACTTCATTTACAGCTGCAGTTGGATCCTCTTGTTTCCGTGCTTCTCGAGTATTTTTATCATCGAATCTAATACACACCGTCAATATAAAAAATCTTTTCATTGACATGGTGCATCTAAAAATGTCCCTTCCGTGCCCGTCGTCCGAAAAAAGGGAACTCATGCTTTCTCTTCCGGATTTAGATATACTAGAAAGCAAAAGTAGACCTAGATAAGCCCGCATCTCAACCAGGTCTACATTGCGTAAGTCAGTACGGTTCGGGTCTTGGAAATTACTTCTATATGCTTCTAATTGAGTATTTGTGAAATTCACAATTTTTTCTAACATAGTATTGGGCATTAGAAGTTCCCACATCACTAGAGGATTTATATCTCCTGGAGATAGTGCTCTGGCTTCGTTCCGCAATCCTGGTAAATGACTCACTATATTATGGGCAGGTGCCCTACCTCTGTGTCTTGGTTTTTGTTTTCCCCAAACATACGGAATTCTGTTTTTACCTTTCCCTCTGTAAACATCACGAGGCACACTCTCACCATCCTCATCGGTAGATTCACTATCACTCACCTCACTCTGTTCCGAATCAGATTGATGATCACTCAGAACAAAATCTGCATCTCCACCATCATTGTCACTGTCTTCCAAATCAGAAATAGGCAACTCATCACCCAGTGGTCTGTTGAGCTCCTCCAAAATTAATCTAGCAAACTGTGGATCATCACTTCGAAAGATTACCCGTTCGCGCGACATTTATACCAGAATATTAGAAAAAACTATATTTGAAAAAATCCGAACACTAGCAGTGAGGTGGGGTCTGTGGGACCCCAAGACGTCTTTCCTGACCAAACACACGAAGGAAACTGACTGGAAAAGTGAGTTACAGTGAGAGCATGTTGAGACAGGAAATGTCAGGTGGGGACAAGATGTTAGCATGAGGGGAAGGGGATTCACAGAAATTTAAAGGGCTGCTGGGGTCTCCTAGACCCCACCTCACCATTTAAAGGTTAAATGATCTTGACACTTAATCTTAATTCATTCCCCGAAAATAGAAAGCAGAATCTGCTTGATTAGCATAGCAATTCCCAGGGTGTATGTTGACCCATGATGCATTGCAACGCTAACTTAAAACAGTTGATTATCAACATATTTTACTGTCGAATGGATAAACATATCTTTCATCCTCCCTATGAATGTTTTCAAAATATAACGCTGTGTCCAATACATCGATACTCACGCTTTACATTAACGGGTTATTTCAAATCTCCTCACAACGGCCAACGAAGATGTCTGCTCGTTTCTGGCCGAACAGCACTTGCGTTGGAAAATGCGCATGCGCAATGATTTGAGAAGGTTGGTTCTCCTGTGCCGAACATCTCAGGCAGAGCAAAGTAGAGATGAGTTCAACTTTAGAGGAACAGCTCACGCTGAAATTGCAGAAGGTGGAAATATTGTAATTGGCTCGTCACATGACCACGTTTTTGTTCTGCGCCAATTTTTTTGGCGAACGTGTGAATCAACAGTTATACAGTCTCCCCATCGGTTTGAGTAATTGCTATGTTACTCACTCACAAACTTTTCTAATTTTGCGCCGCGTCTTTCTACCCGTTCGGGTTGTACACATATGTACTAATTATGCTGGTGTGTTAGGGATGAGGAGGGTCGAATTTAAAGGAAGTGTACCCACATTCGGGTGGAGGAAGAATGGAAAACCATTTAGGGAAAATCACCCTCAGTACACCCAATCGGGATTTTAACCATCACCTCACCTTCTAGAGGACAATCAACTACATTGTGAGACTGACGCCTTTGACTGTGCTACTACTACCGTGTGCGGGAACTGACATACAGTCCATTTCAGGTAGAAAGACACATTTTTGACAGTCACAAAAAAAAAAAGTAAAACTACTTTTATGTGTTCATACGACAAGACATGTGATCTTACGCTGTAAATCTTGATAGATTTTATCAATCAATAACTTTGGTCTAACACTAATTATACAACAAAATTGTGTAAAATGTTGCTTGAAAAAAAAAGTGTCTTCTCTAAATCGTCTTTCTTACCAAACTATTGCTTTACCTTAGAAACATTACATTTACTTTTGTATTTACGCACTAACAAAAATGGATAAACCATTAATCCGCAAACGCGAGAGCTTTTACTGTTTTCTTTCCAATAAAGTTATTTTCACCTTCTTTTAAACCAATTAATGGATTCACCCTTAATATCAGATCCCTTTAAACAATCCTAGGCAGAAGTCAAATCGGACTGAACAAATAAATGACGGTAAAAATAAGTGGTTTTTTTAATGTCTGGTAAGGAAGTACAGAAGCTGAGGAAACTTACCTTTCTCATGTCAGAGACTGACTTGAATAAAAAAAACCTTACAATAGTTTGACCCTCAACCTTCCTCCATCTTCTCCCCCCATTTTTTCACTACCCGAAGATTTGTTTGGCCCAGGTGTTTTATTTCAATTTATTATTTATTCCCTTTTTTTTTTGTCTCTCCAAGTGAAAGTGAATATAGGTAAAAGTTTCGAACATATGGAGAAGGAGGGGCCCCTTGTCTAATCAGACTTTTTTTGGTGGGCTCATTTTCCTTCCTGAAAAGAATGGGCTGGTTTTAAAGGGGGTATAGTGGTTGGGGGGGGGGACAATTAGACCCACTTGTCCATCATTCGTGCGTGGCGGGGTGAAAAGCAAGCTGCCATCTTGACCTCGTTTCTCTTCTGACAGTTGTTATTTATAGCCCCCCTTTTTTTAAAAAAAAAGAAAAGAAAAAATATTTGAGGAAGGGAGGGAAAGGTTTGAAACAAGGAAAGGTAAGATTGTTGAGAAAGAGAAGCAAGCCTACGAAACTATTCACCCCCCCTGCACCCAAAAGTTCATGAACTGAGTTCAAGGTTACCAAAACGAAACACAAAAGGTATATTGGTTTTTTCCAGGAAGGATTGCAACTGTTTGTAGTTCTTGTAAAACGAATTAAGAGTGTGTAGTATTTGTATTATTGTACCTTTTTATGGCTCTTGTAAGTCCCCCCTCCCCCTCATTTATCGGGTCAGTTCCCATAGCCTTGAGAGTGGAAGTCTGACCCATTTTCACCCAGCAAATGTTTTGCACCCTCTCCTTCAACCCCAAAGAGGGTTCAAAAAATTCGTCCTTGTCCCAGAAACGGGACAGAAATTTACAAACACGAGAGTGGGAGGGGGGTATGGGAGAGGAAGGGCGTTTTTGTCAACTCCCTGGTGAGCGGATGACGCTCATTTTATCTTTCAAACAATTTGGTGTGTCGAAGGGCAACGAAAGTATAAGTGCTTCAAAACTTTGTTGAGAGATTTTTTTTCTTTTTGGAAGACACACCGAATACGTTTTATTTTGTGAATATAGAAAACTGTTTTTGTTTTAATCGTTACGTTTAAAAGCAATAAGGTGGAAAGGAAGGTAAAGTTATCTAGGGTTATTATCTTTACACTATTTTTTTTATTATAACAATAAATCTTTCTTTTCCAAAGATAAATCAAAGATTGCTTTTATTCATACGCTTAGTTTAATTTTCTACTCGTAGACTAGTAACAGAGGCGCTGCTAGATCTTAACTATTGACGGGGAAAGAGCGAACCCATTGTGACTTTAAAATATTATAAGACATAAAACTATTTTGTATCAATGTAGTAACGGAATTAATTAGGATACCTTCCATGAGGGAAGTTTTCCAATTTTCATAATTTCTCTGCAACTATTAGAGATACGAAATGAATTATCATAGTAAAGTTGTAGTACTATTAAAAATAAAAATCCTTTATCTGATTTTTTTTATAGAACCAATAGTTTCTGAGCTATCAACAATATATAATATACTTTTTAATTGTGGTCTTTGAAAATGAATCTGATTCTTATGTTCATTGGTGGACAAAGATATTTCTCTTTTTTCATCTATTCTGTTACCGTGTTCTTAGTTCCTAATGCCATAGAGTAAGTAAGAGTGTATATTATTTCATTTATAAACTGTGGTGTAGTGTTTCTACAAAAATATATAGAGCTATTATTTCGCTTCACAAATCTTACGAGTTCTTAGCAAATGTATATTTTAAAAGAGCGGGAGAAAGTTTGTGTGGTGCACTATGCCATTTATTTACTAGAGTTATTTTATAGGTTTTGATTAGTATATCTGAAAAGTGGCAATAACGGATCTCAAGGTTCTACGTTTAAATACATCAAGATTGATTTAGTAGCTTTTGTAACCTTCAAAAGCCCGCTTCGGTGGCTGCATGGTCTTAAGCGCAGCCCTCGTGTTAGATTAGACTTCCGAAAACGAGGATATTGGGGTTCGATCTCAGTCGGGTGCGCTGAAGATGGTTTAGTTTTCCCTAAATTGTTTGCCACTCTCCCTCCACGCAAATGTGGGTGCACTTAATCTAAATATAGCTTTTTTAAACCCTAACACGTTATAGTATTTAGTACATAGGCGTATAACCCGAGCGGGTAGTAAGACGTGGTGCTAAAAAAACTTTCAAAAAGGTTCCTTCCTATTTAAATCGGACTGTACGAGCAGATCCAGACAATGGTCTAGACGGGGGGAGGAGGGGGTATCTCAACTGGGAAACTGTGATGCTGGGTTTAAACTAGGTCACCAGCCCATTTGAGCCCACGACTCTCCACCATCTTCTCTAGTTCAGGAGCGCCGTCAACAGAATGCGCTGGGGCCATCATTTCAGACCAACCTCCTCCCGACTAAAATAACCCTCCTCAGTGGTCACATGGTTCAAGGTGTCACTTCTCGTGATCGACTGGCCTGCTAATAATGGAGAGATTGAGATTCTAATCTCAGTTGAGGTCTCTTTCTGGTGGTTTTTCCTAAGTGGTTTCATACTCTCCCTCCACGCAAATTCTGGTAAATGATCTCTGAAATTCCTCCTTACTCATCCCTACCACATTAGAGTAATTATTATACAACCATAGGGGAAAGTAGTTTATTTACAGGATACCTAAGACATAATTGCGTACATTTCAAAATAATTTTATTTTGAAATTGTATGTATGGCACCAAAAGTTGTTCTAGGTACTATTAGGTAAACATGCATCCTTTTCCGCTAATCAAATCAAGAGTGTGAAATTTCGATTTTTCCTTACAGGTAGTGATTAACGTAGTGATTAAATGCGGTGATTAAAGAGACTAAATTATATTCCATTCAAGAATTTGTATGACCTTTTAATTTTTCTGGTTAGGGTCGTAAAAGTCAATACATTTTCTCAAGTAGTCTGCACCAGTGAGTTTATGGTTTAAGGTGTCACTCTTGCATTATACTAGATTAACGATGATTGGGGAGGTTGGGGTTAAAATCACAGTTGTGAGTAGTGAGGGTATATTTTTCCTAAATGGTTTCCCACCTACCCACTATGAAAGCTCGGGTACAGCTACGTTTATATTCTACCTTCATATATATATATTGTAAACACTTTGTAATCAATCGCCCCACGTTGGGTGCCAATTGTATACACTTTGAATCAATCGCCCCTTTTTAGGCGTCGATTGAAACACTATGGATTAATTCCCTGATATAATAATGCTGTGATGATGTTTAGGTTGTCTAAAGCTCCGGGGTCAAGCGCCTATCATCACTGTCCGGAAAAGATACCGTTTAACCAGCTGTCTATAGCTCCGTGTTCGAGCACTAATTAGAACGGTATAATTAATAAATGTAAGAAAGAGAACTATTGATGGCTGTTTATTCACACACGGTTTATTTAAATGACATAGGTTAGTTACGGAAATACATATCCCAATTAAATGTTTTATATCACTGCACACTTGTGATATTAATCTAAGTTATTTTATACTGTGTTAGACTGTGACTGCCAGTGTGTGGCTCTGACTTGTGTGTGGCGGTTTGGATCCCGGTGTAGAAGTTTGGATCCTGGAGATACCTTAAACATACGCACAACGGTTTATATATGACATATGCCTTGCCTTTTTCTCCCCTCGTCAACAGTGTAAAAACCAACTAATAGAGAAAGAGTCTTGGCGACAGGTGTTGTGAAGGCTAGCTTCTTATTGGTATAGGAAAGTGGCGTCTTTTGCCAAATACTGCGGAGTTGTTCCTTTTAACAGGAAATAGCGCAGTTGTTCTTTTAACAGGAAAGATGGTATAAAAAATATATTTTAAAGGTGAAATCCTTTACCTATTATTTCTGAAAAGCGCGTGTTTCTTCATGGATGAGTCTTAAAAGGATACTCTAGATATGTTACTTTAAAGAAAAATGACCTTCATCCATGACTTTTTATATAATTTAAAGTAATCTAAACCAATATCATTACAATATGCAACGCGTCTTACTACACGTTTGGAAAATCATTTTGGAAAAACAACTCTCAGTACACCTGACCTAGATTCGAACCTCGATCTCCTCGTCATCGTCAATCTAGTGTGCAACGAGATTAGCACGTTAGACTACGTGACCACTGAAACGGGTAGTTCAGTGGTACCATGGTCTGAGGCACTGGTATTCAACCTGTGGTCATGTACCTCCGGAGGTGCGGTAAGAGCCCATTTCAGAGTGATGTATTTGCTGGTTTGCATTACGAACTTAAGTAGCATATACAGTCTCGAAAATATATTGCAGGAAGAAGGCACTTGTTTTATTTTGTAAAGGAAGGATGTAAAAGTAAGACCTGCTTCTAACTTTTTTTACTTACTTTATTTTTTATCATTTGCGAAAATATGCTGAAATTGACTATTTTTGACATAGCCTGAAAAATGTAATAACGAAGTGTTTTGACTTTTTATGAAATGAGTTCTTACTTTCAAATTATTTAAGACCAATTTAATATAAAACAATTATAATCCAAAGCTTAATTATCGAGTAATTTGTTATCTACCTAAAGATTGTAACGCTAAAATCTTGCCCCTTGTTACTAGGGCTATCTCTTGACGGAACACTGAACTATGGAGTGGGGGAGCCAAGAGTTGGTTAAGCCACTCCCATCTGCTACGTTGCTCCAGCTGACACACAAGACATCACTAAACAAAACAAGCCCAAAGCAAAGGGTGTTTAATTCATCCATGAATTATGTACTTTTCGATAAGCCAGATATTAATTATTGTTTATAATATATTTTACAAACCAAAGTTGACGAGTAGTTGTACTACCACTCGATTATATAAAGTATGGGTACTAAGTATAGAAAAAAATTATTAAGGATCGATACCTACTTCAGTGGTCGAACGGACTAAGGCGTCACTATCGTGTTGTATTTGACTGCTGCTAACGGAGAAATAGGAGTTCGAATCCCAGTTGTATTTATGAGGATGAATTTTTCTATATTATTTCCCACTCTCTTTCCAAGTGAATGCTGGTAAATTACGTCTATGATTCTTTTTTTCTCATCCCTAATCCATTAAAGTAATTATAATCTATGCGTACAATCTGAACAGGTAGTAAGACGCGGTGGTAAAAAATAAAATAAATTAGGGATCTAACTAACCATACTTAAAAATATTAGACCTAGTACACTCCTAATGCTACTTGAGCCCAGGTACAGAAAGAGAACGATTAGTTCAAATATCCGTTCATACTTTGCGTGTGCAAACCTTACCAATTAAGTAGTCTGCACACAATATTTAGCCATGTTATATATTTTATTTTTGTAAGAATCTGAGTGTGCCGTGTCTCTGTTACTAGAACTAACTAACTTGTGTGCTCGTTCTTCGCACGGGGAGTCTTTAAGAAGCTTTATTTTTAATTATAATATAAAATTAGCCAAAGGTAAAAGTATACAAATGTTTATATAATTTTAAATATTCATTCTTTGGTTTAAATGATGTGACTAAACGAGAAAAATAGGCAGACTGACTAAAACAGTCTGTAAAAATAGGGATTTTCTGTAATCCAACATTTTTTGAATAAAAGCGATCATAATAGAAGTATAACGTTGCAATATACATTATTACTAAACAAAATTTGTAAAAGAGCATCAAAGTTAAACAAATATTACGGTTTTTGCACTAAATGTGCTTTTTGCACTTTTAGTCTTATTTTTAGTGCCTTTTTGGCACTTTTAACTCTTTTAACCCATTTGTTCTTTTGGCCTTATTTAACTTTTTTGCCCTTTTGTTACATTTTTCCTTTTTTCTCTTTTTGTCCTTTTGGTCCTTCTACCCTTTTATTGCTCTACCCCTCTTGTAGTATTTACATTTTTAGCATTATTTGCAATTTTTTTCCCTTTTTGTCCTTTCTGAGAATTAGCCATTTTTTCCTTATTGCCTCTTTTTATATCTTTAACTTTTATATCCTATTTGTTAGTAAATTATTGACTTTTTACCTTTTTTTGCTCTTTTGGCACTTTTACCGTTTATATCCCTTTTACCGCTTTTACCCTTTTTGCCCTATCTACCTTTTAAGGATATTTTGAATTTTTGGAGTTTTTCCCTTTTCCCTTATAGCCCTTTTAATTCTTTTATTATGTTTTATACTTTAACCCTTTTTATTTACTATTTTCATCCTTTTTGATTAGATTAACTTTTTATACTTTTTGCACTTATTACACCTTTTTACATAAAGTTTTTCCGTTTTTAAATCATTAGATCAACATCCAAATTGTTCAATACATCGAAGCATCAACTTATCCAGGTAGTTCTGAATAATTGTAGTCTATTATTGGCCTGAGTCAGTCTATAAAAAGCTCATTAACAAGCGGTACTTGTGACAGGAGTAAGGCTAAACTCTTTGGTAGCCCTGATAAATTGCGAAAATCCATTTTCCACAGCAATGGTCTGAAACCAGTCCTGAAAGTGCAAGGTTGTTAGAAAGTGTACTAAAATACGCATATTTTAAAAAACAAAACAAAAAACAAGCAAATTGAATCTCTTACCACGCAAAAATCTACTCTGATTCTTATTTTAAACCAAAACATGTGTGTCATTTCTAAGAGATTGCAGGGTTATTTCTCGTTTCAAACAATTCCAATATCCTTTTTAAACATAATCATTGAATCCCATTTTTTAAATATTCCAATTCTTTTTTTTTTGTAAACCATTTTTAATTTGGGGGCTAAAGACAAAATAAAAAATTGAATAAAATCCACCAAACCATCTCATTTTTATCCCTTAGGGTGGACAGACAAACAGATAGGCAGGCAGACAGAATTGTAAAATCCACTTTTTTGGGTTTGGAATTACATAAAACATTGATTCAACATAATCTCGGAGCCGAAAAGGTTCATGATCATTTCCTCACAATACTGTTTTTATTTTTAATAAAGTAAAAAGCCACTGCGTTTGACTATAGTTCAGAATTAGGGAAGAGTAAGGAAGATTTTTTCTGGAAATTTATCCGCATCTACGTGGAAGAAGAGTGGAAAACCATTTAGGAAAAAACACCCTCATACACCCAACTGATATTTGAACCCCAACCTCCCCAGCACCAGAAAACCAGACGAAAAGCGCTTGACACGTGTCCACAAATGCTTATTTACATGAATGGGTTCGCATCTCTCTTCAAAAAAATTAATATAAATCCATTCTAGTGCACTTAAATAGGACACAGGACTATAATTTGGATGAACATTGAAGGAAAAAATCGATATCCCTATTTAATAAAGTAACATAGATGAAAAAATAACATTGTCTGAAAACATCGGTGTTAATTGTTAATGAACCAAAAAATCGATAGTATTTTACAAACCAACTGAAACCGTAAATCCAGTGTATTTGTAATGAATGAATATGAAACTCATATCAATTCAAAAAGTTGTCTTAAAAACTAATAATACAAAAATTACTATTTTTAAAACAAACACATACACATATCGCTGTCACGGACATCGCTACAAAACATTTGCTGTTTGAAAACCATCTATGAGGAAAACATTGAACCTTCAACATCTATGTTAAATGTATATCCCCGCTGGACTGGACCATAACCACGTCCCTTTTACGGTCAGGTAAGAACCCACCAGTCGATCTCGCTGTAACTGAGCCAACTCTTTAGGCTACACTAGTTAATGTAGTAATACAACTATTGATCGAAGGTGCCTACAAAAAGCATAACTGCAACATTTAAACTATTAGCAACCAGAGTGGTTTGAACATTGAGAGTTGGAACTCAAGAAGCTTATCTGAACTTGAGATAACACTATTTCTGTATTTTCTTCCTTTACTTGGGGACATAATGATTCATAAATACCTGGCTGGCTACCTTCCTCACCTCACTCGGTCAAAAGGGGAGATTTAGGGAATGATTGACACTCAAGGACCCCCACCTAAATATCTTTTACTCCTTCCCTAGTAGTTTCAGAATTTAGGCTCCACCCCCTGAGATGATATATTTTTATTCATAGTCTTCAACTTTGAGTTCATCTTGTCATGAAATGAGGTCTTAAGATTTCTTGAAGGGTACGTAAAAAAATGTTTTAAATAAATATTTTTATTCAATAAACATTGATCGTCAGAACCAGATTTAGAACTAGCAACAAGAGACTTGGACGGAAGGACATTCAATCTGTGAGCGCCATTTTTTCTCTCTCTCTCTCTCTTTCTCTTATAGACGTAGTTAATAGAATATGTATAGCTTGCATTATGGGCCAACAACTTTGGAGGACCTGCTTTGGCTTAAGGTGTCACTCTTGCAATAGACTAGACTGCCGATTACGGGGAGATTGGCGTTCGATCCTGGTGTGGGTGTACAGAGGGTGGTTTTTTCTAAATTGTTTCCCACTATCTCTCTACGCAAATCCAGATACAATTCCTCTAGGTTCAACCTTCTTCATATCCATTATAGTAATTATTACTTAGGCGTATAACCCAAACAGTTAGGAAGACGCCCCGCTTAAATTTAAAAAAAAACTTTGGGGTACAAAAATTTAGGAACAATAATATTTGGTAGTACGTGTTACGTGAACAAAAAAGGGCAAATACCACTGGCCTAAGGATCACGGAGAGATCGGGGTTCAAATCCTGACCAAATGAACTAAGGGTGAGTTTCCCACTCTCTCTCGCTCTCTTTTCACGCAAATCCTTTTACACTTTCTCTAAATTCAACTTTCCCGGTCACTAACACTTTAGTGTAATTAGTATATATGCGTATAACCCGAATGGGTTGTAAAACGCGGTGTTAAAGAAAAAGTAAGAAATAAGTATACCACATTAGCAAGTTTATAACATGATTTACGGTCATTGACTCCCGCAACTTTGTTCCAATAATGTTACCAATCGCTGTCAGAATTTTGCAATATATATTTGTTTTCCTTGTTGGATCAATTTCTCTTTCTAGTTTATATGCGGTAATCTAATCTAATCTAATTAATCCATTCAATTACACTGTTTTATTTCCTGTAGCGTCAACATTTAAAGAAATGACCTTGGCTTGATGTTGGATATTATGACGTAATTGACATGGCTGGCTACTTATTGCTAACGAGCATCACCCAGATATTAGGGATCTTATATGATGAGAGAATGGACAACCCGAAACAGTTGACTGTGGTGTCACGGTTTTCAGACTTAGATTAAGTTGGGATGAAAGCAGGTTTTATAGCCCTTTTTTTGTCAAACTAAATAAATCATGGGTTTAGTACTTACGTTTCATTTATTTTTTTACAAATATTAACTTAAACAGTTCTTGAGTATCTGACATTGGCATAATGCCATTTGATGAAAATCCTTTTAAGTAACCCGCTTCGGTGGCTGCGTGGTCTAACGCACTACTCTCGCAATAAACTAGACTGCCGACGACAGGGCAATCAAGGTTTGAATCTTGGTCGGGTGTACTGAGGTTGATTTTTCCAAAAATGTTATAAATAATTCAAAAACACTTGAACAAACTTTCAAAAGTCCAAGCAATTGAAGATCTGAAAATAAAAACCGGGTAAAGACCCAAAACTAAATTTGCAAAATGCACAAAAGATACTTTTTGATAAAACAACACCATGATATTAAAAAAACATTGTGGGTTATTTCAATAACTTAAATATACAAACACTTCTAGATCTTAGAAAAATTATCGAAAAACAGCTATATATATACATTTTAGTTCTCAATGGTCTTAGCTTCCAGATGTTGATCTTTACCTATTTTTAATTCTCAGATCTTCAATGATTTATTTTGCCTGAAAGTAAAATATATATCACCGTGAAAATCATCTGACCACGTGCTATCCAAGATGGAAATTGCACGGTATTGGTATGAATAAAAATGAAAGATTAATTTTTAAACAGTTAATATTGAAATCCGGTTATTGGCTCTATTTTCGGAGGCATACACGTGAAATACTCGCTATAATAACCATGCTTCGTGCCCAAGCGAAAAAACAGCAAATTGAATTTTCTTTATCGTTTAAATCAAAGGGTTTGTAGTAAAATTCAGCGACCGTCTAGATGCTTTGGGATTTTTGTGCATATCTATATCTAAAGACTATTTAAAAAAAGACCTCAGCCTATTTTTAATTACATCATCAACCCTGTCTTAATAGCTCTCATACAAACATTGTTTATTGTAAATAATAATAATAATAATTATAATAATTACATTTATGGCGTGTCTTAGGTACATCACTCTTCAGCTCAGTTTGTGGAAATATTAGCCTGTTCCAATGTACCGTTGCCCAGGGAAAGTCCGAATGTACTTATCATACATCTTTTCCGTGGAGGCTCTTTCCATGTCCCGATGAGATGAGGTGATGGTGATAGTGAGTATGAGGGTGTGGAGCCATTGGAAACACCTAAACCTAACTTCAGCCTAATTTACCAAACCCTGGTGACCTTGGGAATTATTCTTATGTTAAGAAAAATCCCTTCGGACCAACCCGGGAATCGAGCCCCGGACCTTTAAGGTCAGCAGCCAGGGGCTCTGACCACTATTCCCCTAGACCAGTTTACAGAAAATTATTTGCACAGTCTAAATTTCATAAGAAAGGACTTTTAGATAGTAAGAATATATATATTTTTAGGTCAACATTGATAACATTTAAATATATTATTTTTATTTAATAGGAATTGATTATATTTACACATCTGAAGNCACATGACTTGACGTATGAATACGTGGAAGTAGATCTGGTTAATTTGTTAGTTGTCAGACAAGGCTCTTCCTTTGAAAATGGAACTGTATGTAGATTCCTATACCAATGGGAATAATGGAGATTAGGAAGTGACATGGAAAGTGGATGTATAAACGTGCTGAGCACTAGTGTCACACCTGACAACAATAAACACGTTTACAAACACGCACCTTGATCCTAATGTTTTCTTACTTTAAAAATTACAGTTTAGAAGACATTGAAATGCTCCAATAAAATCCATTGACATAGACCGAATCTTCTCCAGGTAAAAAAACCTCGGTCGACAATCACTGATCACTCACACCTGAGAATCTGAAGCAGAGTGGCACAGTGGAAGCGTGCTGGGCCCATAACCCAGAGGTCCGTGGATCGAAGCCACGCTCTGCTACCAAGTTTTATATATTAAGGGACTGACTCCCTCCCTTCCTTCCCTTCTACATCTGCGCTCTGGTTCAGGAACGAAGGTCATCTTCTGACTGGTGCCGTACGTGGAAAAGAGATTGCTGGATGCTTCGCCTCAACATGTATCAACGAAGTGGATCCTACCACCCTCACCAAAGTTGTAAGATACCAATGAGATGTTTCTTCGCCACCATCTGGTTTCACTGCTGACTGTTGCTGGAGGATCAACAGAACGACATCTTACTCATAAGCCCCACTTTAATGAAATGAAAGAGCTGCTTCTCTATGTTCTCCACGCATTCTTCCGGCGCTAGTGGTCATTCGGCGCAATTCTGCAACTTACCTACCCCCTTTTTGTCCGGGTGAAGACTCTCCTCGAAGATGTCAGTTCTGTTTGTATATAGTCGTCATTCCTCGCTTCACATTTTGTATTCTATTGCATCAATTCGATGGAGGAACTTCTTGGACGTCATCCTACATACATTGACGGATATAGCAACTGGTGATCACGATGTGTGAGATGTTGGTCTCACCTCCACGTCTAAGACGTAGCCACATCAGTCACTATGAGTATTTGTATTAGGAAATAACGTTAGTCTTAGTACTCTTATACTCTGTCCATAGGACATAATTTTTGTGTCAGAGATTCTGACTCGTTTTTCTATGCCCGTAAGGCATAGTATTCTATGTTAGTCTTAATGCTCTTTTTATATGTTCATAAGACATAGTATATTGTTTTTCAGAGTTTCCGACTTGTTTTTATATGCTCATAGGGCTTAGCTTTGAATGTTAGAGTTCTTACTCTTTTTGGATGTCCATATAACATAGTATTGAATGTCGGAGCTTCTAACTTGTTTTTCTAAGCCCATATGGCGTAGTATAGAATGATAGGCTTAAGGCTCAAATTATTTAGGTCCTTAGGACATGATTTAGTATGACAGTTTTTCTGACTTCTTCTTCTACGTCCATAAGATAGTGTATACTAGAAAAAAAAGTCATGACCCCCTAAACTGTATGGCCATGATTAAGATCACTTTATGGTGGAAAACAAGCTATCTAACGCTTTGTTCAATGACCTAATTAGGTATGTGACTGATACCAGTCCCTATTGTTTCTCTTTAATGTACCTATTTACGGCGTGCAACCTGTGGGAGGTCTACTACTTCATAGTAGTGGCCCGCGAGAATAGTGCATAGTCTCCGGCCCCCTCCAGGCGCCGTTTGTATTTGTTATTACATTTATTGTTTGCACTTGTCACAGTATGTTCTAGATAGGGTGAGAGTATAAATATACTATTGAATGTCCAGGCAGTACTAATTAGGAATATACTGGTGATAGTATCTTAACAGCCTAGATTCCTGTTAACTTGCCATTTACAATATGTAAAATGATAGTTCCTCTTCAAGGACATTAATCTTTGTGTTTAATAATTCTCCATGGAGTTAACTCATGTTAGCTAGCTCATTTAACTACCATCGTAGTAACTCTTTAAAATTAGGACTAACTAGAATTTGATATCATTAACTATTATCAACTATAATTCAGGTATATACCTTTCTAGGTCTAAGTCTAATAGTCGATAGGCTGGATAGTTATTATGTATTGGAGCCTAACTTCAAATTAATATTGGCTTCCTATTTTATTGCCGCTGTGTTGAGACATACGCTCCTTTGTAGTATAATGTGCGTTAGTTCGACTTAGAAGAGTTACTAGACTCAACAATAAACTCAACCTCACTTCTGTTGATTCCTAGTTACCTAGGTGTTTACTGAAATTCTTCCCTGTTGAGATGCATACGTCTACGGTCACTGATCTAACTTATCTTATTTTACAAAGGACTGTTTAATCTAAGATCTTTCTAAGCCATATGTGATAATATTAACTTTTTTAAATTTAAATAAAATGATTTGTTAATCTTGTATATTTCTTTTATGTTTCGTCCTTCCCAAACCTTCATTTAATTATTTTGTAAACAAATTCGTCACTTCTTCTATTAGATAGGAGATACGATGATTCAGATGACCTTCGTTGTGCATTGCTATGCAGAATAGAATAAATCTAAGATGTAATTCTGTTTTTCTCTCGCTCTCTCTCTTTCATGCACACAAATGTTCTCCCTATTTTATTATCTTTAATAGGTATATTGGACATATAATTTATTATTTATTTTTTTCCTTTTCAATGGTTTCTAAGTGCATCTTCTTTGTTTAAAAGGGTATTTATTTTTGAGAACATTAATAAAAAAAAATTTAATGCAATTTTTTGGCTTTTTAAAGGATTCAGCTTCAGGACCCTGCTTATAATGTATGTACCCTAGGTTCAACCTGGGAGGTAATAAGCTTACGTTGCTTATTTCCGCCATGGCATAGTTTATGAGATAGGGCCATAGTGTAATCCGTCAAGGTAAGCTTCCTACCTTACAGGAAGGGTACATAGACTTACTGATCTAAAAGTTTTTTTTTATAATATATTACTCTTATATATTGTATAAATGAATATAATTAAAAATATATTTATATCTGGCTCATCAAAACATACGATTTTGCTTTTATGAATAATAAATACGAAGCCTGTATCTTCTTTACTCCAGCTGGGATTGTTGAATCTTAGTAAAAAAAACTTGAACCAAACACATAACTGTTTCGACAATTTTTTACTGATGAATGAAAATCTGGTTTAAATATTTTTAAGGTGTCATTAAATAATATATATCACATATAAAAATATATCATATATGTATATATCTACGAAATAGGACCATCTTCTTTATTTCCCTCGAAGGAAGTTGTGCTACGGGTTTTTATCACTCAGGAAATATCCGATGACCTCGGCTTGATTTGAACCCACGAACGTCGAGTTCCAAAGAGAGCACTTTATCCAAATATATAAATATTAAATTAAATTAACTAAAAATAAATTTATGTTGAAATACTCTAGGCCTAGCTTTAATGCCAGTTTACAAATTAATGGAACCACACATGAAAACCAAGAGAATTAAAATGAAGTATTATATTATAATGAAGTTATTCTGACTGTGAAACAAACCTTCACTGATGTGACCTTGTGAATATTAATTTTTTACTGTGAACCTAAAAAACTGATTAAAAAGAGATGGAATCAAAGCAAAAAAGCACTCATTGAGACCTTAGGATTGTTAAAAATACAACCTCAAACCGCATGTCGACAAAAAAACAACTATACATCGATAGCCTAACTTTGAGGGTGGAGTTAGTGAAAGTGAATAAAAAATAAAGGTAGAGTTTTAATCATAGGGGCGGTCAGCCATGGGAAGGAACCGGGTCCAAGTTATACAAAAGGTACTATGTGGTCGGTCTTTCGTTATTGGTTTGAGGTTTTCGGTCTGAGCTCAGAAATAGGCCACGTAAATTTGACTAGAGCAGGGGTTTCCAAAACATGTGTGTGCTTTGATATTAATTGAATATGATCATTGTATAACTTACATTTTGAAATGTGTCTACAATATTTTAAAGAAAGAAAAACAAAAATTCTGTAGTCAAATTCGTGATTGGTCAAGGATTGTATTAAATTTAATGACAACTTTTTATTTTCATTTAAAAAGTTTTGTCATCTAATGGTGCCCATGACAGATATTCAACGACTGTTGATGTCACCAATTGAGGAAAATTAAATTATGTTTCTAATGGAGCAATCTTTAATTTATTTCGGCAAAAAAATTGTTACTATAAAAATTACAAAAAAACTGAAATTTTCTCGTCTCTCTAACTTAAGTAGATAATGAAGCTTGAACCACACGTCATATTATGGTATGGTTTTCTGTAGCTTTCATTATAAAACAGTGGAATTGAGATCAGTAAAACAATTTTTCCATATTTAGAAAAAAGAAAATTAAAATAATTATTTTAAAATGAAAGAAAACAAACTATATATCCAATCTAAATTTGGTAGTTGTCAAGTGAAGAATATTCAAAACTGCAACTTCAATTCCATTTCTGGTTTGAGCATGAACGTATATTTAATATTTCTGTTCAGTGGCGGCGGAACATTATTTGTGTAGTAAGAAGGTAAATTAGTGGAAAAAAAAGGGCTTTTTAGGAATTTGGGAACTCTATTCAAGAATTGTATTTCAAAGTGAATACCCATAAAAGCTATTTTGCTTGATCCCCATCTGGATTTTTCTTTTTAATTATACTCCACTTTCTCTGGAGTGGTTTTCTACCAGAAATTTTTTGGAATTAGAATTCTCCTAAAAGCCTTTTAGAATGGTCTTATTCTAGATTTTTTTTAAAAATGGGACGCCTCTATAAACTATTTGGAATTTTATGCAAGAACATTTATCAGCTTCATATTTGAAATTATCGGAGGGAAGTGAAATAAATCTAAAGGCAGCCTTTTTCCCCCCAGGGGGTGATTAAGGAGGGGGGCAATGCCTCTTCCTTCCCCCCGTCTACGACACCATTGTCCCGAATAGTCATTTTATTTTTATTTATTTGAAGTACTTAACATGCACTTTCTGAACCCACTGAGTATAATTATCAATACACGAGCATTTTCATGAGCGAGTGGAAAAGGACCTACCAATTTTGCCGAAAAAGGTATGTTAACATACCTTACAGGGTTCTTTTACATACCACAATCAACATGGGACCAAAGGCTTCACTTCTCCTCCGAAGTAAGCTGTACCACGGCTTTTTAATCGTTCAAGAAAAATTCGTCGAACTCGGCTTTGTTTTAACCCATGGACATCGGGTCCTGAATTGAGCACTTTACCCCAATATCATAGAGGTCAACCCCGGAGAATAAAACTTTAGATATACTGTTAACGCTCCAGATCAAATTTTAAGCCCTAGTAAGCGTCGTTCCATAGTTGAAACCTAGTTGTAGAAATGATGGACAACCCTTCTCTTCCCTAAGTGTCGAAGATGTTCGTGAGTATTATTAGAACGAACTCCCCACCCATCAACTCTTATCTCATTTTCCTAGTTAATTAGGGTACAGCTCATTCTTTTCTCCCCTTCCCTCCGACCTTACTATGCATATCTTGAGGAATGTCTCAAGTTTTTTGTGTCGGTCTAGTACGGAAGGTCAGTAGAGGACTGACCAAAAAAATAAGGATCGGAATGAAAGAAGTAGTAAGGGCCAATGTCCTCGGCGGGACATGAGAAAATTTCCTATGCGTACGTGATAAACAAACCACTCTTTTATTTTTAAAAAAAGGGGGGAGTAGGGATAAGTGAAGGTCTCATTTCGAAAGATGATGTGTCTGTGTTTTGATAAGTGCGACGGTCCTAACCATTAATTTCCTCCCTCCTAAAGTCTTTTAATTCCTGGAATCTTAATTGTCCCACTGACACTTTATGATATGTGGCGCAGGAAATTGTTGTTCCAAGGAATGTGAAAATCTCGATAAGAATGGTCGTTATGAAAAATTCCAATAATTTTAAGTTACCACTTATAAAAAACTACATTCTTTCTCTTTACCTCCGTACACATGGGCGATGTTCTTGTACTGAATTCAGTACAAGTCATTTATTAACGTGTGAATGACAAACTATCAATAGTGACTATTAGCAACCTGCATAGGTGATGGAATTCGCCTGAAGCTTTGCTCTCGCTTTAGGGTGGATTGTCGGTTGACGAGGATATCGAGGTTCGAATGTTGGTAAGATGTACTGAGAGTATATATCCTAAATAAATTACCACTCTCTCTCCCTAAAAATTCGAGTACATTTCATCAAAATGTCTACCTTGCTCTCATCATTTTGAAGAAACTATGTTCATCGTGATAGCTCCGATAGTTATTTTCTCCAATAAATCAATTATGGAAACATCATACGTTTATATGTGTATATATATATAAATTATGGAAACATCGTACTTATATATATATATATATATATACACACACACACGCAGATGCGCATTGCTTTTAAGTACTGTTTAGATCCATTTTATATTAATAAAGACTTTATGTATCATAATTATTCTACTGATTTTTATAGTCGTAAACCAAAGTTTTTCTAGTTCATTTTTACTTTATGCTGTAGATAAAGTTTCGTAATCATGATATTCGTTGACCTCGATACTATTATGGATCTTGACGTTTTGTTGGTATCAGAACTAAAAAAATAAAAGTGGCTTTTATATATACTTTCTGTCTCCTTGTCTGCGTGAATGTACAAATAAACGTGATATTTATGTGTTATGTGGTCATTTACTCCAGGCCGAGTCATGATTTGGTTTCAAGCCATAAAATTAAGGGTAAATTAATTAAGACTCTTACTTGAAAACTCTCAATTTTTCTCAAATGATTCTAATGATTTTACTCAAAATGAATATTAATGCCCTATATATGTCCCATTACATATCTTATATATAATTTGATACCCCCATTTCCAACAGTGATCGAATTTACAAGAAACCGGCTGAACCGATTTTTACAAACGAGCACTCATTTTAAAGGTTAAGGGTTCAGGGTGCCTGCAAAAATAGTTTCCTCCAACAAATTTCCTAGCATAATTTCATATTATATACTGCGTGTATATTAGTTACAGTATCTGTATATTAGTTATTTGCTTACATCATCCTGGTAATCCTGATTTTACGATTGTATTTGAGTAAACAAAATATTTATCTTTGTTTGAAAATAAAAACTCAATTCTTAATCATGTAGTATGATGCAACAATAATTAGATATAGAGCTGGGAGAAGTGTCGTTTAAAAGATACCACAGTGGTGTGAAGAGGAAAAAAATATAGGCTTGCTTGAAATGAGGCACAGAAAGATCACATAGCTTTCCACAGAAAGAGTTTTTTGAACACATTTGAGCATGGATCCACCACTCTACATTGTGTTTACCTAAGTTTTGGGTATCATCATTTATACATCTCTATGTCGCATCCATTTTGCACTAGGAAGAACTAAAAGAGAGTTTCTGTTCTAGCCGCGCGTTCAAGTCTCAATTGGACCTTACAATAAAACAAGTGTTAATCACGAAGTAATCAATTTCACCTTTAGATTGATGTTTCAACTGATGAACTTCAGTTTCACAACAAATATAAGAGGGATTTAAAAAAAACTGGAAACTCACGTTAGTATGATGTTCTACCGCTCATATACCCGCCTGATCTAAGGCGTCACTATCATGTTAGACTGTACTGACGATTACGGGGAGATCAGTGTTCGAATATTGGTCTGATGTATTGATTTAAAAATATATATTTCCTCACTCTAATACTATGAAAACGGGGGGGCATTTTCTCTAAATTATACCTTTCTAATCGCTAGCAAATTAATATAAATATGCGGATGAACCCTTATAAATATAATATATTATAATGAATGAACTTAAGCTCTGTTCTAAATTGTAGGCCTAATGTACATCAACAAGATAATGATATTATAATTTACGTAATAATTCGAGGGAAAAAATTACTTAAGAAAACTATGACTCTCAATCTATACCACTTTGTACTAAAATTTTAGTTTTCTTCAGCTAGTAACGGTGGTACGGCGTCTTTGGCCTCAAGCGTCGTTAGCAGGGGTGACAGGGGGTGCATCCCATACACCCCCTCCCCCATTATTTGATAAGATATAGCACTCTTAGTCTTGTAAGAGAAACATGGAATTGTTTTATACAAAAAATTTAAAATCTAGATTTGGAACAATGTATAAGTGAATAAGGTAACTTTATTTTTGTATGACCTGTAGAATTAATTCTGTTAGCATTTATTAATTTGTGTTCTTGATAATTTTTTAAAATATAAATCGGTCATGGATTTGTTTTCCGATATCCTAATAAAAAAAGACAAGCAATCCCCGTGCCCCTGTCAGTCACCCGCTTCTCCCACCCCTTGCGGTTGCTCTGTCATATAGATCTAGAACATGACCCCCACCCCACACCTACTAAAGGATCATTCCTAATTTTGAAGGATGCACTTCAAACCGTGAACCAAACATCGGCTAACCACGACATCGTCTTCTTCCCCTCCCTGATTATCTGCGTGTCCTTTGTTCCACCGATAAATGGAGCATACGTGGGTCTGCAGTGTCCGCTTTTGACAGGAAATAGCCCGGTGACGTACGCCGTCTACTCATCTTTGGCAGTTAACCTAGTTGGGTGTTTTTTTAAAAAGGAAGGTGGTGGACAGGTGGCGGTAAATAATCTCAGGAGGGAATCGTAGAGGTCGACAGCTGCGCGAATGTGTCGGCTGAGGGGGTCCCGTCTTTCTATACAGAGTGGACCAACCTTGGACACCTTATCCCTCCCCCTTGTTTCTTGCTGATATTTCTTAAGTTATGTTCTCTAATACCAATATCAGGAACTTCTAAACAATATTTGTACTGTGCATCTTACTAACCGTTCGAGTTATCCACATATTTACACTAATGAGGCAGGGAGCAGGAAGGTAAAATTTAGAGAAAATGTACCCCAAATTTGTATGAAGGTGGGAAATTAAATAGGGAGGGTTAGAAACCAAATAGATAAAACGCACCCTTAGAACACCCAACAGGGATTTGAACCTCCTATCTCCCCATCATTGGTTGTTCCAAACTATTTCGAGAGTGCTTCCTTAGACCAGAGATCAG
This sequence comes from Timema douglasi, assembly GCA_901482245.1. Taxonomy (NCBI): domain Eukaryota; kingdom Metazoa; phylum Arthropoda; class Insecta; order Phasmatodea; family Timematidae; genus Timema; species Timema douglasi. The sequence goes on from CABEEJ010000326.1 coordinate 139,315, forward strand.
CAACCCTTTTATATCCCGATGGAGACCTGGCGGTCTAGGGGTAAGGTGTCAGACTTCTGTGCTGGCGGCCGGGGTTCAATCCTCGGTCCTGGCACAGATTTATCTGATTACCAAACCCTTCCTTCACCTCTGACAAGACATCTTGTGAATGTGGGGAATGCCAGGCCTCCACCGTGGTTCGGATTCCACGTTAAACTGTAGGTCCTCCATTTCATCTCACAATCACCCTACCATTACACATTAGCGTAAGTGCGTATAGCCCGAACGGGTAGTAAGACGCGGTGCTAATAATAATATATCCCGATCGACTTATAAACTCACCAAAGGTCCTGGGATCACTAATCGTTTTCCCACTCTACTTTGTAGGCCTTGATCGACTTATAAATTTAACAAAATCCTCATATCACTCATAGTTTCTCCCAATGGCGTAGAAAGTTCATTTTTATTTAGGGTTTGACTATAAAATTTTACCGTACCTTTAATCAATAAATGTTTATATACGAATACATGAAATCCCCACCCCTCCCCTAAAAGTGCCTCTTTCTACACCCTTGGTTTCTCCACTATACTTATTTTTTCAGTTTATACTTCTTATATTCCTTATATCCAATTTTTCCTCAAATGCTTGTGTCCTCATCTCTATAGAAAAAATACAATAAATACAATTTATATTTTTATATTAAGCTATTTAAATTTCTTAAAACATTACTGATTATATCCGATTAGGATTATTTTGGTTTCACTCAAATACTATTTAAAAGTACTCGGTATATTTGGGAGTTTAAAAGACTCAAAATATCGACTTCAAATTACAACGTAGTTTCCTTACACGATCGACTTAAAATGTTCGTGAGATCGACCATTTGACAACCTCTGCCCTAGACAAATCGATCAGCGAAGCGTGTCATCAAAAGGTTCACTTACTTGTTAAGAACCAATGCAAATTATTAATAAAGATTAGACTCTAATAAAAGGCGTAAAATGTTATATAAAACCAACAACAGACAAATCCGTAGTCCAATTTATGTCCGTCGTGGAAACACAGATTATCACAAGCATCCATTAAAAAAAGACGCCGCAACACGGAAAAAAGGGTTGATCGTAAAAACACTTGGAGAGTTTCCAACCCTCCCACCTTTCCCTCCTCGAACTCACTCGCTTTGTCTTTTTTTTTTATGAGGGCGAGATATTCAAAACATACCACAGCGTACCTGACCTGACCCAGCCCCCTCCCCCCTTTTACCACCTGCATATTTAGGGATGCAGGCCGCGGAGAGGAGTTCTTTGAACCGGTGAGGGTTGGCTGGACGGACTTGGTGGCTGCTGCAGAGGCACTCAGTGTCTTCAACAAACACAGTCCGATTTACAAAATAATTTTCATAGAGAGAGTCTCTTAGAAAATATAAGCAAGTCACTTACAGTCAACAAGAATACCATTTTAATATACTACTAGTGTTATTTTAAATTAATTTATAAGATCTATTAAAAGTGACAGCTTCAGATCACATGAATTGACGTATGAATACGTGAAATTATATCTAGTGAATTTTATAGCTGTCAGATAAGGTTCTTCTCCCTATAAAAATTGGATTGTAGTAGGAAGAAATCTTTCTGACAGTTATAAAAGTTACAAAAACAATTTTTTTATTGTTGGGCATAGTGTCATATTTGTAGTGGTCACTTTTTATTGATATTATCAACATGTATATAATAATAATAATAATAACAATATATTAAAATGTTACCAAATTGTCGTTGGGTTGTATTATTTTATAATCACAAATCTCGTTACAATGTGCACACATATTTATAGGCATAAGTCTAATACTCTAAGGTGCGGCCGAAGGGAGCGCAAGTACGAGTAATTTAACAGTCTTAAAGCATGTGATGTTATTTTTGATTAAGTATTTACTTAAAATATAAATTTAATAGTCAGTTGACTCAAACTTTTAACTATGTAATAACTTTGACAACTTCAATATTTATTTGTTTGAAATTTCAATCACAACTCCTAAAGCTTCAAATATTAATTATATATTTGTTTACAATTGAAATATTAATTTATATATATAGACTACTTACCTTTATTTCATTGTAATAAATTTTCTTTCTTTATTTTAATTCATGAAATGACAGCCCGCCATGTTTATTATTATTTTGGTAGGTGATTTTAACGCTATCTGCTTTAAAGAGTGGTGGATTTCGGAACTATTTCAATCTTGTTTTATTTTGTTTCTGGGTTTTTATGCGCGAAGTTTAAATCATTTCTTTCTCTCAGGCCAGAGATTCTTTTTTTATATAAAAAAACAACAAAATAACATGTTTGGGTGATTGTGGTGGGATTTGTTTTTTTTTGGTGGAAGGAGGACTGGAAAAAAAATTTAGTTATTGATTCAATTTGGGCCGGTTTTCAAAAGTGAATATTGAGAAAGAAGAATACAGAATTACTACTAGTACATGAAATAGTCAGTCTACATATTAGGGTGAGATCAAGCTCATCATTATATCCATCGTGTTACTAGGAATTTAAAATACCCTTTATTTGCCTTAGTCATTATGATTCAATGTGAATTTTTTATTATTGTTATTATTTCCAAGTATTGCTTCACAATACTTTTATTAGTATTATAATTTAGGAGGCATGCCTTATTAGGTAGGATTGGAATTTGGACTCAGAAAGAAACAACAATAAAAATAACAACACAAAATTATCAGTAATGGTTTTTTATTTTATTATAATTCAAGATTAGTTACATTGTACAATCCGGTAATGTTCCTGAGCACACCCAGTGGTCCCGAGTGTAAAGGGGCATCGTTGCCACTGCCGGTTAGTTGAGCTGGAGTTATATATATTTTTTGTTATATTTATTCCTTTCTCCTAGACATTGGGAGTGGCGCCCAACGTGCTCAATTAGTTATTTTTTTCCTTATTTAAATTGATTGTGTTCTACTTTTACTATTTTTATTACAAGCATTACATTTTTTTGGCCAAAGTAAATCAAATATTTTTCCAGTAGCAACATAGAGTTTAGTTTTCTGATCATGCTAATATCAACAGATCTTGAATATCTGTTACGGATGTCCTGGAATTTTGTCAAAACATTTTATCTTTATTCAAAAGGTTTTGACCAAATTCCAGGACACCCTTGACATATATTCAAGATCTGTTAATATTAGCATGATCAGAAAACTAAACTCTATGTTGCTATTGGAAAAATATTTGATTTACTTTGGCCAAAAAAATGTAGCGCTATAACAACTGTAAAAATACTCGTGCTCCCTTCTGCCGCATTTTAAGGTAGGAATACAAGTTAAGGCAGATTTTTATAACAACAAAAAATTTGGCCAAAGTAAATAAAATATTTATATAGAAGAAGTTTAATTTTCTACACATAGTAAACTCAATAGATTTTGAATATTCCTCAAGACCGGGGCCAGGATTTTGAGGACATGTAATTTTGTTTTTTCGCCACACACAATGCTCATAAGTACATGCTACTCATGTTGTAGAAATGTATATTTCATGGGTCTTTTTTTTTCTATAATTTTGGAATGTAAGGTTACGTTTTCTTGTTTTGCGTCATTTTTGTGTCATTTATGGCATTCATGTTGAATAAGTATATTTTTAAATAATATCAATATTTTATAAATGCATGAATAGTCAAACGTAATTTTTTTTAACTAAACAGTTGTTGAAACGAGAATATATAATGTAACTTTGTTAACTTTGTTAATGTTAACTTTTTATCCACTTTTCTTGTTTGGTTGTAAAACACACATTCCTGGTGAGACACTGAAACTAATTTGGAGAGGATTGTGTTGGAAGGGGACAGCTAGTACTTCTGAAGTATACTTTTGTAAAACATATTAAAGCTATATTTATCAGAATGCAAGAGTTAAGTCGTTAAAGGTTTTTAATTGCATTTGATATTTGTAAAATACGTGTTTGATTTAGTCGCGTGCATTTATTAGGAGTTTATGTTCAAAGTTTTTAGGCAGGTAATAAGAAACTTGAATTAATTATTTAGAATTTACATATCATTTTATGGGTATTTTTTAAAATAATTTTTAGGTCATTAAAATTCGGGACCCGGTCATGATATTTGATCAAAACATTCTAAATAAAAACAAAATTACTGTTCAAATGCAACTATACCTATCAATTATATATATTCAAGAACTATTAAGACTACAATGTGTATACAAATAAACCTAAATGAATCTATTGGAGAAAATGCTATTTATTTTAGCCAAAATAAAAATTACAAAAATACTGACTTTAACTTGAGCTCTCTCATTTGCCTTAATTAAACAAATTACACTCTTGTATGTCAAGAATATGTAAGATGTGACTCGCCTTTATATTCCTGCGTAGTTCGAGACCATTGACATTGGCACTAATATGGAATCAGTCCAAGAACGTAAACTTGAATTGATCCTGCTAACCTTTATACACTGACAAAAGGTTACTTGCCTGGATTTTTTTATTTATTTGCACGGGTAACTTCGCGAATTTCACCGGCTAGATCAACCGTTCTCTCAAGGCGAGAAGTAAAAGCACCGATGTCTATAATCATTTACAACGTGAAGTTATTCCTTTCGACAGATATTCTCACCAATTTTTATTATTTATCTTAAAAAAAAAAAAACGTTATACATCAATAATGTGACCAACATTTTTACATTTTTAAAAATATTTAAAGAATATAACAACAATCTTTTATAAAACGACCTTGACACCAATTTCTTGAATTTTAACAAACTATATTTTTTTTAAATAAAGTTATTTTATACCTAAGATTATTATATAAAAATTTACAAATTTTCAATAGCGAAACCGAAAACTATATCAAATTTAAGTTAATCAATAAAAAAGTAATTAAAAACTACAAGGTGCTTGATGTCATAAAGAAAGAAATCATTAAAATATCTGAAAATTAAGTTTTATTTGAGGGCGCAATAAAAATATGTTCTTAGTGTTTTTAAAAAGTAGTAATTTAAATTAGATAAGCTAATAACTATTTATAGATAAAGAAATATTATTAGATTAAATATTTTAATAATGGTAAGAATGTAATTTTAAATCAAGATTGATTCACAATAATATCAATTTTATGGTTTTATGACGTTTGGGGTGGCTTTGTTATTGCATCGGTTTTTATATTTAATTAAAAGCTTCTGAAAATTAAAAAAAAAAGAAGAAAAGAAGGGATAATATTTTTTTGCACGCATTGGTTTGTGTGTGTGGGGAGGGAGGGAGTGAGGGCGCAAGGGGGTGTACTTTATTTATACATGGGATATTCCTTGTATTTTTATATTCGGTATTTAGCCCCTTATTATTCTAATCTTGACCACCTCTGTGATATAGGGGTCAGAATTCCTAGCTAAAGATCCAGAGGTCCTGGGTTTGATCCTCGGCGATTTCAGAGTTTCTGTGAAGCAGTGGGTCTGGAACATGGTCAGCTCAACCTCATGAGGACAAATGAGGAACTACTTGAATTAAAAAGTAGCAACCCCAGTTTATAGAATTGAGATTAACGGTGGCCGGTTTCATTGTGCTGACCACATGGCACCCCATATTCGGATAAGTTGACACTATGTTCGCCAAAAGATGGCGGCCACTAAAGTTGGTATGGCTCGTTTTGCGGGCTAACGCCATGGATTCTTTTTATAACTATTCTTATTTTGTAAATCCTGCTTCGGCACTGTTTATTTTTTAAATTGTATTTATACTTTATAGAATTAAACTGGGGTTCAAATTATAAACCTCACCAAAAGCTCATGAAACTCTTGCGCCCGCCGTGGCTTTAGATTTACACAAAAATCACCAAACGTCTGGGCTTAAACTGGTTACTAAAAACCCCATGACTTGGACAAGAGAGAAAGTTGACTTGTGCAAGGACATCAAATTTTCGGTCTTTTTTAATACTTTAAAAATGTATAGCGATTTTTTAGTCTTCCAAAGATTTTTTTAATCTTAATATCAAATGGGCAGACAGGGGACAAATGAAGTCCTAAGAAGAGTGGTTGAGAAGAGAACCATGTTGGATGTGATTCTTCATTGCAAAGCAAACTGGATCGGACACATCCTTAGGAGGAACTTTCTACAGCACGACGTCATAGAAGGAAAGGTTGAAGGAAAGAGGAGCTTAGAAAGAAGGAGGATTCAAATATTGGACTTGAAGAAAAGAAGAAAATTCTGGGAGCTGAAGGAGGAGGCAGAAAACAGAGTTCATTGGCTGACTAAGTTCACTGACACAAGGAATGGACCTGTCGTAAGACAGAACACCTAATAATGTATTAAAACCAAAGTGTTGTTTACGTTCATTTAAGATAAAGACTAATAACAACCTAATCTAGGATATAAATATGAGGTTAATATTTGTGTAGAAGTGTACCCGCATTGACGTAAAGAATGAAAAAATAACACTGCAATAAAATGCATCGTCAGCACGCATGGTCTTAGATTTAAATACGTCCTTTAGAGTCAGAGTCCAATAAGCTATCACTCATTTAACTTAGGTAATTTCATTAGAAAAAATACCGCACATTAAAAAGAACACTTTTTAAATCGTATGATGAGATCTGTCTTTAAAATTAATTAAAAATGTATAATTAAAATGGATGTAAGGGAACATTAGCTAAGAGCAGTATTTTTACAATTTTCAAAACAAACTATTTTTTTTCAGCAAAATAAGTCAAATATTACTCCAGTAGAAAAATATATATTTTATTTTTTACACATGATGGAAAAAAAATCTAGAATTTTCAAAAAAAAAGTGCTTAGGAAGACATTTGGTCCAAAAAGGGATGAGGCTACTGGGGAGTTGAGGATATCACATAATTATGAGTTACATATCCTGTATTCTTCACAAGACATTGTCAGGATAATCAAGTCTCGTAGATTACGGTGGGCAGGATATGCAGCAAGAATGGGATAACTTAGAACCGTGTTCAAGGTATTGACTGGTAGACCCAATGGGAAGAGACCATTGGGAAGACATAGACACAGATGGGAGGATAACATTAGAGTCGACCTGAAGTATATAGTGTGTAATGAGGTGGACTGGATAGAACTGGCTCAAGATAGAGATGGGGTGTAATGGACTGGATAGAACTGGCCCAAGATACGGATCGGCGGTGTACTTTTGTAAGTGCGGTAATAAGTTTTCGAGTTCCTAATACCATAGAATAAGTAAAATACTAGCGTAAAGCCAACTTCAGTGGCCGCATGGCCTAAGGCGCTTCTCTCGCAATATATTAGACTGCCGAAGATGGGGAGATCGGGGTTATAACTCAAGCGGGTGTACTGAGGGTTGTTTTTAATTAAGGGTTTTCACTCTCCCTCCACGCAAATGCGGGTATGCTTCCTCTAAACTCAACCTTCCTCAGTCCTGACACGTTAGTGTAATTAGTACATAAGCGTATAACCCGAATTAGTATTAAGAAGCGGCGCTTAAAAAAGAAAGTGTAAACTGAAATGTAATATATTATTATAACGTTTCTGGTTGGTTTTATATACAGTTATCAAACAGAACTTTACATAACAAGTGTTGTAGAAATGTATAGTTTAAACTATTAATAACAAGAGTCTACCAATACGTGTTTTAACTTAATATTAACATTTAAAAAAACCCATTGTGTAAACATACAGCCAAGAATCTCCAAGTCGAAACTAATTCCAGAAATCAAAAATATGGTTGTGTATAAATTAATTATTAAATTGTTAAGTCAAAACTATTTTAATATTTTTGATTTAACTTACATTTTAACTATAACTGTATTTATCTAGTACCAATAAGTGCATTAGCCCTTTTAATTATCTTGTGATATGTTATTTAAAACAATCGTGATGGTAAATCAATATTTTTAGCTCTCCCATGGAATATTATAAATGTATTGTTTATAGAACATTATTCTATTGAGTCTCTTTGAGTTTTTTATATAAAATATGTTATTTAAAAAACAAACTATGAAAGCATTTTAGAAGCTTCTGTTTTCACTATAAAAAACACTATAAGATTCATCTTTCGTATAGGATTTTTATTCTTTTCATGCTTTCCACCAAAAAGTAAATTTAGTGTAAACTAGGTCAAATTCCTTGTAATTTTATAGCATCAAGTGTCGCTATATTGTACCCTCCTCAGTGAACACAGGGGCTCTTGCAAAGGACGTATTTGTCAGCTGTTCACACTTCATTGTACAAAGTACACAGCTGGTTATATGTGGGGCAAGTCTTTGACGTAATGGATTACATAAATTAAAGTACCATTTTTATAGAAACGTCTTTTTAACCCTTTTCACGGTGAACATTGATAACACTAATTTACTATACTATTAGTGTTATTTCATAGATATTGATAATATATATATATATATCAAAAGTCACAGCTGCAGATATCATGACTTGATGTATGAATATGTGAAAGTCTATCTTTTAATCTTTTCTAACGGTCAGATAAGGCCATTCATATGAAAATTGGACTATGCAAGAGAAATACTTGAGGAAAGCGCATAATACCTTACTCCCCGCTTGGGATATCCGCACTAAATTACAATTATGGTGTAGGGTTGAAGAAAGGAAAGTTTTAAGAAAATGTACCCACATTTGCGTAGAAGGAGTGTGGGAATCTATTTAGGAAAAAACCTCCTTCGGAATATGCAGCCGGAATCAGAACTACAATCTCCCTGTCACAAGCAGTCAAGACTTGACTATCTTGACGTTTAGTCTGTGTGCTCGCCGAATCGGCTGATCTGGAAACTGGTTAGAAACTTGGAGAGAGAAAGAAAGGCCTTAAAAACAGATCACTAGCCAAACTTTTCAGAGTTAAAACTTACTTCAGGACTTGGGCGCTCCCAAACTAGTAGGTGGAGATTTAGGGGACGCGAGAAAAAAAGCTAAGTATTTTTGCAGTTTTTATATCAACACTTTTTTTGGCTAAATAAATCTAATAAATCTCCAGTAGGAATATAAAGTTTAATTTTCTTCACATGGTGACCTCAAGAGTTGTTGAATATTTGTCAAGGGTATCTTGGAATTTAATGACAAATATTTTTCTTCGTTTTAAATGTTTGTCTTCTAATGCCACAATGCTCATGACAGATATTCAACAACTACTCTTGAGATCACCGTGTGAAGAAAATTAATACCTATATTTTTAATGAAGAAATATTTTATTTATTTGGGCCAAAAAAGTTTCGCTATAAAAACTGCAAAAACATTTGACTTTTTCACGTACCCTACTCTACCACCTTAAGGTGTTGGGCTAGCAATATACCTAAAACCTAGACCTACTGTATTTCTTGTGATGTGGACGTGGAGGTTCGAATTTTGACTGGGTGCAGTGAAGCTTCGTTTTACGATCCTTATTTATGCTAACGCGGAGGCCCTTTTCCTTGATATATTATGCCTGCATCCAATTTTAAAAAAAGTACACCGATGGCAAATTTAGTAGTTATCATCTAAACTTGTGAATCCTTAATAAACAAAACAACTTCTCCTTATCATGGACAATGAACAAACAATTTTAAAACCAACTCAGAACTATATATAATGAAAATATCCACGCATGTACCCACAATCCCCGGTTTGCAGAGCCTTTGTTGACAAGAGCCACCGAAGTAGGTAAAGGTGGGTCAGTTAATTCTAGGGAGAAATCAGCCATCTCCACCGCTAATAATATATCGGAGGGTAGTTTTCTCTCTTGTCTCCCCTTGGTGGGCTTCAAACGATTCGAGTGGGATGTGGGGAATAGGGGGTGAAATTGCTCAAGTACTTGATTCAGTCACTTTCTCCCTCAACCTCCGGGCCCATTCATACCTCCCCAGCACTTGATGTTGTTGGTGTTTGTGTGGGGTCATTGTTCCCTTTTAGAAAGTAATCCAGTTAGGGTTGGTTTGCTAGAGAGAGAAATCGACTGAGAGAGATCCTTAATTGACAGTACGCATCACTAAATTTACTCTAATGTATGTGCACGTGCCTTGTCACGTATACTGTAGCTGTAGCTGTTATCGTATGGTTAAGTTGGTGACGCTGAGGCCCTTTCACTCATTCAATATACATATATACTGTAAAAACCCATTAGACAAAGACCCAGTTGTCCAGAACTCAGTATATTCTGAGCGCCATTTTCGGAAAACGCGAGGAAAAAAACAACAAATTACATCAAATTAAATATGTACTTTATTGATAACAAAGTCTAAGTTAAAAGAAGAGAATTGTGAGAAACTAATGATAATAAATTCTAAGTATTTAAATTATTGAATTTAAGAAGATTTTTTTATAGATGAATGTAAATTTTATAAAACTCATTCAACTGTAATTTAAAATTTGTGAAAATACTCCTGTCTCCGCCTAGACTCTTCCGTATTCTCCAGAATAATCCGAATTCTTGCAAATCCTAACAAGTTTCGAGCTTAGTTCGGATTAACTATATATATAAAAATATATACACTTTGTATACACGTAGCTGAAGAAATAGTTAGAATTTGCAGACTTTTGATTAAATTACTAAATTAAAGTTGTATCCCACTGATTTTTTTTTTGCACCTTATCTTACTACTTATCCAGGATATCCACATTTAATTACGCTATTACAATATAGATGAATAGAATAACTGGACTTAAATTTGTATAGAGAAAGAAACCATTTAAGATTAAACACGTTCAGATACCCGGTCAAGATTCGAGTCCCGGACTGTTCAGCACCGTGATATCCAGTAGCGACGAGCCCTACGCTCAGCCCGCGTCACCACCGACATGAGTTTCACTGGTATTGGAGAGTGGAATAGTTGCCAACCAAATAGTTAAATGTAATTGCTTATTCATTTGTATTGTATGAAGACAGAGACGTAAAATTAAATTTGGAAGACCCGCTTCGGGTGGTCGCATGGTCTAAGGCGCTATTCTCGCAGTAGACTAGACTGCCGTTGACGGGGAGAACGAGGTTCGAATCTCAGTTGGGTTTACGGACGTGGTTTTTTCCAAAATGGTTTTCAACTATTCCTCCACGCAAGTGCGGGTACTTCCTCTAAATATAACCTTCATCCCAAAAACCTCCTAGCGTAATTAGTACATAGGCATATAGCCCGAACGGGTAGTAATATGCAGTGCTAAGACAACAATTGGAAGTGATTGTTCAATCGATTATAATTTTTTAATACCTAGCTTATTTTTTGTATAACGAAAGCCTGTTTCTGGCCATTTGAGAAGGTATCTGGGATTTCTCCCTCCCTCAAAAAGATTTATCTCTTTCAAGGACTCGCGCTATTTTTTTCAGGGTTTTTACAGTTAATCGAAAAAGTTCTAGTATTTCTTTATATATATATATATATATATACTTATATAAATACAAAATGAAACGCAATATTTTTCTTCCCGTCTCACAAGAAAAGGGTGAGAATGTCAGAAAACGCCAAAAAATATAATGATTGTATAAAAAAAATCTTCACTGTTCCCCTTTCGCACAGGTTTCTTTGTTTCTTCACATTCCAACCATATTTTTTTATAACAAAAATAATATATATATTTCAACCCCTTATACCTGCAATTTTTTGGCACAACCCTTGAGGTTTTGAAAACCGCTATTTTCCCTCCTTTTGTGGCGAAACCAACCCACCCCTTCATCTAACATAACGCAGAGGACTTTAACCCCATCAGTCACAAACCAAGATTCTTATGACCCTTCTCAAAATATAACATCTATTCACCCCCTCCCCTTACAAACCTTTACGTAGCTCCATACACCCCATTAATAACGAAATGGGATAAAATCACCCTTTTTTTACTTCGAATCAATTATAAAAAAGAAAAAAATATGGTTAGGCCGGTACTACACTGTCATAATTCTTTTGTGCAGTAAAAATATTATTTTTAAAAAAATATATGGAGGATACAGGGGGAAAAGGTGGAAAGTGGAATTGTAACTCAAATTGATATAGTGCTGCTATCACGCACTATATGTCATGCTAGACAATCATGATACCTTTCTAATGCACTTTAGATTATGGCTAAGATATGTGTTTGTCATATTAAATTTTAAAAAAGCATTTTCTGGAGTCCTTAGAGGTTTTTTTTATATAAAAGTGGTGTGTAATATGAACTTCCCGCTTTTCTCCTGTAACATTCTTTCATAAGTTAAAATAGTTTACAACATATTTAATAGAATGTGTGTTACATCACACTTTATTCAAAGTGTGTACGATTAACTTTATGTGATTACAAAGATTGACGCCAATAACATCAAAAATATTTAGGAAATTTTGGTCACCAAAGCTGCTCCATTAATTAAAAGAAAGAAAAACACCTGTTCTCTAGCCTATGTGTGGGGCTTGGGCCTTCAGTTTGGATGGTTACATTTTCAACTGCTTTGAATGTATAGATATATTTTCAGAATATTATTATCTTCATTTTTTAAATTTATAAACTTAATATATGCAAATAGCAATGGAAGCTATCTATTAAACAGGTGTACATATGAAAAAAGGTGATGGTGTTCTTAAAAGATAAATCTTCATGTGTTAATTTCGTAAGCCAACATTTTCCGTTTTCGTGCTTTCTCTTCTCGCCCTGTCTCCACCACTGCAGAAAATAAAACACACACTTCCTTGTCACTACTCATCACTGTCTCCACGAATACTGCTAAAACTGTACATAAAGACTGGAATACTGGGGCAAAATGCCGGCCTCATAACACTTGGAACACAACGCATTTTCTATTGTGGAATGTTAATTAATCCATTCTTATATCAAATTCAATCAAATTTAGCTAATTATATTATTTTATAAATAAATCACGTTATAAAATGTAAAATCTATTAAATCTATCTAAACTCCTTCTTTAAAATAAGCGGCGAATTGCTAACAAAACAGTAATGGTGAATTTTACATAGACTTCACACTTCCTTTTCTATGGACTTCACGTCAACGCATGCGCATTCCTCTGTGGCGTCATTGAAAGCTGCTCCTAGCGATAGTGCCCCAAACTAGTTTACGGGACCAGCTGGTCCTATAGGAGTGCCCACCACATGGGCACGGCGCCGACCGCAACAAATCCCATACTTTTTTTCAAAGTAGTTCTGACCTGCTCCACTCCACTCCGCTATACCACCCAAATGAATTCATTTTCATTTTAGATGCATTTTGTTTGGGGGTCATTTTGCTCCGCTCCGCTCTGCCCCACCGACCTAGTGGACGCTCATCTTAAATAGCAGTCCACAGTCCAGTTTGAAGGAAAGTCATAAATCCATATTTTCGTCAGTTTTGACTGATCAGTTTACCATCCTTGCATACAAGTGTAATTTCCAACTTACTGTATGTGGGGCCCTTGGGTTAAATGTTTTATAAAAGAATTGTAATATATATTTTTTAATAAAAGATCTTTGATGGATCATCAACGTTATTATTATTAGGTGTTCTGTTTTATGACAGGTCCATTCCTTTAGTCAGTGAAACTTAGACCTCCAATGCACCCTTTCTTCTGCCTCTTCCTCCAGCTCCCAGAATTTTCTTCTTTCCTTCAAGTTATATAGTATTTGAAACCTCCTTCTTCCTAAGATACTCTATCTTTCCCTCAACCTCGCCTTCTATGACGTCGTGCAGAAGACAGTTCCTCCTAATGATGTGTCTGATCCAGTTTGCTTTGCACCGATGATCACATTCAAATGGTTCTATTCTCCCCCACCTTATTAGGACTTGTTCATTTGTCACCCTGTCTGTTGATCTGATCTTCTCAAGTCTTCTCCAGCACCACATTTAAAAGCTCTCCAAGTAATTTATTTTCCATCTTCCTAAGTAAGAGTCCAAGTTTCTCCTTCATACAGTGCGATGCTCCATTTTTGTTTAAGCATTTTTGTAAAATAAGTGTGACAGTGTAATACCGCCCCAAGAAAGAAGTCAGGTAGACATAATATATCAGAGAGAGAGAGATACGTAAGAGGAGGATGGGATGGGTTGACACGTTTCCTTATAAGTGAGGTCAGTGAAATCTTCAAGGTCGCAATCGAGAAAGGTAAACATAAGCACAAAGCCCTTTCCACGCGCGGCTTCGTTTCTTGATCCTAAACGCTCTCGGCACATTTTGTTGTTGATTAGTGAAGGTGGTTGCTCCTGAAGGAATTGAACTGTCCTCGAGTTGATACATTCTCACAGATCGGATCATAAAACAACGACGTAATAACATTGTAAAGTTGTGGACTCGTTAAATATATATATATTAGCTCATACAAAATTTAGGCTGGGTGTGTTTTGGGCGGTGATGGACTGGGCACTTTTTAAGTGAAAAATTTGTCAATTGGTTATTGTCAATTCGATTAGAAGGACTTGTAAACAGATGAATTGGGCACCATCGAGACGACTAAAAGGACTTGTAAACAGGTGGATTTGGCATTGTAGTTTCAATTAGAAGGACTTGTAAACAGGTGGATTTGGTACTGTAGATTCCACTAGGACTTGTAAACAGGTGGGTTTGGCACTGTAGATTCCACTAGAAATAATAATAATAATAATATAAACAGGGTGATTGGGCACCGTCGAATCAATTGGAAGGAATTGTAAACACGGGGAAAGGAAGGGAAGAAGGGATAATATTTTGCACATGATGATTGTTTATTTATCATTTTACTTTTTCTCGACCTCTTGGAGAGAGAAGTATTGTGATTGTCAAAAATATTAAACTAGAAATGTTGATAAATGTCGACGTTTCATGACTCACTGAAACTAAAGAAGTGATTTTCACGATTCCGTCTGTATGTCTGTCTGTATATTTCGGTTTGTATTTTGGACTAAAACTTAAACAATTTTACTGATTAGGCTAAGACTTGGTATCTAGGGTTTTCATATGGTTTCCCCAAAGAGTTTTTGTAATTAGATATCTAGCCCTAAAATTAAGAATAGTTTACAAAGGAAAAAAGAGTTAGAATCGATTTATTCAAAATATAGTTTAACGATTTTTATTAAATTTAGTGTCCAGGCATTGTTTAGCATTACAAACAAAATGACAACTCTTGTTTTCTCATGAAAATTAATTTAAGGGTATTTAAAATAAACAGAGATTTCTAACTTCGATCATATCTTCACAAATATTTGAGATATGAAATAACTTATTTTTAAGTTGTAGTATTATTAAAGATAAACATATTTTAGTTTGGAATATATTTTTATAAACCCCATTGTTTCTGAGTTGAGTTTCTATAAGGAAACATATATTTTTTACTGGGCACTTCAGAAATATTAAATTGATTGTTATACTTTTTGGTAGACAGAGATATTCCTTTTTCCTCAATGTGTTTATAACAGTGTGTACTATTTCATTTACGCTATTTGGAGGAGTGTTTCTGAAACATTGTATGTACATTATTTCGTTTCATAAATATTACAAGTTTTTAAAAAATGTCTCTATTTTAAGATAGAAAGAAAAAGTGAGCCCAGAGCGGTGTACCGTACCATTTTTTGACTGGTATTTTTTCAGCCTACTATTATTTTGCCACACAGTGGGTGGGTTTGGTTTATTTATATTTTTATATTATAAAGGATATGGCTGAGGAATGAATTTTTGAAGTCTCACATAAGGCGCATCTAACCATATGATTTTGGTAGATAAATATTTGACTTTTCGTCATAAAAAAACCCTTAAATTGCTGTTTAAAAATTTAAAAAATGTTTGTCCTAAAAATGGTTTTATAATACCTGAGAAATCAAAAAACTAAATTTTTTTTAAAATTATATAGTACTTACATTTAAAAAATAATTTCAGGATAAAAAACTTTTTTTACTGCAAACACTTGAAATGTATACTTTTTACAGTCCTACAAAATAAGGTATGGTCTACGTCAGATATTTACATGGTTAATAATTAAAATATTATTAAATACATTAATAATATCAATGTATACCTTAGTTACCGTAATGACCCAAAAATAAGCAGCCCCAGAATATAAGCCGTGCCCTAATATTGCTTTAACTTTGGAAAGAAAAAATATTCGTGTCTAAAAAGGAATGATTTAGATTTCCAAATGTTCATATTACTAATATCTTACTTTTTTATTACTAAGTTTTAATCATTGCTGATGGATACCATACTTTTTAAATCAGGAGCTACAATGTGTATTTTATTATTAATTAATAGATCAATTTCATTCTTACTTAAAAAGTGAGGTAAGTAGGCTATATAAAGACTTTTATTTTTTTCTTCAGCCTTGCACACAATTTAGATTATAAACTATTTCTATGAGACTAAAAACAGAATTTAACCTATAAAACATTAATTTCGTTTTAAAATATGAGTATTATTAAGAATTTATGAGAATACTTTGATTTCATCGATAAATACCTTTATAGTTTTATTTAGTGAACTCAAAAAAATTAATAATTATTTATTTAAGCTTGAAACAAATTTGGTCTCGATTTAAATGAATTTTTAAAATATCTCGTGAAAAACCTGTTCATGAAAAATCGGTGTCACTATCTATACCTCTTCTACGATAGGTAAGTATCAGCTAGTAAAAGTTACCAGATCTACTCTCATGTATGCGTATAACCCGAACGGGTAGTAAGACGCGGTGCTAATAATAATAATACTCTCATGTATCCATCCTCCAATCAATATGATCTGTTAGGTTGTGATTACTTTTGGCAGTTAAAACTTTAGTAACCAACAAGGTGACCTGGCAGTCTAGGGGTAAGGTGTCAGACTTCTGTGCTCGGAGTGCGGGGTTCAATCCTCGGTCCCGGCACAGATTTATCTGATTACCAAACTCTTCCTTCACCTCTGATAAGACGTGTATTAATCACAACTTGTGAATGTGAGAAATGCCAGGCCTCCACCGTGGTTCGGATTCAACATTAAACTGTAAGTCCTTTATTTCATCTCACAATCACCCTGCAGTTTACACATTAGCGTAAGTGCGTATAACCCGAACGGGTACTAAGACGCAATAATAATAATAGCAACCAACAATTTGTTTTTAGTTATTGTGTTTTTCTTTTAACCATTTTTACATCTTCTGATAGTTTTCAGTCCCCACCACTCCTTTGGCTATTGGACGGAACATAAGGCCTTCCTCGTCTTGGTGTCCGTCACCGTACCAAGCTATCTGAGGCCACGGCCGGTTACTACCGTAACCAGATTCGGGTTGAGCTCCACGGACCAAATCTGATTGGATATTCCACACTGAAGGTGACCGATCAGCTTGTTTACTCCACGCAGTAGTAAACAAATAACCACCAAACAACGAGTTCTTTCAATGGCGAAAATATTCAAGGTCAAAAGAAAGGAAGTTTTTTAATTGATATAGTTTGAGTCTTTTAAAGATAAACTTCTTAAACTTTCAATGAATGCCAACACACAGGCTACAAATCATTGTAATTACGTCAAAGCCCGAATGGAGTAGACATTTCAACAAATTTACATTAACTAATTGAAATTTCACTTTAAAGGTGACCTGGCGGTCAAGGGGTAAGGTGTCAGACTTCTGTGCTGGCGGCCGGGGTTCAATCCTCGGTCCTGGCACAGATTTATCTGATTACCAAACCCTTCCTTCACCTCTGACAAGACATCTTGTGAATGTGGGGAATGCCAGGCCTCCACCGTGGTTCGGATTCCACGTTAAACTGTAGGTCCTCCATTTCATCTCACAATCACCCTACCATTACACATTAGCGTAAGTATAACCCGAACGGGTAGTAAGACGCGGTGCTAATAATAATAATAATAATAATAATAATTCACTTTAAAAAACTACAATCTTGTATCGTATACTTGGCAGCATAACAGTCCTCCAGAGTAGCATATTGCTGTGTTATCTGATACTATTGGTCACTCATATGTAACTGACGATTCCCACACGTCCATCACAGACTCTGCCTTTAACTATAAGTGAAGAATTACCCTGGGCATGGGATGAAACTTGGATAGCTCCGTAGTAGAACATTGGTGTGCAAGGCCAAAGGCCCTGGGATAGATTCCCTGGTTCAGGTGTCATATTTTAACAAATATAAATTAATCTATTATTTTCTAGCACCGCGTTTTACTACCCATTCGGGCTTATGTCTAGTATAAATTAATTTAAATTTAAATTCATTCCCAAACTTCACTTGTTGATGATAATTGAAATATTTACCTGATGGAATCTGTATGAATTAAAATAATAATCCCATTGAATATAAGATTTATTTAAACTTTGGTTGGTCAACATAATAAACTTTGGACAAATATCATCAACCAGTTTAAAAAAACTAAAATAAACAAAACTAGGTTCAACTACGAACAGTATATCATTTAACACGGCGAATGAGTTTAAATATTTAGGAACTATCTGAACTAAAAATATGAGGAAAAGAATACAGTCGGTAAGTGCATGCATTTACTCTGTCAGTAAGTTGTTGACATCTCGAACGCTGTCAAGGAATGTAAAACTCAAAATATACAAAATAATAATTTTACCGGTTGTTATCTATTGGTGGGAAACATAGTATATTACCTTACATTACGAACATAAATTTAGGGTATTCGAAAACGAGGTTTTTGGGAAGATATTTAGTCCATAAAGAGATGAAGATATAGAGGTGTTGAGAAGGTTACATGGTGTAATACCCTATATTCCTCACAAAACGTTGTTAGGATATTGGGAAGAACTGGACGCTAATGGAAGGATAAAATTAAAATGAACATGAAAGAGCTAGGATGTAATGAGGTTGACTGGATAGAACTAGCTCAAGATAGGGATAGAGTTGTGTGTGGATAAAGCCAGCTCAAGATAGGTATAGGCGATGTAGGTGTCGCAATGAACTTTAGAGCTCATAATGCCATGGAGTAAGTAAGTAAGAAAGTAAATGAATATGTGGAAGAGGCATTTTAATAAAAATGTGACGTTTGACCGGTTCTTGAACCATACATTTACAATACTCTGCCTTGCAGACCTTGGGGTGGGGGTTTTCATGTAGTCAAACAAGGTACGTAAGTTCAGCCCTTGACGTAGGTACCAAGGCCGTGGTTATATCAGTGGTACGAGGTGTCCAAGATATAAGCCCCCCCCCCCTTTCCCCATCCAAACCAAAGCCTTGGTCGAATTTCTTTAAGCTCATCATGGACTGGAAAATAATAATGCAATCTCCACCCATGGAAATTAATGTTTTGATCACTATTATGTTTAACGCGATGGTTACTAAGAATTTAAACTGAAGAGTAGGAATACGGAGGTTTGTTTTTAATGGAAGTTCACCCACATTAGGCTTGAAAGGTTGTGAGAAAACCAAAGAGATGAATCATATTAAAAAAAAAACCATCCCAGCTAGGAAATAAACCTCTCTCTACCCGTCAACAGAGACCAAGCTTTAGTCATGCGGATCAAATGTTCAAATCCCGATCGTGTGTGCTGAAGTTAGTTTTTCCTTAAAAGGTTTTCCACTATCCTTTCCTGCAAATGAGGATACACTTACTTTTAAATCAACCTTCACATGATCATGATTAGAGCATATAGAATACATTCACCAGCCGAGTTCACTTGTATGGTAGCTCCAAAAGTTACTAGCAATAGTCCCTAATGTATCTCTACGACAGCAGCTGACATCTGTCACTTTGGACAGCTGTAATGAAAATATATGATAATGTAGGAATGTGATAGCTAACCACAGTAAGTTAGGTCAATATTATTTATTTGTGGTTGGGCACAAAGCTTATATGTCATTTTGTTCCACTTTAAAAATATACTATTCACTAAACACTCACAAAAGTTCTAATAAATATTGCTTCAAAATGGCGACCGACCAATTTAAATCATCTGTGATTGATCATGACGCAAACAAGTTCTTCACAATGGTGTACCCACGCAGTAGATAAACATATTTTATTCAGTTAAATATCTCGAAACACGATAAAATAATCATAAAATAATGCATTATATATATATATATATATATATATATATATAATAAGTAAATACGATACCTGTATTAAAAGGTATTAATGTATTCACTTTATTACATATTATAGATAACATTAAAAAACTAAAATGAAGTACTTTTAATCATGTTTAAAATATTGTTTCGGCTTGGATAACAAGAAATTATTAATAGTAATGAAATAGTGTGAGGAAACTTAAGTTTACGTTATTTTAAATGTAAAATAGAAAATGTAACTAAAAACTTATCATTCATAACAAAACAGTGATCTTTTACAATTGTTGGTGACCAAAAGCCTAAACATATTATTTTTCAACGGTCATTCAGGTAAAAAGCTATGGTGAACAAACTACGTATCACCCGAACGGGTAATAAGGTGTGGTGCAAAAAACAAAACAAAAATACTTATCAAATAATATAATACTAATATTTTTCCAAATATCTTCAATGAGTGTAACTGACTCAGCGTACGAGCTCACCAATCAGAATAATTTATAGACCACACCGAAACGTTTCGCAAAGGCGAGGGCGTTGAACGGAAAATCGGGCAGTAACTTATCATAATCAGATTACTACCTGCTTACTATTCCAAGACCTGTTTTCTAACCCACTTGTTCTACAGATCGTAAGTAGTAGGTGGGTGGAGGAAGAATAGAGGGGGAGGGGGGGAGAATGGTGTGGTTTGCCATTTTCCTTCCAAATAACAGGCATTATATCTGAGAATTAATTTCCGTAGCGGGGAGCCACGATAACATTTTACTTGTTTCTTTAAGTGAGAGCACGTGGTATAATGAAAACTTCGGAACCGGTTTTTGCAAACTTGCGCATTTTTTTCTCCCTGTTCAAGAAGAGTAGGCTATACCAACATTTAGCCCATTCGTACAGATGTGTAAACAGGTCTGGTGAAATTGAGGGTCTAATATATGTATTCACATAGGCCGGAGGATTCTGAGGGAGTCGCCAAAAAGAAATATGACCAATATGTGGTACGACTACCAGCGAAAGATCGTGCACAGACAGAACCAAAATGATACTACAATTTTACTATGGGAAATATGATAGTCCTGATTGTCAGACAAGGCGCTTTTAGTGTCAAAACAAACAAACAAACAAACATAGGGTGAGTCGCAAGCAATTAGACGATCTATGCTGAGGAACGTGATGAATAGATGTTTAGGTTTGTCTGATGTCAGTTGGAGCTCCCCTGAGTGACATTACCTTTATAAAGTTAAAAAAGAGTAGTATGTAGTTTGCTTTTATTTAGCTAGTGAATATTTACTTTTCAATTAAAGTGTTAGTTTTAAAGTTGCTAATTGTCTAATTGTTTTGGCCCCACCATGTACATATAGACATAGGTACTTTTTTCTAGCACTAATTTGTCTTAATGCCCGTTCGGGTTATACGCATATGTACTAGTTAAGTTAATGTTCTAGGGATGTGAAAGGTTGAATTTAAAGAAAGTGTATCAACATTTGTGTGGAGGGAGAGTTAAAAATATGTATTAAAACAAAAAAATCAGTACAGCCAACAAGGATTTGAACCCCAATCCCCCCGTCATCAGCAGCCCAGTTTATTGTGAGAAAGTCTAGGCGTGTAAAATTCGTTTTACAACAGAAGCCACATTGAAAAATGGAAGATACCGAAGAAGCCTCTTTTCAATTTTTTGCAGTGTTTTCCTTTTCTTAAATAAGATGAATTCCAACTATCATTACAAAAATAAAAGATTAGGACCCTATTTAAAACAATATAAACATCTTATACTTTCTATCAGAAATTTGGGAGCCTTTTATCAACAGCGTTGGTGTTATGGTCGAGCCTTAAATCTTCTGTCGTATTACCTTTCATAATAGTTGTCAAATGTGTGTCAGTCTGTCTAGACACTTAGGTTCCTTTTCATGTGATAAAACATATGTGTGTGCCGCTAAACATTGTACATTATTGGATGTGCAAATTCAACAGCTTTTGGCGATTGACTCCTGTCGAAGAAAAAAATATGAATTGGATACATAGCTTATGCCAAATATTTCAATACAAAGTTTTTATAATTCTGCCTCGTTTATAAGAAGAAGTATAGGGCCGTATCGTGTCTTGGTTCATTATAAGGACCCCACAAAATCAGCAATATGGCCGCAAGTTTAACATGTCTACTATAAAAGGTGGGAATGTAAGAGACGCGAGAAAAGGTAAATGTTTTTGCAGTTTTTATATCAAAACAATTCTTTTTTTACCAAAATAAATCAATTATCTCTCCATTAGAAACGCAGTTTTTAATTTTCTTCACATGGTGATATTAACAGTTGTTGAATATCTGTCAAGGTGACCTGGCGGTCTAGGGGTAAGGTGCCAAACTTATGTGCTGGCAGCCGGGGTTCAATCCTCGGTCCCAGCACAGATTTATCTGATTACCAAACCCTTCCTTCACCTCTGACAAGACATCTTGTGAATGTGTGGAATGCCAGGCCTCCACCGTGGTTAGGATTCCACGTTAAACTGTAGGTCCTCCATTTCATTTCACAATCACCCTACCATTACATATTAGCGTAAGTGCGTATAACCCGAACGGGTAGTAAGACGCGGTAATAATAATAATAATAATAATATCTGTCAAGGGTGTCCTGGAATCTAATGATAACTTTTCCTCTTCATTTAAAAAGTTTCTCATCTAATGTTGCTATGATCATGACAGATATTCAACAACTGTTGATATCACCACGTGAATAAAATTAAACTATGTTTCCAATGGAACAATTTTTTAGTTTACTTTGACCAAAAATATGTTTCACTATAAAGACTGCTAAAGCATTGACCTTTTATCGCGTCCCCTACCCTCCTGTCTTAACTCTAAACCATTATTTAGTTTATGAACTAGACTGCGTCATTCAGCGCCAATGTGTTGGTGTTACAACAAGACGTCACATCAGGTACATGCGCACTTGCAGTCTCAAGGTTGAGAGGATGTCAACGTTGACTTGAACCTGAAGATGATGATTAGCAGGTACTTGTTGAGAACTCACTGGTTCTAGGTATTGTTTATTTTTGTAGCCAGAAAAAAGATCGGACGATTTTTTAAAACCATCACCGACCAAATAAATAAATAATAACTGGCCTTGCCAATCCGTGGGAAGCAACATATTCGGATGAACGAGTGATTTTTAACCCTAGGGTACGCGTCATATTTATTATATAGGGAATTGAATTTTTTCTATTTTGGTAACTTTTCAATTATTCTTTTTTTAAAAAGTCATCTTTAAATGGAACAAATATACTCAAGATAGCCCACATCTCAATTATGTTAACACCTTAACATTAACTAAGAGTTTCAAAAAAGGAGTAAAAGGATTTCAGTTGGGGTTTTTTCTCTCACTTTTCAACTACAGTACGTTGTAGTTGAATGTGTCACTAACCTTGGGTGACTTATCTATAACAGATAATGTTAACAGTACTTCAATATTATAATCAAAGAACCAACGAATATATTCACTTCCTTTGGGATTCAATGACCTGAAAATATTATCGATAGATTTTCAACTTCAATTGCCATTATTTTTTGGATTTAGTATTGTTTTGAAATCTACTAT
The DNA here is from genome assembly GCA_901482245.1 of Timema douglasi. Classification (NCBI taxonomy): domain Eukaryota; kingdom Metazoa; phylum Arthropoda; class Insecta; order Phasmatodea; family Timematidae; genus Timema; species Timema douglasi. Next base: position 162,790 of record CABEEJ010000326.1, read on the forward strand.
CCTTTCTTCCTATCTACTTGTTCCTAAATGCACTATTTGATAGCTTATATTTGCATTAGTCTTTAAGTAGTGACCGCCCTACTTCAGCCTCTTCAGCTAATATGTAGTCCGCAAACCACCATTGCCTTTCTTTATCTATGGTGAATGCATGTGTTGAACCTACAGTTGACCCAGCTATGCTTACACACTAACTTAATCTATAAAAGCAACACAATATCCATTCAACTATGTATTCAGGAAATGTATAAGTGTATTAGGACAAACATAAACATTTTAAACTCTTAAGTAACTTTTATCCTCGAATCAGGGTGCCCTATAACTTTATTTGTTTCTCTTTGCCATTTAAGTGGATGAGATTTGGAGGTCAACCAACCTTATATTCGAGTTGAACAGCTTGTAATTACTATTTTGGAAGATTGGTTGACTCCCGAAATTAGACTAGACTATAGAAAAGGGATGAATAGAGAAACGTCACTATAGCGTTCGCAAGTAGAACTACATCACTAGCGCTCGTAGCGTTAGTGCCGCGAACTAAAAGATTAAAAGTGGGACGTCACACTTGGAACACGACGCATTTTCTATAGTGGAATGTTAATTAATCAATTCTTATATCAAATTAAATCAAATGTAACTAGATTCATTAATTTATAAATAAACCACGTTATAAAATATAAAATATATACACTCTAGCTGAACTCCGTCTTTAAAATAAACGACAAATTGCTAACAAAACAGTAATGACGAGCTTTACGCCGCAGACTTCACACTTTTTTTAAATATAATTCACGTCAACTCATGCGCACCCCTCTGTGACGTCATCGCAAGCTGCTCCTAGCGATAGTGCCCCAAACTAGTTTACGGGATTATCTAGTCCTATAAGAGTGTGTGTGTCCCCCCATGGACTTGACTTAGTTATGAAGAACGAGTAACTACCATTCGAACAAATAAAAGCATGACAAACATGGAAGTACCCTTTCCCCTTGGACGTTGTCATATTTCCTGTTTCCTCTTCAAAAACTGTTTCCGGCGTGTCTTAACGTCCTCAGACGAAATAGTTGACCCCTGAGATAAATACATACCAGTTATTATCCAAAAAGGAGCTTCTTGATTAATAGTCAATCGTGCTATCTGAGCGGCCTACGTGTTTCGAGGGCACTAATGTTGCGCTAAGCACCCTCCATTGGGGAAGGTCAGTGCCCCCTAGGAGGGGGAGGGGTGAATATCTTATGTTATTTACAACTTCTTAATCTCGGAAATACGCGCGTCAGAATGTCTGGCTCGGCTGGTCGGTCTTCCCCAGCTATTGCTCACACACAAACCGGTAATATAAATGGTACGACACAATCGCACAAACTTTCAAAGAAACTTTTCAAAAATAGGCTTTTTAGAAAGCTACACTTAAATAAGTTTTCCTCATAAAACAAACACATTCATCTTGTTAATTACAATAATCACTCTTTATATATCAATTTTAAATCAAATTGTTCAAATAAATTAAATCAAATTCAAATTATCAAAATTCAAATATTTTAAAATAGCCTACAATTATTTGTTGTTTGTAAAAATAAGAACGTACTATTATTTATGATGAAAAACTATTCGCATTCCTCCTTTTAATTCAATCTTCAAGATCAATTTCAAAATATTCGAATTTTCTATAATTTGTTATTAGTAAACTTCCTTTAGATTACATTATTTTAATAAATAAAGATACATTAATATTGATATGTAAAATATTCTCCTAATATCAATTTTGAACTAAATCGTTAAAGCTATTTGTAAAGTATTTCAAGTTTTTGAAAAATCAATCATCAGTGAACTATTCTTCAACGAATTTTTATCCAAAAATCAATTAAATAGTGCTTTTTTTCATGTCAAACAAATTTTAGATACGCATTTTAAACATAATTGTTAGAGTTATTTTCGAAAAATGTGTAACTAAAAAATTGACTCATCAGTAAACTACCCTTAATTGAAGGGCTAAGTAAAAGCAAAAATTTTATGGCATAGCTCTATAATATCTAAACATTGAGTTTGAACAAAATCCATCAAACCATTTTGGATCCATGGCTAGATACAAACAGACAGACCGGATTGTAAAATCCACTTTTTTTGGGTTCGTCTTCACATAAAACGTAAAAATTTGTATTAATTTTGAGATCAATTCTTTTCACGATCACATTACTTTCGCTTTATATGGGTAAGTAAAAATACCGCTAGAATAGGACAGAAACTCTCAGTCCCACGTTTTAGTTTAAGGCAGGGGGCAAGTAAGGAAAAGGGGGACACGTCTCCCCCTATAATCTGTATATCTATCTACCGCAAGCAGAGGTATGAAATTTTGATAAATTAGTAACTCCTGTATATAAAAGTGTGCGCCTCAAAGACAGAATTTTTTTTTTGTTCCGCGTCTTACTACGACTTCAGGCTATACGCTTATGCACAAATTATGCTAATTTGTTAGGGATGAGGAAGGCTATGTTTAGAGGAAGTGTAGCTAAATTTTAGTGTAAAAAGAATGGGGAAACCTTCTTTTGCATTCTGGTTAAGTTTATGCATTCCTGTTTCAGAATAAAGTTTTTAAATGCGTAAAAGATATAGTAGTACAAAATAAACCAATTATATTAAAATACAATAAAACATATTAAGAAAAACAAATTCCGTGATATAGTTGCATAGTATACGCTTCTTTATTCACACATTAAATAACACAATGACACATTTAAGATATAGACAAGAGCAAGTTTTGTTGTTGTTGACATTTCAGTAATAATAATAATACTATAGGCACATTTACATCATCCTTAGCCTAGTAAAGGAAATATTAGCACGTACTAATATACCGTTGCCCAGGTAATACCCAAATGTACAGTACATAATAATCGTACATCCTTTCCATGTTCCGATTGTGTGAGGTAGTGAGTACGAGGGTGTGTAACCAGTGGAAACACTTAAACCTAGCTTACCGAACCCTAGTGACCGTTGGAACAACTCCCCTTACGGGAAAAATATCCAAAGTACCAGTCGGGAATCGAACCCGAGACCCCTAGACTCGTAGCCAGGTGCACTTACCACTGTACCACGGTTCCTGTTAACTATTGATAATATCTTTCCAACATGACAACTGAAGAGCAGATAACTTGCTGTACAAACAACACTGAACATTTTCTTAGTACGTTTTATAGATGTAAAATAAAAGGAGTTCTTTCATATCGAGATCTGGCTGTACATACGGTGGCTTGTGATAAAGTTCCCTAAGAGATAATTTCCAGGAGATTTTTTATAGCATTAAAGCCATCTTGACGTAGTTTAAAGATTTAAACTCTGAGGTGATGCTTGGTAGAACGAAGCAGGAATTTATTTTGTAATGTTGTCGGCGCATGGAGAACATATTTGGGATTTTATTGTGCTTAGAATATCTAATTTTAAAAAAACAAGTAACTCGATTTAAAATCCAAAACAAGAACACAATTTTAGATGGTGCAAAAACAAATAATAATGATTAAGAATGTATGTTTTGAAAATTTATAAGGTCAAAACAATTTTTACTATGACTTTAATTCATAATATAAAGTAATATTACTTTAGTACATTCATTACTGTTTTCCAGCCTGTGACAGTTTTTATTCAAGCCATATAAGTTCCACTACCGGCTGGCTAGGCCTGTCGTAGCCTCATATGCCTTATAATATATCTTAAGACTATGACAGGCACAACAGCTAGTCCACATCCGTCAATTTACCGATTTGAAAGAGTAAACCCATATTTCTCCAATGATACATTTTCGGCCGTGCTGGGAATTGAGCCCGGGATCCTCATTTCAGTAGGCAGACAGGCTACCGACTGAGCTAGGGTGTTGGATTGAAGGAATATTGCTATTGAGCTATTACACTAAACGGGCCTATACAGAACGGAGATATTTTAGGGGTTAAAACTCTAACCCGCTTGGAAATATTGTATTTTGTATCGTCCATTAATGTCAGTAGCTTATCGGTGTCTTATTAAATTGTTATCATCTCCAATATTAGTTATGTTTTCAAACCAATTTTAAATTGCTTCAAGAAGTACTGTATATAAGGTTTTAAAAAATAATTTGCCTTCTCCTGACAGGTAACTTCACTACGAGCCACCAGATAAAGGATTCTTCCCAGCCTCCCTTGACCACATTAAAGGGGTTGTCTTTGTGAGAGTCAAAGGCGTAGAAAGAGCTAATTTTTCTAGGGAGGGTACACAGGAAAATGTTAATATAACTTTAACCAGTAAAGGTTTTATACGTTTACATGGTCCCTCCTATGAAGATAAATCAAATTCCATGGGGGTTTGAACCCCCCACCTCCAAAACGCCTTTTTTATCGCCCTTGGTGAGCGTCCAGGTTTGTGATAAAGACTATAAAAAATCCAAACAATAGGTAGAAGAGTAAAATAACAAAAGCGTATTACTCGGTGTATACCTAGCTCAGCTTTTTGCCTACCCTGTAAGGGAACGGTGTGATTTTATATATATATATTCCACCGTGTATATAAACATATATATATATAATATATGTATGGCATGATTATATATAAAATCACGCCATATATATATAATCTCACCGTATATATATACATAAATTATAGGCACATTATTTTTAATAATTAACGAATCGATGAACTCGGGATTCAAAATACATTTTAATGAGTAGTTGAAATATTTAGTTTAATCATGAATATCCAGTAACATTTGAAATATCCATTAAGTGTTTTTTTCCCACTCTTATTGACGTCATAGAATTCTTTCAACTTTTTTTTACAAGTGAACAACAACAAAACAGAGCAAAACAAGCTTGAACATAAACCCGACGATTTTAGTTTCAAATTTTACTTATATGGGAGTTTTCAATGAAAAACGAACATGTAAACAAAAGAAAAACAAAAAAAAAGTCCTAGTAGATATAGTGATGGTGTATAAACCTCCTTGAGTGGCGTCAAACATTGTGTTCGTCATTTTCTTCGAGTATAAAACTAGTTTTGTTATTTAGAAATGTCAACGACCTAATTCTTTTATTTCATTTCAAGTTTTTTTTTATTTTGCAAATGAAATAAATAAAAGTAAAATAATATTTCAACCACTAAAACTGTCACGCATTTCGAGAAGTGGTAGGCCTTCACTCTGAAGCCCTCGACTATTTTTTTTATTTCATGCTATGACATCATTATTTAGCACAGTGGTATAGCCTTGGAGTTGAAGGAAGAGAAAGACATTTGCGAATAAATAAATACAAGTTGTCTGTGAAGTTGAATAGAATAAATGACTGTGCACGATTTACCAGTGATGATAATTTTAACAAAAGGTTATTTACTGAATTAAATTAACATTTCTTTAAATTGAAAAATCACACCTGGACATGGGAATCTAACCCGACACCTTTGGTTTAGTACGCCAATTTTATTACCACTGAGCTAACCATCCAGATATCGTCCCGTTTCCAGGGACAGTCTTCATTCACGTTTTAAGGCGGAGTCTGTGATGGACGCGTGGAAATCGTCAGCTACAAATGTGTGATCAATAAGATCACGAGCTATCAGATAAGGCAGCCATATACGGCTTGACAGGACTTTATGCTGTCAATAGAGTACAATATTAAAACGTTCGAATGTACGTATCATGTTTGATTAAATATACAAGCTTTGTTAATTACGGTTATAGAAGCATCTAAATATCATATTCTTTAAATTGAAAAATGATACTTGCCACGCATGCATATTTGTTAAATTAGCATTGTACTATTGGCAGCATAAACCCCTCCCGAGTCGAATATGGCTGCGTTATCTGATAGCTCATGATATTTATTGCTTTTTAATATTATGTAGCTGATGATTTCCGCACGTCTATCACAGATTCTGCCATAAAATATGTGTGAAGAATGATCCTGAGCACGGAACGATTACTTGATAGCTAAGTGGTAAGATAATTGGCGTACTAAGCTAAAAATCCTGGGCTCGATTCCCATATACAGGTGTCATTTTTCAATTTAAAGAATGTGATATTTAGATGCGACTATAACAATAATGATCAAATATATAATAGTTTGATATTTAATCCATTAACTTCGATTAACGTTCAAATGAATGAATCATCCAAATAGATATACAAATTGTTTTAAAAAAGTTTTTTTTAGCAACGCGTCTTACTATCCATTCAGGTTGTAAACTTGTTTACTAATTACGATAATGTTTACTCTAATGAGGAATATTGAATTTAGAGGAAGTATACCCATATTTTCGTGAAGGTAAAATGGAAAGTGACTTAGGAAAAACCACCCTTTGTACACTGGACTGGTTTTTGAACCCCGATCTCCACGTCATCAGCATTTCAGTCTATTGCGAAAGTGATGATATGCCTTAAGCCATGTGGCCACCGAAGCCAGTAAAAGAAAAATCAAAGCAAACAAATTGTAGTTAAAATATCCAACCCGTTTTGGTGGGTAGGTGGTACCAAGCGTAAGACTCAATAAGTTTAATTTAATTTTCCACTGACAGGAAGGTTATTGTTCGAATCCCACCAGTGTCAACGCCGGGCATTTATTCCTAAGTAGTTTGACACGCTCCCTTAACACAAATTGTGGTACATTTATTCTAAATAGTAAATTTCTTCTTATTATTATATTAAACTTATTAAATGCGGATAGCTTGCACTGGTAGTAAGCAGTGGATACATTTGTTTAGGCAGAGCTGAAAAGTGCTTGACTCCTTACCCAAACTGTTGTAAATCGTGATTTCTTACTCTCTCTCTCTCTCTTTCGCTTTAGGTGAATATGCGCACATTTTTTGACAACCTATCCCGATTTTTTTAAAAGTTAAACATTTTAAATCGCTAACAGTTAGCACACAAGTGTTACAGGGTATTTATAAAAAAACACAATAACAACTATGGGCATTCAAAACTAACAAAGGGCTTAAAGAAAATCATCTATTTAAAATTTATTTTCTTGCCTGCAAACTTGTCCTTGAAAACGAAAATATAAAATAAATTAGCTGTCATTGCTTACTGAAGAATTCAAGTTAGTAAACTTAAGAAACTCAATATGTTCACCTTGAATTGTGTTTTGAAACTCAGACCATCTTCGTTCTTTATTCGACAGGATAACATAATATTTGCGAACAGAAGTCGTAATTTAACGAGATAAGTATGCATGCCTTGTGAATAGAGCTGAATCAACATTAAAATTACCTTATCTTACAGATCTAAAACTAGGAAATCTTTCAACGCTTCTTTACTAATAAGAACAACATAATTTAAGAAATGAGTGCTTCTCTTCCTAATGCTTAAGCATTTTATTTTCTTATTATCTTTTATATTAACGACGTCGCCTACTTGAAGATTTATTGTAAAAGCTAGTTTGCGAAGCGGGACGCATCTTATTAACTTGATGCACCTAAGTAGTCTAAGCACTATCACACTTAGACGCTAATGTACAAAATAAAAATAAAGGGAAGAAAATGAGCAATTAACCCTGTTATGTGAGGTATTTTGTTTATCTACTCGTAACACTTCCCCAATTCCTCTGACAAGCTTACACAATCACTATACTATTTGCGTCTTGAAAATTTTGACTTGCTTTTAAAAATTAAATTTTTCTTGATTCCTATTCTAGATAAACATATGCTACCACGGAAATTTACGAATGTTTACGAATGTTTTTACCTCAAAGCCGGAATTTTAAAGTTCTGATTAGATTTTTTTTAAATTGATTAAAAGCCAGGTTTGAAGCAGAGAGGCCACAATAAATGCAGGGCTTTAAGGTCATTACTTAAAATATACCTTCCACTTACAGTCAATAAACTAAAAAATATATAAAGTAGGGTTTTCCTTTCGGAAAACACAAAACGTGTTTTTTGCAACCAGTGTCGATAACATTTTCCAAGATTAATAGTACTATTTTATAGGCACTATTAATTTTTTTTCTGAATTCTAGAATTTTAAATACCCTTAACGATTCAAAGAATTATAGAATTTAAATATTCAAAAGACTCATTCCTAATATACAGGTGTGCTGTTACGTGAGTGATTCAATTTAGCATTGGGCAGCAGATAAAAATAAATGGTACGGAACTCAGCACGGACTTTCTCGCTCTATTGTTTGAAAATGGAGATATTTACTCAAAACTCGTAATATAGGTGAAACAAAATAATATACCCTAGCAAACCCAAGCATAAATTGCACTATATTTATGTAAAACATTTTTCGAGTCCCGGTTTTAAATTTTATAATTTTATTTTTAAAGAATTAATGTACTCAATTGTATGTTTGGACCGATAGAAAAAAGATTAATTTTGGGTCCACAAGGGTCAACACCTCGTATTAAAATTTCGAATTACGGTTAAAATTTTTGACATTTTATTAGTGTTGCACATCTTCATGTCACCGCATTGCTATTAAGTTCTTCATTTATAGATTTTGACCAATAAAAAAATGTAAATATTGACTATTGAGTCTAAAATGGAGATAGGTCATTGTTGTACAAATATTTCTCCTAAGGCGTTTAAGGAAAATAACATACACTTTTTGAGAGACTTAATTATATTTAATTATTCTATGGCATTGGAGAATTATTGCGATAAATCTTACTTAGTATCTCTTTACAAGTAAAGCTCACAAAATTGTATTAATATATTTGCCAATATCTCAGAAACTGTTGGATTTATAAACATATATTTCATATAAAAGTTTTTTATTTTTAATAGCACTACAATTTTGCAATAATAAGTTATTTAATATCTCAAATTTCCACTTTTGTAAAGTACCCTAAAAGTCATTTTCATGGGAAAATGAAAATAGCCAGTTTATTTATAATCTGAATCAACGCCTAGATACAAATTTTCATAAAAATCGTTAGAGCCGATTTTGAGAAAATATTTTTTTTTCTTCTCTTTTCGCTCTTTATTAAACTAATCTTAATTTTTAGTGTAAACAGACACACAGACGGCATTGCAAATACCACTTTTTAGGGTTCGGGGGGTAATGAGACGTCGACATCCATCAACATTTCAGGTTAGATTTTTTGACAGTCGCAATACTTTACCTTTATTGTTCGAAGTTAAAAAATACAAATGTTTGTGTATAGCTTGAAAGTTATTGGTTTTTATAAAAATATGTTTCAAATAAAATATTTGTATTATAAATAGATCTACATATCTGTAGTGATAAGTAATTTCATATCTCAAATAGAATCGGAGATATGATAAAAAAAAAAGTTAAATTACGCATAAGACCGGAGCCCTTAAAGTCATTTTGTCGAAATATTGGGAGAAACTATTTTGTTTGGAATATTTATAAGTGAATTGAAATAAAATTGAATCAAAACCGTTAGAGCCGATTTTGAGAAAATCGACTCTTTTTCTTTTTGCCCTTAAGTGAACTACCCTTAATTTTTTAGGGCTATATTTCCAATTCTAAAAACCCCTCGGGGCAACCCTATGAGAACCCTAGATACCAAGTCATAGCCCGTTCGGTAAAATAGTTTAGGCTCTAGTTGGCGGTACAGACAAACAGACAGACGGACGGAAATGAAAAAAAAAAACCTTTTTAGGATTTGGGGGAGTCATGAAACGTCGAGAATTATCAAAATCTCGAGTTCAATTTTTTTTGACGATTACAATACTTTCTCTACCTGTAAGATAGCGAGAAAGTAAAAAAAAATAAAAAAGTTCATCTAAACATGACTGTGTCTCATTTGACCTTGTTTCTGAGTTATACTCCTGTTTGTACTTAGTAAAATGGAGCTGCTTAACATTATAGGAAGTGCTTAAAATGGCCACCTTCAGTTTGAATGCAAGCCTGCATTCGTTGTGTCTTAGAATGCAATACTCTTTCAAACCTACATTGCACTGCAAAGTTTGTATTCAGGCCGAAGGTGGCCATTTTGAGCACTTCTTATAATGTTAAACATCTCCACATTAGTAGAGTACAAACATGACTATGACTTGGAAACAAGGTCAAATGGGACACATGTTTATATTATCTGTTTTAATTGTTTTTGTGTCTCTTGTCCACCGGTGAGGTGGACCCCACTTGTTATGATGGTGCACCCTGTATAGAAACCTAAAAAAACCCACATAATCCATTAAAAACACCTAAATATTTAGTTGTTTTTTAAAAATTCTCTTGAACTGTCCAAGACCAAAATACGTAGCTGTGCTTTTTGTGGCGTGGGTGGTTCATGATTACTGTTTAAGCCTTCATGGTTTGATGGATAAAGCTTCCTGATGCTTCATTGCAAGCAACAAAAAAAAAAGCTTAAAAACCACATCGAGAAGAAACAGAACAGGTAAATCCTCCCAAACAGGGTTAGTGGAGCTCCAGGGATTCGTGGCTTCCTCAGGTCTACCAACACTCGCCTCCACGTGTCTATCCCCATGGCTGAGTGGTCACAGAGGTTAACTTAAGCTCTGGGGGACCCCAGTTCGTTCATAGACTAAATATATTGGGATGCAGCGCTTATGTATCGGAGCTCGTTGACCTTGCTAAATAATTAACCCGAAACGCTTGACTTAAAGATGGGGTCGTAGGGAAATTGGGCTAGGTTCCTTATTTTTACCGTTTTTAAAGAAAAAAAAATGTTGGTTAAAATATAGGATGCAAACTTTGGGAAGGGGTAGAAGATCGAAAAATTAGCTATACATGTATTTAGTAGATTAGCTTGTTTTCGCGTCCTTTTCGAGCAAACAGTAAGAAACTAAAAAAAACAAAAACACATTTTCCTGCATTAAAAGTGAAATAACACTAAAATATTATGTTTATAAAAAAAACTAGGCACAGTATAAGAATTGTGCAGCATTAAATTATCATTGAGGAGACCCTTCATTTGTTCCGAATGTTTTGCCGTGTTTGGAAGTAATCCGGTAAGAAACGTCCAATTAAATATTATGTGAAGCTCATAAAAAAATACGTTATCATTTGACTGACAAATATTAAATAAATTTAAAAATTATTAAGTTAAAACTTTGCAATGCTTGTCTCCAAGCTGGAGGCCATCATTTTGAACAAAATAAATCAATTAAATATTGTAATAAATATTTTATTGATTACCTATATTTTGATTATGTTTAGTAGTTTTTGGCCGTTTGCTCAATAAGGAAGCGAAAATGAGCTAACATACAAAATATATTTAGAGTTAGTTTTTCGTTCGATCCTCTACAACTTTCCAAAGTTTGGTTTCTTAATCCGGAAAACCCCCTCTACATTTATACATATTTAGCACCACATCTTATTACCCGTTCCTGCTAAACGCTTATGCACTAATTACAATAATAGCTTTAGTTATTGGGTAGGTTATATATAGGAGGTGCACCCACTTTTGCGTGGAGGGAGAGTGGAAAACCATTTTGGAAAAAACCTCAGTACACCCGATCGAGATTCGAACCTCAACCTCCCCGTCATCGGCAATATAGTCTACTGCGAGAGTAGCACCTTAAGCAATGCAGCCACCGAAGCGGGTCATTATTGGTGTTACATGTTTTATTAGTTTGAAAGTAGTGTTCTGTCCTAGCCTATGATTTGGTTTCCATACACCAAAAGCAGCTCCCGTAAGGCCAATAAAACCTATATTGGCTTCTGTACAGACAATGCGCCTGTCACTTCTTGTCTAGCTACCCGGTAAGAGGTAGGTCTGGGTTCGAAGCTCAGTCGTTACACTTATTTTAAAATGTTACCTTTTATTCCCTACTCTATTTAATTGAAAATATACCGATAAAGTCTAATTTTCATAGGACGGTCCCTTATCTGACTGCTAAAAGAAACTACTAGATCTACTTCCTCGTATGCATACGTCAAACAATGTGTTCTGCAGCTGTCACTTTTGATAGATATTATTAACACCTATAAAATAACATTCAGGCCCTAGTATATAGTAAAATGTTATCAATTTTGACAGCAAAAAAAAAGTTTGAATTCTCTAAGATATTTTCCTAGTAAAATTGGACTGTAATTTGGACTGTTAGCTGCACGTTTGTGTATGTGTGTGTGTGTGTGTGTTTTGCAAATAATTAAGAAGGATTTTTTGTGGGGGTGAGGAGGGAGATCCCCTAAGGCAGAATCTCGCATGTGAATAGAGCGTAGAGCAGTCGAGATGGAGGAGAAAGCTGAGGACAGGTTTATTTTGTTGGTGCTGAGCAGAATCGCACTATCCGAAGAGAGGCAAGACAAACGGAGCCGACTACAGATTTAAGAGCGTGCATCACACGCCCATCAACTCTGTGATACAGTCGGCTAGAAATCTTACATTCACACTAACACTATTGTAAATGGATCATTTATGATTAAACATTAATGTAGATAAAGAGCTAATAGAATTTCCTAATACTGAACATTGTTGAAATATTAAATAATATTTGGATAAAAACTGCATTGAACAGGTCGTTTTTGACCATTTTAGATTGTCTTCACAGCTAAGCACTGCGCACAAATCTTAATTTTGCATTAATAGGGACAAACTGTAGTTATTAACAAGAAACTTTGTCACTCTGTCCCCCATCGTCACCACGGAGAATGTCGAGTAATCATTTAAATACGAATGCACTGCACATATTTCTGGCATATCGTAGGTGTTTTCTTTTCCCCTAACTTCCGTATCTCGCGCGAGCCGGGAGCTGAGTGGGATCTGCTATGATGAACGCTCTTAATTAATTCACTGATAGATTTCAAGTGCATTCTGAATACAATTTATAATGTAGTAGTGCACAAGATGTAAGTATGTCAAGCGATGGAGGGCGTGGAGGATATTGGGTCAAGGAACTTTACCCACCCCCCTCTCTTTGGTCCCCTCTCACCCCACAAGGAAATTGAGCCTTTCTTTTACTAAATAAATGTTGAAAAAGTTTTAAAAAATATTCTAAAGGAGACCGACAAGTCGTAGGGCTCAAACCATTTTGTGGTCAGTCCCCAAACTATGCCGGTTTATTTATTTTAAATTAACTTTTTATATTGATTCTCATTCTCGTGAAGGTATCTATTTAATAGAAACTATTTGGGGTCTATTTGGCCAGAGTTTTTTAAAATCAAAATTCCCGATAAGATACAAATCTGAAATTGTTCATAATGATTACTTAAAGTGGGAATGTAGGGAACGCGAGAAACGGTAAGTGTTTTTGCAGTTTTTGTATTAAAATAAAATATAAAATATTGCTTTGATAGATCATTATTTAGCTTAATTTTCTTCACATGGGGATATCAACAGCTGTTGAATATCTGTCAAGGGTGTTCTGGAATTTAATGACAATTTTTTCTCTTAATTTAAAAAGTTTCTCGTTAAATGCCGCTATGCTCACGACGAATATTCAAGAACTGTTGATATCAACATGTGAACCAAATTAAATTATATATTGGCACTAGAGCAATATTTTATTTATTTTGGCCGAAAAAAGTTCTGCCATAAAACCTTTAAAAACACTAATTTTTTCTCACGTCCACTTCCATCCCATCTTAAGGTAGAAACATTTTCACTCTCGTGACTTTTTTTCATGGCCGAACACAAAATTGAAAATTAAAAACAATGATAAAAATATAAAATGACTTGTTATTTATATTTTTTAGTGGAAGTACATCCTCTTTTCTGCAATAAAATGTATTGACAACAAACACACCTTTTTTGTTGTTGTTGCTAAATATAACAAGCCCTGAAGGAATAGATAGAGAGGCAAAAATCTATCAATGAAAAAAAAATTACAACTTTATTTTATTTTTGAACAAGAATTGAGGTTTTTTTTTTGGGTGGGCAAGTTTTTGATATTGATACTAGTGTGGTTATTTTTCAGTGATTCGAACAATCAAATACCCGGATTTTTGACGTCCGAATTATCGACGCTCTACTGTAGTTATTCTAGAAAAGAGTGATAGATAAGCTAATTTTCGAAAATGGCTATTCAACCATGACTCAGACATATACTCGCCAATTAGCGAACCCATTGTGAGCTAGTATTATGTTTGTGTCTTAATGCTCATCTGGGCTCTCTCTGCATATTTTCACTGATGGGTATAGGGATTGGGAAGGTATATCTTAGAGTAAATGTACCGGTACTTGCTCGTAGGTAGAGTGTAAAACTGTGTCAGTAAATAATCTTAATTCTATCAAGTACAAGTTGAACCCCAACCACCCCGTCATCGGCAATGCAGACGAGTCTAGACCGACACTCTTGTCCACGTGCCCACCGATACGGGGTATGTGAAATGTTTTCAAATACATCGTTTGACCTCACATTGAAAAAAAAAAAAATACATATATATATATAGACTTATAATCAAGCAATAAAGTTCCTGTAGCTCATAATATTAATTTTAATAACTCATTCTATGCTCAAACATTTACCAACAAACTAACAAGAAAAACTAGTCTAATTTATATATGCACTTTTTTTTAATCTTATAAAAGTTATTAAAATAATTTTCATAGGTTTATACGTCAAGTAATGTGATCTACAGCTGACACCTTAGGTATATTCTCTCAGTTACTATTAAATATTATTAATAATAGTAATAATTATTACTATTATTAAATATTATTAATAATAGTAATAATTATTACTATGATTATGATGATTGTGTTAATAGTAATAATAATTATTATGATTATGATGATTGTGTTGATAATAATAATAATAATAATAACGATGATAATAAGGTAAAATGTGATCAATGTTGACCTCAAAAAAATGGGTATATATTTTCTAGAAGTTCCTTCATACCGGAATCCTACTTTAGTTTAACTTCTAGCTAGTATTATTAGTGTTGTTGCCATTTTCAAGATAAAGGCGTTACCGCTGATAATCCAAACTGTCGCCGTTAACGCCTAGATCTTGAAAAATACTTCATATTTGAGTTATTGAACAGTAACATAATGTAATGGTTGTATCTCTCAACATTACCAGATGAAGCCAAAAAGGGTAATGGACGGAAGGGGGGATAGGGGAAAAAAAGAAGGTAAAGTGGGCCACTGTGTTACACGTGCCGGATTATTTTTTTGAGGTATTGGAGAGGGGCGAGAAAGGGGGAGGGGTTTGGTGTAGTCAGGACATGGCGTAAGAAGATAACTTACTATGCACCCACAACTTCCGTACCTTTCAACTTGTGAATACCTACTTGGACACACAGGAACAAAGTATCCCCAGCTGTTGTTGCCGGGGGATTAAACTATTGTAAATATATGTACGAGTCATTAAGCATCGTCTAAGTGGATGACAATCCATTCTATCACCAATTTAAATAAACTTATAGGACTTAAGAGTCGGTTGCTCAAACATTATATTGATTATTCAAGTACGGGACTGCCAATCAGCTAGGTCCTTGATCAAGAAATGTTTGGGTTGCAACAAAGATAATAATTAGGGATCCAAAATCTCTGATTATCTGTTCATAAATCTTATAAAATAATCAAGTAAAACAAACATGGCAACACTGTAAAAAGCTTTGTAAAAACTTATTTGAAAAATCTGATTGTGAAATTACCTAAATTTATAGATTGGCTATGATGGATATTTATACATTAATTTCAATAAATCTTAATATCAGGCACACTCCTTAATAAAAAGTTTTTAAACCATTTTTAGTGATATAAATATACACAATAAAATGTACTTGGTCTAATTCTCATCTTAAAGGTTATTTCTTTGTGATTAAGTAAAAACTCATTTCTTTCCTGTAGCTGTGTTGGATCTCAGCCGTTCTCTATAACGTCATTGTGTGTTTGAGAGTCCCTACATCTTAAGACACCATAAATTGACCTTACTATGCCTAAAAACAAGTAATTTTCTAAATAAATATATAAAACTCACTTATAACCTTTATTAATCACTTAAATAATGACGCAAAACCTAATTCAGTTATTAAAACTTGTTGGTTGTGTTTCCCATCAAAAAGTTGATGGGATTAATTTAGCTGGTTAGCTTGACCAGATATTTATTCAACAATCATGTCCTAATGTTTTGCACAACCAGCCTTAAATACTAAAAATTAAAGTAAAAACCGTATAAATCTCCGAAAATATTAAATCTATATTTATTTATATACACTTTGCTCTCGAATAGACTCATAAATTAGATTTTTTTTAAATAGCTGTCTATAACAAATCTATAAATTAAATATCGCCAAAAATAACAATTAAAATACCTATTAGTTAAGATAGTATTTATTATTATATTATTTTAATTACACATTAGGTAGGGTGGGAGGGGATGCGAGAAAATTCCTGTGTTTTTACCATTTTATAACAAAATATTTTTTATGTTCAAAATAAATAAAATATTGCTCTAATAGAAACCTAAAGTTTTATTTTCTTCACATGGTGACCTAAACAGTCCTTGAAAATTTATAAATGGTGTCCTGGAATTGAATGAAAACTTTTTCTCTTCATTTAAAAGTTTATCATCTAATGCTGATATGCTCATGAGTCATGACAGATATCCAACAATTATTGTTGATATCATCATGTGAAGAAAATTAAATTCTATGTCTCTATTGGAACAATATTTTATTTAATTTGGCCAAAAAAAATGTTTTGGTATAAAAACTGCAAACGCACTAGACTTTAACTTGTGTCACCTTCAACCCCACCTTAATCACAAATGAGGCTATTGACACCTATTAAGGTAGATTGCCGTAGGAAGAACTAAATCTGACGTTTCACAAAGTTACTAAATCTACTTAAATGTAGTCACACGCTAGATAGAGCATGTGCTCTGTAATTGTCGATAGATGTTAATTATGGTGGATTTTTTTATGTTGATTAATATGCCTCGGTAGCCGTATGGTCTAAGGCACTACTCTTGCATTAGACTGGACTGCCAATGACGGGGAGATTGGGGTTCGAATCTCGGTTGGGTACACTAAGAGTGGTTTTTCCAAAATTGTTTAGCATTCTTCCTTCATGCAAGTGCGGCCACGATTCCTCTAAATATAACCTTCTGAATCCCTAAAACCATTAGCGTAATTATAACAATAAACGTATAATCCGAACGGGTAGTAAGACATGTTGGTAATAAAAACAAACAGAAGTAGGACCAAGTTTGTAAGGGAACTAAAAACAAGATCTACCTCACCTTCTTTCACACCCTGTGAAGTCTAAATTTCGACCCAATCAAGACCTGAACCATAATCAAAGAGAAAAACATCCTCTGTGGTTCAATGACCTTAAATGCTTTCGATGATGGCTGAGGCCTATAAAGTAAAGCGGTACCACACGTTAACAGTATTTGGACGGGACTATTATTTTGATCTACCAAATGATTGTTTTCCATTTGTGTATCTGTTGTAACCTAATTGGAAATTATAGTTCTGGCTTACTCTTTCGAATAATATTACCCCCTCACCGCCAAAAATACACTTGTGTAAAACGCAAGGAAAATTTCAAATTAATTTCGATATTAAAAAAATTGTCAGGCATTCTGACTTAATATAATTTATATTTATTTCTACGTCTTACTACCCGTTTTGGTGATTTCACGGTATCTTTTTAGGGATGAGGAAGATTGAATTAAAATGAAGCGTGCCAGCATTGTTGTGGGAAGGAGGATAGAAAATCACTTAAAAAATAAAAATCAACCATGCACTGGACCGGAAATCGAGCCTCGATCTTCCCGTCATCAGCAGTTCAGACCATTGTAAGAATGGTGTTTTAGTTCATGAGAACACCAAACAGGATTGATTTCATTTTTTTTTACTCTGACTATCTAAAACTTATATTGATGCGCTGTAAATTGAAAACAGTGTTCATCTTTCATAGTCTCTTAGGCCTTCTCCAAGGTCTAGGGTGTGCTGGTTCGATTCCTGATAGTACCAACAAAAATATTTACTGTCTCTATACTTATTCGTTCTGCTATTCTATTGGCAAAATATCGAGAGACTAGAATAATTGAGTGTGTGGTAGAAGTCTCAGTGCACTTTCTTATTTTAGGGCGGTTTTATACCGTCATATTTATTTTATAAAATATCTTTGTTAAAAGTACAACGTATCTTTGACGATCCATCAAAGATATTTTATAAGTTAACATATTTTACAAATCATTTATAAAATATCTATAAATTAATTACAAATGTAGGCCTAAATCGTGAAGGCACAAACTCCATATGTAGGCTTTAATACAAAGGTTTTATTCTTTAATTAATAACAGAACTTGGCCGACCATATTTTTAAATACTTCATGGTTCAATAGTAAATATTTTTAACATGATTGTAGTCTTTTAACCCCTTATATTGTACAAACTTTGAATAAATTGAGATGTATTGTAATAAAAGTCTTAAATATCTGCCAAGGGTGTCCTGGAATAATTGGATGACATATTTTTTTTCATTTAGAAAGTTCGTCTTCTAATGCCGCTATGCTCTTGACAGACATTCAACAACTGTTGATATCACCGTGTGAAGAAAAGTAAACTCTATATTTATTCTGGATCAAAATTTTCTTAAAAAAGAAAAGCTTTACTGTTTGAACTGCAAACACACCACCCAACCTCTCTCCCCCTCCCCCTTCGTATCTGTCAGGGGCATTGCGGAATATGCCTAGAACTCTTCTAGTCTAATGCCAGTAAGCTCATGGCGTGTGTTTACTAGAGCAATATATTTTTAATTTGCCCAGAAGCTACAAAAAAATACTATACCTAAACTCGCATCTACTTTCATCCCACCTTAAGATTTTAATAAATATGTGTTATAAAAAAATGTCGAGCGTCAAACACCATATTAAATATTAAAATATAATTTTAAATAAACTGATATTTACCAAATATAATTCCCAAATCATTTTAGGGGGGAGGGGGGTATGTAGGCCTTAAATGTATAAACAACGGGAGACAACGCCAGAGAGAGTAGACGGGGTGAATGACCGACCTGACGGTTTACCACAAGTTCGAGGGAGGGGGAGGGAGGGAAAAGAGTAATAGCTACAACTACTGACACAACTAACACAATATACCAGTACACACCGGTATACGAGGAGAAATGTTAAAGTAAAGTCGGCCCCGAAATCTTTCCGGACCGGGGGACAAGCCAGCCATCCAGCCAACCAATCCCCCCGCCCCCCGCCTCCCCGTCAATCAAGAATAGCATCCCGCACACACACCGCAAAGTTTTCTCGGGGAGAAACAGATGGCGCTGCGAAATCCTCAAAAGCGGCCTTGACGACGGGACGAAGAAGGATCACCAAGAGAAATATCAGAGGACAGGCCTGGAAATGGAGGGAGTGTGCCCGTGAGAAAGCGGAACTCTTCTCATTCTTCGTTTTCTTCTATCACAACGATTTGTGTGACTGGCGCCGGCAGTCACGTCGTGATTCAGTGACCCTTTTATATTATAGGTCGACCGAGTCACTAGATCAGTAAAGTCAGGGTCAGTTTTTTTTAGAGGTCTGAGCGTTTATTAAAGACACGGGTTCAAGACCAACTGAGGACTTTTAAAGATCAGGTTACCTATTAGTTGACCGAGTGTAGCGAGGACCTATTTTAACTGGACCATTTAGAATCTCATCTGTCCAGATGTTTGTTTCATGATGACAAATGGGTCAGACAGTTTTAACTAAATTTAGAAGGGATATTATTTGAAACTAGGCCGAATAATATATTAAAGATCATACAACATAGTTTTTCAATCCGGTTATCCGTTTCAACATGGCGGCCAGTAAAAAAAAAGGTTTTTCGTTTAGTTGCTCATATAAATTATTTTAATTTAAAATTTTAATAATCGATAGCGTATTTAGGGCGATTCTATTTTTACATATTTTAAGAGAACGAAATCTTAAACCCCGCTAACAACGGTTATTTTATATCAATATAATGAACCATTGAATATGGTATTCATTTGTTTTCTGTCTAACTTGTTCACCAACGGAAAATATCAACTTAAAATCTAAAGAAAAATCTTAAGACTGTAATAACAATAAAAACATGGAGTGAGGTCTACTGTTCTAAGAACTACTGGTAAGACTGTAGTAACAATAAGAGCATGGAGGGCGTGAGGTCTGCTGTTCACAGTACTACTAGTAAAACTATAGTATCGATAATAACATAGAGGGAGGTCTAATGTTCACAGAACTACTACTAAAACTATAGTAACGATA
The DNA here is from genome assembly GCA_901482245.1 of Timema douglasi. Taxonomy (NCBI): domain Eukaryota; kingdom Metazoa; phylum Arthropoda; class Insecta; order Phasmatodea; family Timematidae; genus Timema; species Timema douglasi. The sequence goes on from CABEEJ010000326.1 coordinate 182,870, forward strand.
ATAACATAGAGGGAAGTCTACTGTTCACAGAACTACTAGTAAGACTGTAGTAACGATATAACATAGAGGGAAGTCTACTGTTCACAGAACTACTAGTAGAACTGTAGTAACTATACTATCATGGAGGGAAGTCTACTGTTCACAGAACTACTAGTAATACTATAGTAACGATAATAGCATGGAGGGAGGTCTACTGTTCACAGAACTACTAGTAATACTATAGTAAAGATAATAGCATGGAGGGATGTCTACTGTTCACAGAACTACTAGTAATACTATAGTAACGATAATAGCATGGAGGGAGGTCTACTGTTCACAGAACTTATAATAAGACTGTAATAACGATAATAACATGGAGGGACCGAGGTCTAGTGTTTGGGAAAAAAAGTGTTGGCCATTTCTTATGATAAGACTAATTTTGCAAAAATTTTTAAGTGAACATTATTAAACACATAAATCAAGATATTGTGACCATTTAAATTATTGTTTATTTACTTGTGGATGGTGACCTGGTGGTCTAGGGGTAAGGTGTCAGAATTCTGTGCTAGCGGCTGGGGTTCAATCCTCGGTCCCGGCACAGATTTATCTGATTAACAAACCCTTCCTTCACCTCTGATAATACATCTTATGAATGTGGGGAATGCCAGGCCTCCACCGTGGTTCGGATTCCACGTTAAACAGTAGGTCCTCCATTTCATCTCACAATCACCCTACATAACTCGAACAGGTAGTAAGACGCGGTGCTAATAATAATAATAATAATAATAATAATAATAATAATAATAATAATAATAATAATAACAAGCTCTTCTTACCCCGGCAGCACCTCACTCTACGTCACTGAGGGTCGTGTGTGGTTTTAGAGAGTTTCAGAGGGTTTTTGCTGGATAATAAGTCAAATGGTATTCAACATTTGGTATAAAGTATTGCGTGTCTTGGCTACATCAATCTGCAGCCCAGTAGTGGAAAGTTTAGACAGTACTAATGTGCCATTGCCCAGAGGGTGCCCGAATGTATCAATTGTATGTTTTTTCCAAGGTGGTGTTTGCCATGTCTCGATTGTTTTATCGTATGGCATATATGACCGGATGGGACATGACATCCATTTTCAGTCGCCTTATGTGTAGACTATTAGCCGTTCTGTTGGCACAGAGCGATGCCCAGGGTACACCATAGGAGCTTGTCTACACGTCGTGCACGCAATGAGATGATGTGATGATAGTTATTATGAAGTTGAAGAGCCGGGGTGAGGTTTAACCTAACTTAACTAACCTAACCTAACTACAGTAGCCCCATGGCTTCTTTGGTGCTGACTGACAGCTGACGGCTTTGAAAAGTGACCAGACCAACTTATGTATCCCTACGCCTTACCATATGATCTGCAAAAACATGTATTTAGCAGCTGTCACTTCTGACAGTCAAAATTTAGGTATATACCTAAATGTTGACTGTCAAAAGTCAGCTGTCAGCTGTCAGTCAGCACCAAAGAATCCATGGGGCTACTGTATCCAAACCCTGGTGACCATTGGGTTCATTCCCCATAGGAGAAAAATACACAAGGTATCATCCGGGATCCCTAGAGTCGTAGCCAGATGCATTGACCACCACACCAGGGGGATGGTTATATTTCGGTTGATTATTAAGAGCTAAATGCTCGGAAATGAATGGTAACTGGTATAGGATCGTAGAATAGATCTTAGTGAATAGAATGATGTAATTAACAGGGGGGTTCACAATATACTGTATTGTCATTTGTATTTTACTATTCTTTTGTTTGTTCTCCTACTGTTGGACATCTTGGCCCTGTAGGGTTTAAACCCTTTTTTGTTGTTGTTGACGTTTTTGAATCTCTCATCGACTATCATAGCTCCTTAAATCACGTTTCTTTCAATCCCTTTTAATTGACCGAATAACCTCACTGGTTGTGCCAGCGTAGCTCACATTCCCAGAGCTCGAGGTTTTTGGTTGTTTTTTGTGTGTCCCCTCCGTTATATGCTGAATCGTTGCGTGTATAGCACGAAACAGAATGTCGAGAGAAAAGGCTTGCAATAAAAGTCCAAATAAAATTTAAGAGTTAGGAGGAGAAAACTCTTCCTAAAGCCTCCCCAACATAAACTACTTTGACGATGGTTAGCCCTATAGTGAACGAGAAAAATAAAAGTCAAAGTCGTCAATGAAACAGTCTCAAGCACAAAAAGTCATATCCTTTTTTTTTTACCTAACGATCTTATTATGAAAGTGAAATAAACCTTATGAATATTCAAAAGTTGTTCTTGCTATTCATTCTCTTTTGTACCTAGTTTTTACTCTTGTATGCAAAGTAAGAAACTACTGAAAATGAAAGTGTTTCTTTTGAATGCTTCTAAAACTAATAAATACTTGTTTTTTTACCTGCTGGTAGGCCTACATCTTAAAAGAAGTGAAGTCAATGGCTCATCTCTAAAAGTCAAATAAAAAAAAGTGTTGACCAGCATTGTTGACGTAACGAGATTTTTGTCAAGCATATTAAACCTTCTTCCTGAAATTTCTTTTTTTGTGTGTGTGTCCGTCTGGACCCTAATAAAAAAAAACTAACCTCAGTGGCGCGTCTTGCAAACATACTAACCTAAAATTTCCCATAGCTATTAAATGTTAACGTTTGCTATTCTTACTAAATTTTTACGACCATCACAAACTTTCTCGACGACTTTGTGAGCGTAGGTTTTTGTCCCATTCAGAATTTGTTTTATTGCTTGCAGGTAAGAGCTTTGCCCTCAACAGATCTCAATCTGAGCAGGATTCTTTTACCAAACTAGTCGACAAAAAGTTGAGTTCTCCTACTCTTGCCGATGGAGAATCTAGAATAATTGTTTGGGTCTACTGGGGCAAGAAGACAGTATTATTTGTCTTTCTTCCCCTAAGCCCCACTCCATCCTCACGTACTTCGAATATCATCACCCATCCGGGCTACCGGCGTATATAATATGTCATGGACAAAACACGAAGTCTAGCTAGTTCTCTAAATGACTGGCCACTTCTAGTTTTTTTTTCCTCCATCAATATTTCACTATTTGATTGGATCAGCTGGCCAGTGTGCGAAGAGTCCAGACAATTCACGATGTAACCGGTTTCGGGCTTTAGCCATTATATATATTTTTATTTTTTTATTTTTACCACGTCTTACTAACCGTTTGGGCTATACACCTATGTACTAATTACACTAATGGATTAGGGATTAGGAAGATTTAATTACGATGAAATGTACGCGCATTTGTGTGGAAGGAGAGTGGAAAATCATTTAGGGAAAAACCATGAAGCGGGTAATAATATTTATATACTAGTGAGGCTGGAATATGATGAGGAACGTAGAATTTAGAAAAAATACTACTTACATTTGTGATAAGGGAGATTAGGTAACTATTTAGGTAGGTGACCTTAGTACACCCGGCCGGGATTCGAGCCTCAGCTTTCAAGTTTATTAGCAACCCAGACAAGACGTCACTGACACCTTGGTCCACGTGCCCACTGGCGTGGATAGCAGATATTAATTCCCATCTTGCTTCAACTTATGTTGAACTGGGTATGACTTTTTCTTAAAACTTTAGTTTTCCTTTATACTCGTTTCATTATCGGCGTTCTTGTTTTGTTTTTTTGTCACCACGTCTTACTACCCTTTTAGGCTATACGCATGTATGATAATTATTCTATTGGGGTAGCGATGATAAAATAAGTATTTTATAAATAGTCTATTAGCATTTGCGTGGAAGGAGAGTGGGAAACAATTTAGGAAAAAAACATCCTCAGTAGACCCGCTAGGGCTCCAGCCCTAATCGCCCCGGTGTCAGTTGGCCAGTTTAACACTAGAGTTATGCCTTAGACCATTCAGCCACTGAAGTGTGTGTCATCATTCTTATTTCTGATCAGGTGAGTCAAAGTTCAAATACCATTGAGGGCTATTTGGTCATAATGTGGTTTTCAACTCTACCTTTAGGTTGGTGTCTTTTCCTTTTAATCACCATCCTTGTCCCTTTATTCTTATATTTCATACATGTTAAATGTACTGATAAAAAACTTGTAAAGTTAATTGGAAATATAATTTATAGTTTTTTTTTGTAACGTAATTTGAGAGTAAACAAATGTATGTGAGACGCAGTGGCGTAACGTGACGTGTTTCCAAGGCAAGCCAAGTTATTTTAAGGTGGTGTGGAAGTAAATGTGAGCTAGGGTCAGTATTTTGGAAGTTTTTTTTAATGGAAAAGCACTTTTTTTTACAAAAACAAATAAATAATTCTTCAGTATATATGTTTAGCTTAATTTCATACACACAGTGTTCTCAAAAGCTTTTGCATATTTGTCATGAGCATTTTGAACAGAATTTTTTTAGGGAACAGAGAAAATGTACTGGCCAAATTCCACAAAGCTTATCTTAAATATTCGATATAATAAACTAAACGTATCTTCTGAAGCAATATTAATTTATAATTTATTTTGTTTAAAACTGTTAAAATATGGAGCTCAACACCCTTTTTTTCCATACCACCTTCAACTCTGCCTGTGAATGTTATAATCACTCGGTAAGATAGGCCTACTCCTTGGTAAGCTATCAACGAGGATACTTTTCCATGTTGAGAAGAACCTATGTTTTGATTGGTAAAATGGTGACGGATTGGGGGGAAGAACCTCTCAAAGGTGTAGTTTTAACAAATTATGGTTAACCTCGTCAAATGGGGAAAAGTTGGTGAAAACATAATTATCACAGATACAGTTTTAACAATTTATGGTTAACCTGGTAAAATGGGGAGAATTGGTTGAGAACATATCACAGATACAGTTTTAACAAGCTATGGTTAACCTGGTCAAATGGGGAAAAGTGGGTGAGAACATAATTATCACAGATGCAGTTTTAACAAATATAGTTAACCTGGTCAAATGGGGAAAATTGGGTGAGAACATAATTATCACAGATACAGTTTTAACAAACTATAGTTAACCTGGTCAAATGGGGAAAATTGGGTGAGAACATAATTATCACAGATACAGTTTTAACCAGCTGTGGTTAATCTGGTCAAATGGGGGAAATTGGGTGAGAACATATCACATATGAAGTTTTGACAAGCTATGGTTAACCTGGTCAAATGGGGAAAATTGGGTGAGAACATAATTATCACAGATACAGTTTTAACAAACTATAGTTAACCTGGTCAAATGGGGCAAATTGGGTGAAAACATAATTATCACAGATACAGTTTTAACCAGCTGTGGTTAATCTGGTCAAATGGGGGAAATTGGGTGAGGACATATCACATATGAAGTTTTGACAAGCTATGGTTAACCTGGTCAAATGGGGAAAATTGGGTGAGAATATAATTATCACAGGTACAGTTTTAACAAACTATAGTTAACCTGGTCAAATTGGTAAAGTAGATGAGGTACAGTTTTAACAAGCTATGGTTAACCTGGAAACACTCCAAGATAAGTCATTGGTGAAACGTGTGTATGAACACAAAATAAAATTTGAAAAGATGTGAGGCTTCTATCCAAGCGTCAGAGTCTCCTGTTTTTCCCATCCATTTATTAAAATATGATAGAATATGCTTTGCAAAGCAACAGTGGTATTAGCATATTATGTAGAGAACATTTTTCGATCTAAGTTTTGCAATCAGTTGAATACCGGCACACAGCTGGACACATTTACATAACTGAATAGCATCCCAACCGCTTTGTCAGCAAAATAATGTGTTGCCATCTACATGTCAGCAGGCTTAAGGTGGGGATGTAGGGGACGAGAGCAAGGGGAAGTAGTTTCTCAGTTTTAATAGCAAAACTTTTTTCTGGAGGGGCCATATAAACCAAATATTACTCCAGTAGAAACATAAGAGTTTAATTTTCTTCCCATGGTGATATCAACAGTTGTTGAATATCTGTCATGAGTATAGCGGCATTAGGTGAGAAACTTTTCAAATAAAGAGAAAAAGTTTTCGTTAAATTTCAGGACATCCTTGGCAGATAATCAACAACTGATGTTGTCACCATATGAAAAAGAATTGAGCTATATGTTTCTACTGGAGAATTATTTGATTTATTTGGTGAAAAGAAAGTTTAGCTATAAAAACTTCGTAAACACTGCCCTTAACTCGCGTCTCTTACACTCCCACCTTAAGGTTGGATGACTCGTTTCGGTAGCCGATTAAACTAATAACTTAAGAAATCACTCTCAAAATAGACTGTACTGCTGATGACAAAGAGATAGGGATTGAATCCAGTTCAAGTATTCTGTGGTTTGTTTCTCCTAAATGGTTTACCATTCTACCTCCATGCAAATGGAGGTACACTTCCTAAAAATCAAATATAACCTTCCTAATCCCTAAAACCATTAGCATATTTAGTACAAAAGCTTATAACCCAAAGGGTATTAAGATGCGATGCTAAAAACATTCCAATGCGGTAGTCCATTGATTCCCAACCTAGGGTCCGCAAAACAAATCTAAATTTTTAAGCTTTTTTTTTCACATCATATAAAAATTAATTGGTCTTCACATTTTGACTAAACACGGGTTTTTTCCCATTACTGTCCAATTTAACATAATGTTTCTTTTATTAATATGAAATTGGTTATGAAGAATACTATACATGTGTTAGCAGGTTTTTAATTCCCCCTCTTCTAGCGGGGGAGATTAAGGGGGCCACGATGGACTATCATTGGATTCAGGGGGGCCACCATATGGAAAAGGTTGGACACAATTGCCTTAAACTGTTCGACCAATGCTGTAGATTTTGTATTTGTTTAACGTAAAATGTTGATGTTATATTACACATGGGAAATTTGGTTTAAAACCCATTCATAAAGGACATGTTTTTTTAAAACTTTTAATGTGGATACAATATCTTAGCAAACACTCCGTAGCCGGAAATAAACCCTTAAGTTGGGCACACTGACCACACGACCTCCTATAACCCCTCTTCCCCTCCTTCGGTTCCAGACTGTGATGATGCAGCCATTACGGTGGAATGTCACACGGCGTGTGACGTCACGGTAGTCACGTTCCATATAATTACAATATTGCTGACCACTGACCAGCATTACCGTAACCTGACCCTACCCACTGCTCTGCACTGACTGACATAATATCCTCCATTGCTCCTCTGACGTCACTCACGCACATTACTACACGCACGGTTGGGTTATTTTGTCTTGGCCGGATTACATCTCCATCCAAATGAAGTGATCTACGCGTTCTGCCTCTGATGTCATTCACGCATGGCTGGATTATCTGATCTTGTCCGGGTTACTTATCCCTTCAAATGAACTGCTCCATGCGTCACACATCTGACGTCACTCACGCATGGCTAGGTTATCTTGTCTTGGTTGGGCTATTTCTTCATCCAGATGAACTACTCCGTACATCACATCTCTGACGTCAGGCACGCATAGCTGGGCTATCTTGTCTTGGCTACTTCTCCCTCCAGATGAGCTGATCCGCACGTCGCACCTATGACGTCATCGTATTCACCAATAGCATGTATCCTACGTTTAATTTAAAAGACAGAAAGCTTAGATTGTTTGGTTCAACTATGGTGTAATCTGTAAGATAGGGCCATAGAGTAATTGGTCAAGGAAATAATGCAATTGGTCGAGGAAAATTGAGTGTACATCTAGATTTTCTTGTGTCGTAGTTACTGTACCCGTACTCTGCTCATTATTCTGCCCTGACTGACGTAACAGCTCTAAGCGCCTCCAACACACTTAAGGTGATGATCCCCCACAGTGCCGCACTCGTGCTGCATTGTGTTTCACAAAAAGTTTCTCCCGGTGTATTCTGTTTAATGCACATACACAAAGTGTTCACGCAGCCAAGCAGTAAGTGCATGAACTAGTAAGAACATTGTGTGCAACTCATCAATCTGGTGAATACAAAGACTTGTTCGCGCACAATATTCACGCACTCCAGTTTAGATTCTGCCAGCAGAGCGAAAACTTTGTGTGCGCTGTCTTTGTTCGTTGAAATATATTTTTTCCAAATATTTGTAATGGAGTGGACCAATGAAAAGATTATTAATTTTATAAAATAAATAGAAATTCTACCTATAATATGGGATCCATCTGATCCAAATTAAAAAAAAAATCGCAATAAAAAAACACGATGCAAATCAAGAGTTAGGTGAAAAATTTGACTGTGATAGCACATAAATACAGAGGAAATGGAAAATAATTTTAGCACAATACAGACTGGAAAAGCAAAGTATAAACTCATCCAAAACTTCAGGTACTGGAGTTTCTGATGGTGGATACTAAATTATTGGTGAAGCACAAATAATTCGCAACTTTTGTGCACGCACATTGTTCATGAACAGTGCTTCAAACTGTATGTTGTTTGGTGTAGACAATCAATGCTGACAACAGTTGAGGCTCATTGTGCTACACAATTGTTCACGCACAAACTTGTACTGCACAGAATTGCGGTAGATCAGCACACACACACACACACACACACACACATATATATATTACGACCACAGCAGCATGATTATCTGGTTTTGTAAGGTCAACCATCGTTCAATTATTGATACTATAGAGTTTTAGATAGTGTTTTATTGATATTTTACTACTACCCCTAAAAAGCCCTTTTCAAATATCCTCTGGCTTGAGATGGGAATGTAGTGAAGTCGAGATAAGGTCAGTATTTTTTGACATTTTTATATCAAAACTTTTATATTTCTAGTCGAAAGAGATCAAATAATTCTCCATTAGAAAAAGAGTTTAATTTTCTTCACAGGATGATATCAACAGGTGTTGAATAACTGCCAAGGGTGTTAACTGGAATTTAATGACAACTTTTTATCCTCATTTACAAAATCCTAATGCTGCTATGTTCATGACAGATATTCAACCTCTTTTAATATCAATGGAAGCTATCTAAGGTTTTAAAGTTTTTTTTTTTCTTTCACCACCAAAAGTTTCCCAAAATATAACAACGATATTTGCGTGCTGCAACTCGTTGATTAAAATACTCTTGCGTAAGATGTTAATGATCCCGAGTGAATCTACTTTTAACTCCCGAAGCATCCTAATTGTACGCTTCAACTTGACTCAACCTTATAAATATAGGCTGCAATGTTCGCGCCGCCATTATGCGCGAGAATTAGCTCGCAGATAAATTGCTATTTCGAGATATAAAGCGGTCGACCTTGCTACTATGTTGGTCTCCCCCCCCCCCTTTCTTTCCCTTGACGATTGGCCTCGGGTGTCCTTTTGTTTCATCTGGTTTTTGGCTACCAATTGATCTAAGTGGTGCATTTTTTATAAGTATTATTTTGGTAACTTTTTGCCATGGAAGGATTAGATTATTTCTAAAATTACATTCTATTTTTGAATTACACCTGGAAGGAACTTTTAATAAAATAAAACTTTTTTTGCAGTCAACATTTATAGCTTTAATATTAGTATGTTTTTAATCATCGCGTCTGGCTACCTGTTCAGGTTATAAGTATATACGATAATTACTCTAATGGGTAGGGATGAGGAAGGAAGCATTTTAGAGGTGATCTACGTGAATTTTCTTGGAAGGAAAGTGGAAAAAACATTGAGGAAAACCACCCTCAATAGACCCGACCTGGATTCAAACCCCGATCTTCCCGTCATCAGCAAGACAGTCTAACATGAGAGTGACGCCTTAGACCATTCGGCCACTGAAGTGAGCTAGTTTAAGTATTGTTTTATAAGTATTGGTAATATCTGTTAAAAGAGACATCTGCATATAACACGACTTTATGTATGAATATATTAAAATTGTTTTATTAACTACCAGATAGGTGATTTCTACCAAAATTAGGGTATAAAACCGTGTTCAAGGTATTGACTGGCAAACCCATTGGGAAGAGACCATTGGGAAAAGCTAGATGCAGATGGGAGGATTACATTAGAATGGACCTGAAAGAGATAGGGTATAATGAGGTGGACCGGATAGAACTATCTCAAGATAGGTATAGAGTTAATGAGGTGGACTGGATAGAAATATCTCGAGATAATGATAGGTGGTGTACTTTTGTAAGTGTGGCAATGGACTTTCTAGTTCCTAATTCCATAAAGTAGGTAATTAAGTGAAATTGAAATTTAGTAAAATTAATGGATTTATGTTAGCCCTATATACATTATTTTCACTGATTGTAATCGTAGATACACCATACTATAGCATCCATGAGGCTAATGCCATATCTGCTAATTATTTGTTTATTTATGAATTTTAATTTTATAATTCCAACAAATTGGAATGCATTAGACTATTACCAAGCAATTTTCCCCCCCTACTACTTCGCTACATTAATGTTACAATCAGTTTCAACTAATGCACCTTTTAAATTATACTACAATACTTTCCACAAATTCAGAATAGATTCATTTATCTACCTAAGTAGCTATGAATTATTAAAAATGGAATTAAGACCTTCATTCTTAGTTCATTCCGGTATTGAAAACCGACAACCCACATCACCAGGCAATAGCACATAAAGTATAACTCACAGGCGTTGAGGGAATGAATGGTAAAAGAAGTACTTATCTTTAGAAAAGAAAAAAAAAAGTATTTGTTTCTTTTATAAGGCTCATTAACACACTAGCACTAATATCACATCACAAGATTATACTGGACCTTAAACAATTCATATTCTACCTGATAAATAAACATTACTTACTTTTAAGAGTAATTTTGTACATGGCATTATTTAAATTTGTTTAAAAGTCCCTCCCCTTACGAAATATTGAAAGAAGTAGGAAGTACCTACCTATTCAATAATGTCAACTCATTTCGTGGCGAATTTGTACGCTGATCAAATTCCTGTGTTTGTTTACAGAGGTTTGTAAAAGTCAATGACCGACAGTACCTTACAAAAAAAATGCAATGACTTCAGTCATGCGTTAAAAAGTAGGGTAAAGGAAGAGAGAATGGGTTTTAGTTGTGTTCCTATAGTGGACTGCGTTCATTGGTTTATGGAGGAAAATAGAGTCTTCTGATGTTACACAATCAGTTTCCACTCCCAGAACTATTAGGACCGATCAACGATTTGTATAATTAAAATTGATAAAGAGGTAAGATGGAAGGCGTGTTGTTATTAAGATTTTATATCGAGCAAAGAGAAAACTTTTTTTTAGAAATTTGTTCCAGTTTTCGAGTGCCACATACTGAAATCGCGGATACCAGCTTGTAGCCTCTCTTTAAACGCATTGGGATAAAACCGTCTCGGAGTCCGGATAATCTTTTCTGGGTTGAGCTAATTATCTCTGCCTTGTCCGGAAGCTAGAAGAGATATCGTCGTTAGAGCTGGAATCGCAAAACAACCTTCGATTGGTTACACAGTCTAAAACGACACTGATGGCTGATGTATGGTAGATCTTGGATCGAGTCCCGGTTTGAGCATATTGATATGCCTAAATGATTTTCACTCTCTCTCTCTTCATGCAAGTGCGGGTATATTTCTTCCAAACTAAATATCATTTGTACCCTACCCCCATCAATGGGAGTTTGATAGCCCGTACCGTTATTTAGACACGTTGCATAATTAAAAAATAAATAAACAGCATTCATTGATGAATAAATGGTAAGTACTATATGTCCAGTACAAACCCGTCTGAGAAGAATACAAACCTTCTTTCCACCTCCACCCCACCACCATCCTTTCATTGACGCCTACATGAAGGGAAAATACCCTCTAAGTGTGACATTTCTTACGGCGGAAGTGTAGGGAACACAAGAAGGGGAAAGTGTTTTTGCAGGTTTTCTTATAAAAACTTTTCTTGGTCAAAATAAATCAAATATTCCTCCAGTTTAAACATAGATTATGATTTTCTTCACAAAATGACATCAACAGTTGTTAGATATCTGTCATGAGCATAGGGGTATTAGATGAGGAACTTTCTAACTAAGAGGAAAAGTCATCATTAAATTTCAGGACACCCTTGACAGATGTTCAAGAACTATTGAAGTCATCACATGAAGAAAATTATACTCTATTTTTCTACATTTATTTTGTCCAAAAAAAGTTTTGCTATAAAAACTGCAAAAACACTGGTCTTAACTCCGCTTCTTTATATACCACCTTAAGTATTGGCAGCACTGATACTTCAAAAACACCAAAATAGTTGTCAAATTGTTTATACATTCTAGTTGTTACCATAAAAAAAAAGTTGTATTTCCTTAAGTGAGGTTGGATCTGGTTCAATAAGATACTTTACATCTTTGTTTAAAAATATAACTATAGTTGTAAATTTTTATATATTTTTTTTACACACTTGCTTCAAAGTTTTAACCATAAGGAATAAAAAAGAATTATTAAATGAATTAAGGAAATATAATATAAAAATTCCATACATAGTTTTGCCAATTTTTGACGTCATGTTATGTACTGTACCTCTATTTTTTTTTAAATAATTCATATTCATACTTATGGTATGATACTAGAATCATCCACTTCAGTGATCTAACGGCCAAAAAGACATGACCCTCGAAATAGAATGTGACTGCCGATTACGGGAATATCGGGGCTCGAATCCCAGTCGAGTGTTTTTATCCTAAATGGTTCCCCGATCTCCCTCTACTTGAATTAGGGTACACTTTCTATAAATTCAACCTTCAACAGAAGAGTTGATACCACCTTTGATCAAATATGTGTAATAATTATAAAATTGCATCACTTTTTTCCACATATTTTTACAAAAATGGATGCCAATCATTTTACAAATGATAATGGACCATGAACATTCTAAAAATGTGGTAATCAAAATTTATCTATTGATTAAAAGTAAACCCACGTTTATTCTTTAGCATAAGTGTGGGGTTTCTATCTTATAGGAAAATATTCTACATTGAATTAAAATTTATTCTAAACTTTTCATTGGGAAAAGATATATATAATAAGCCCTCATTCTACTTTTTATTTGAAAGTTTACTCGTTAAAGGATATCAAATTTACACACACACACACACTCATATATATATTTATATAGCTTTCAGTGCTTAATTTGAATCATATTTTACCCCTTCACGCCTCGATGAGGACTTTAAAAACCACAACTCCCCCAGCTCTATATATATTCGTTGCACCAAACCCCTCAAGTAAGAATTGAACTACTATTATTTATAACCAAAGATAATGTTTTTATTTACCGACACACAATCATAAGCAAATCATGGTTTCCATGGTGATGTAAACAAAGGATGATTGTACCTAGATGAGCCACGGCTCACATTGAAGGAGAAAAAATAGAGAATTTACTAGGGAACTAGGGTTTTAGGTTTAGGCTGCTATTTTTGCCACATCCTGGATTCCTAACCTTTAAAACGAGTGTTCGTTTGTCAAAATTGGTTTAACCGTTTTCTCTTAATTCCAATAATCGGAAACGGGCTTATCAAATTATAAATATGATGTATAAAAATAAAATAGGGAGAGATTGAGAAAATTCGAGCTTTAGTATTAAGTGTATGAGTGTGAAATTGAGATTGATAGTGTGAGAGAGTGTAAGAGAGTGAGTGGAAAAGAATGAGAGTAACCTAGTGAGTCTGATCGAGTGAGTGTTAGCAAGTGATGTGTGAGAGTGTGAGTGAAAGAGATATAGGGGGAAAGAATGTGTGTGTGTTTGAGAGAGAGAGAGAAAGGCAGAAACTAAGAGAGAAAGTGAAATAGAATGTGTGAGAGTGTGTACGTGATAGAGTGTATGAGAAAGAGTATGAGAGAGAGTGTGAGAGAAAGTATGAGAAAGAATGTGTGTGACAGAATGTGTATGAGAGGGAGTGTGCTAGAAAGATTTTTATTATTAGCACCACGTCTTACTAGCCGTTTGGGTTACACGCTTATGTACTAAATACGCCAATGGTGGTAATGATTAGGAAGGCTATTTTCAGAGGAAGTGTATCCGTATTTGCTTGGAGGTGGAGTGGACAACCGTTTAAGAAAAACCTCCCTCAGTACACCCGACCAAGATTAGACCCTTGATCACCCCATCATCGGCAGTCTAGTCTATTGAGAGGTTAGCGTGTTAGACCATACGGTCACCAAAGTGGGTCACAAAACATTATTTTGAAATAATATCAGCCAAAAATCAAGTGGTTACATATAAACCTAATTGAACATACTTGTATTGAAATATTATTTGAATAAATAAACACCAAAACCTATACTGTGATCATAAGATAGATAGAATACATAACATATTACTTTGAAATATAATTAAGACACTCTCAAAATTAGGTGGTATCTAGGAAACATAACTGAAAAAGATTGGTATTGTGATACTATTTAAAAAATTATCACCAAAACCCATACTTAAACAATTAAAATTACTATCTGAAAACATGTCAAAATACTTATATCAATTTTTGGTATCAATACACATTTAAACATAATTGTATCATTTTAAATTTATAAATGGTGTGCGAAACAAAACGGGGGGAAATATTTTCTAGAAATTGACACAGTTTCATTTTCATTTGTGGATTATAGTTTTTTTATTATTATTTAGCACCGCGTCTTACTACTCGTTCGGATTATACGCTTTAAGTATTAATTACGTTAATGGATTAGGAATTAGAAAGGTTGAATTAGAGGAAGTGAACCCGCATTTGTGTGGAGGTAGAGTGGAAAACCATTTAGAAAAAACCACCCCTATTTCACCCGATCGAGATTCGAACCTCGATCTCCCCGTCCTCAGAAGTCGAGCTCAACACGACTAGCGCGTTAGCCAACTACGCCACCGAGGTGGGTTGGATTATAGTCATATTATTTTTAACCAAGAAGAACTATTTTATCTACTGCTATAAAACCATGCACAAGTCAGTGTTTCCATGGTGATCAAAACAAATAATTAAAAGCTCAACATTCACAAGGAAAATAGTGTTTTCACTGTACACTACTCTTTTTGACGGACGACATCCTGGATCCTTATAAACTTATTTAAAAATGTGTGGTCATTAATTTCAAAATTGGTTGTCATTTTTTTTAAATTTCCAATCACTGGAAAATGGCTTATAAGACCATACATAAGAGCAGAGACAAATATTTAAAGTCAAAGAAGAGGAAGGATAAAAGTTGACAAGGCAAAAATATATATATTAACCTATTATCATTGGTTTGTTTCAAAAATACACACATAATTGCCGTACAATATCAATCTATAGCATAAAACCACTAAATTAAGAGTTGAGTTGATATTTGGGACCAGAGAGAAATATTTTATTTACAAAAAACACTCATGCATAAATCATGGTTTCCATGGAGATGTATTATTATTATTATTATTATTATTAGATTCTAAGCCTTATGGCCAGTCCAAAACGAGAGTGACGCCTTAAACCATTCGGCCACTGAAGTGGGTCCCTTAAGGACTTAACCCACGGAAAAATGGACTGTGTGGAGTGTCTATTATATTTAATTTGATCAAATAACTTTTGTAAAATAAATTTGACAGTGTTATATCACCCTTAAGTCATCTGATTGCAGTGTAATCTGTACCCGATAAATCATCCTACTCATATTTGAAGACACTAGCCAGGATTTAAGCCCCAAAAAGCAGTCAAGAAGGCGTTCTCTGGTCACAAGGCCGGCACGATGAGAAATGGACTAGGTAATGCACCCGGGATCATGTTAGCCTACTCTCGGTGTAAACACCGGAGGTGTTGATTGGTGAATGGATCTAAAGAGGGTTAGGGGGGAGGGGTGGGGGAAGCGCAACGACCTCACCCACGAAGCCATAGCAGCCGCGACCGGCCTCGGAGGATTTACCAGATATCGAGAGACATCAACAAAAGATACGCGCTCTCCGCTTGTGTCGTTTCGGAGCCGACCAAGAAGCGGCTCTCGTTCGGGATGTTTGATAGTCACTTCCTCTCCGTCTGATCTGTCTTTGTCTCTCGCTCTCTCTTTCACCCTCTAATATTTTCTTTCCAATTTTTTCATTTATTTGGGGTATTTAATATGCACTTTCTGAACCTCCTGATTATATCAGCGCACAAGAATTTCTATGAGTGAGAGTGAAAGGGTCTACCGATTTTGCAGGTAAAGGTATTTTCACATTCCTCTTTTACACGCCACAATCGTCAGCTTTACCTCCCCCCCCCCCTCCCCCGAAGGAAGTTGTGCTACAGATTTTTATTGCCCAAGAAAAATCTGTT